>LPNX011002499.1:1680-229610 GCA_001517045.1 Pseudotsuga menziesii | reverse complement strand
GGGGGGGGGGCAAGGGGGGGTATGTAACAATATGGTTTTATAGTCCAAAAGTTATGTCAAACTATGATTTTGGAACTCAAACACAATTGTTCCAAGGATGCCCTCACTTAAATCTAAGTAAATGCAAATTCAATCCACAGATGTAGTATATTTCCTTATTGTTTTTAGGTCCATAATAACAAACTCTCCTAGATTGTTACCAATTGTGGTAAGGGTATCCCATTCCATTATTTGAACAAAAGATTGAAATTCCTACCCAAATCAAATATTTCTTAATGAATCTATAGGTTGACTAAATCCAAGTTGCTATGGCTTCATAAAGAGGCAAGCTTCATCCATAAACTAGGGCACTTACCAACAATGTGCACTATGTCATACTCAACCAAAAATTAGAACAAAACCCCTTTGCATTAGATTGGATCGACACCATATTCTCCAAGAAAGAAACCCATAAGTCTTCTACATATTTTTTAGTAATGACCATAAGATAAGAAACCCTTGTATCATGATATGTAATAGTCCTTGTCCTCCTCCTTTAAGGGTTGTAACTGCTGAACATTACCACTATGTAGGGCTGATATTATGCCCATATCTACCTTTTCTAGGGTTGTTTATGCCCAAAGGATTTCCTAGAACTTTGGATTCAATGCCCAAATTCATTCAAAATTGTCCAAACATGACTTGGGACTGACTGGAATTCATGTTTTATGGTTTTTATTATGCCAAGAATTGTTTTTTGAGATATGAATTTCAAGAATCCACCTCATGCTGCATAATATAAGTGTGAGAATTACCCTTAGTAAATGCCAAAAATTTTCCTAATGTTTATGATAACAAGGCTTCCATGTTTATGATAATTAGAAGAAAGTTTATAACTGATCTTTATCCATTATTGTGTTTACTTCAATGCTAAATTTCAACTTTTGGAGTACCTTTCTTCATGACAAACTTTGCCTAAGTATTAAAAGGATGAAATTTTACGATGCACTTTACTATTTTGACATAGTGTATAATGGTAATGTTGATTGATATATATTATGCATGTTGCATTTGACCTTTTTATGGTATACATTTTCTTGTCTTTGTTATTGAATATTTTAGTGAGATATTTTCTACTTGTGAGCTAACATAGCTCAGTTTTATCACAAAGGATGGAAACTTTCCTAAAGGAAAAATAATAGACTATCCTAGTTATATTGTTAGTCATAAATAACTATATCTGAATTCATAGATGTGATACATGTTTTTTTTATGTATGGCAGATGGGAAGCATGTGGGAGAAAAATAAATTGATGCATAGTTGATTCAAAGGAGTGACATGCTCAAAGTATACCCAGGTTCAGATGTCCCAACTAATGGAATAGTAGTATGGGGTTCCAACCATGCCAATCAAATTATGATTACTAGTGGGTCAGCACCAATGTCAAAGGAGGTTGGGGGCGCAATCATAGGAGACACTATGACACAACAGGATTTGAACCAGAAATCTGACGTTAGGATCCGACGTCATCCGACATTTCGTATGGATATGTCGGACAGCAATCACTGAAAAGAATGCCGATCAAAAATGTTTTATAGTGCCATCGAATAACCGACACTATACTGTCGGATATCCGACCCCTAGAGTGTCGCATATCCGACCCTTAAGCGTCGGATCTCCGATGGTCATCTGTCGGATATCCAACGGTATAGTGTCAGTTAACCGACGGTATATGAACCCAATAGTGTCGGATCTCCGACCCTTAAGCGTCAGAGATCTGACGAGATGTATAGGTTTTTTTTTTTTTTAAAGTAAGGTTTACATGATTTTAAATTTATGGTCCCATATTTTCAACGGTAACTATGTTCAAGGTGTCGAATATCCGACACATGGCCGTTATAAATATAAATTGTTTTAAACATTTCGACATGTTTGTTGTAGAAGAAATGAACGATTTGCAAAAATTATTTGTTCCTCGACGGACGTTTTCAGGAATTGTTTTATTCTTCAACAGGTGGTTGTGGGAAAAAAAAAATTCATCGATAGACAGTTTGTTGGGATTTTTTTATTCTTCAACTTCTCTCCGTTTGACAAAATGTTGATGCGTGGAACTTGCTTTTTTAAGAAAACCGGTTATATTCATTAACAAAGTTTGTGATAAAATGTCAAATAGAAATATTCTGGATCCAAACGAAGACAACCAATAATCACTTGTTAGACTATAGGATGCAGCGAAATGAAGGGGTGATGGAAAATGTTATTGTCCATGTACTCAATGCAGGGGTTTTAAGAGGAGAAGAATATTGATCTCAACAGCCACAAAACATTGCAGTGAACATGGACACGCTGAGGGGGGAATGAATATCATCCATTTGTAGGTTTAACATTATAAAGTTCATTATATTCATTTTTTTTGGTAATTGTATGTATTATTTTTATTTTTCATATATTAATGTATATCTATTGATGTTTCCATGTATTTATATTAAAGGAAAGACACCCTACAGCATATCGTCCAGAGGAAGTGCTTTCAGAACAAGTTCAGGATCAGGATCATGGTGCGTGTATGTTTAATGGAGAACAAGTGAATGATCATATTGAACAAGATGATCATACCGATAATGTAATTGAAGATGATGGTACAAATAAATTGACTCATGATTGATTTAATGTTAGAATGGATGATGACGATGACGTTGATAATGAAAATGATGATGACTTTGATGATCTTCACAATATACCTCTTATCGATAAGGCATATGAACCCCTTTATGAAGGCTCCAAAACAAATAATCTCTCTACTGTATTGTTGATAATGAACTTGAAGGTTATGAATGGTCTTTCAAACATTGCAATCACACGGATGCTAAGGTATGTAAAATAATCCATCACATATATAGGATCATGATAGAGTTTATTTTTATTCCTCTAATAATTGTATTTTTAACTCATTATTGATCATCGTACGAATGAAGCATGTTTCGTTAATATTATTTATTTATTACATTAACAATTTTTTTATTTTTTTGTAGCCTGATAGCTGAATTTTTGTTACCACCATCAAATATTTTACCTCGCACATATCGAGATTTATCTTCCATCATGAAATAGATTGGAATGCATTATGAAGCAATTCATGCATGCCCCGATTACCATGTTGTATATTATAATCAGCATGAATTTGCAACAGAATGTCCGGAATGTCATGTAAGTAGATATTGTACAGATAAAGTAACAAAAAAGGTGCCTCTGAAGTTTCTTCGCTATATTCCCATCATTCCACGTTTGCAACGACTATTCAGGTGCAAAAAAATAGCGCAATTTATGGATTACCATGCCAGGAATAGAAGTCAAGATGATGTTATCCGAATGCTAGCAGATGGTTCTGCTTTTAGAGATATGGAGCAAAAGTGGCCTCACTTTAAAGAAGAACCATGTAATCTTAGGATTCATTTGGAAATAGATGGTGTTAATCCATTTTCACATATGAAATCCATTTACACGGTGTGGCCTATTTTTGTTATCAACAATAACATTCCTCCATGGTTGTCAATAAAGAAGGAGCACATAATGTTGTCGATGATTATTCCAAGTTTTTTTGTCGAAAACTATTTTATTTATAATATAATTGTGGCATCTCATTTGTCGTATTATGTTTCTTAATTTCATATATATATATATATATATATATATTATTTTACTCTTGTGCATGGTTTATATATCTTAATGGTTGTCATAATGATATATTTTATATGTACTTCAAATGAATCAGGTAAGTTCCAAGTCAAATATATGAATGTATACATCGAACCTCTTATAGATGAGCTACTGAAGTTATGGAATGGCATAACTATGTATGACGTATCTAGACCAATACGACAAAGGAAATTTCAATTCCATGCAATGGTTGTATGCACAATACACGATGCCCCTGGGTTAACTTCATTTTGTGGTTTGTAATTTTAAGTTCCACTTTAATTGCTTTTAATTATGATATGGAGTAGTTAGAATAGTTTATATATGAATATATTTGACATAGATATTCCATATCTAAATATTGTAGGTCTTCAGACAAAGGGTAATTAAATTTGCATGTCCAGTTTGTGGTCCTAAGATAAAATCTCGTCATTCAAAAAGATTAAGAAAGGAGGTGTTTGATGAGTATAGGAATTTCCTCTCTAAGAATCACAAATATAGAACAACTGAAAAAAATCTTTTCAATGGGAAGCAGGAGACTACATTAAAACCATGGAGAATGACACCTCACCTTTGGAAGATGCAATACAATAGAAATCGTCATCATGGTACGTATGGATCATCGTATATGAATTCTTATATATTTTAATTTTTATTGTGAGTTGTTTGTTGTAGTGGCCATATTTGATTTATGATGTAATTTATTTATAAACTAATATTCATGATGTCCATCATGATCATGAAGGCCTTAATGGACTTCCACAAGGAATGAAAAGTTATCCTATTCAATTCAGTAGGTTGGCCTACTATGAGCACCTACAAATTGTTCATTTGTTTGATACAATGCATATTGGAAAGAATGTTACTGAAACCTTATGGCGACTACTAGAGCTAAGGACGGAGAAAGATAAAGTTGTGAAATCTTGCAAAGACATTCAAGAAACCAACCATGTAATGAAGGACGTCATCCAATTTCATACCAACAGAGAACAATTTAATATAAACTCAATTCCATGGATGTTTACGGAGCAACAAAGCAATGTTGTCAAAGAAGTAATGCGGAAAATTAAATTTCCCACTGGATTTTGTGCAAACTTGAAGAATATCATAACCAAAAAAGGTGATTTTGCGGGGGTCAAAACACATTATTGGCATGTCTTCATCAAGGTAATTATTATTGTTATGTCCATACAATTTTTTTTTTCTCAATTTACTACGTATATTTTTTTTCGTATTTGTATACTCTTTGTTTAATAAATGGCGTGGTTTGTATATTGATACAGTATGTTCTACCTCTCTCTCTCCTAGACAACTTCGACAACAATGTCAAACAATTTATATGTAATCTTGGTAAATACATGAGGTAACTAGCGATTACTTGCATGTGCTTAGTGTTTCTTTCATTCTCCGTATAATTTATATTTCTTTTTTTTGTGCACTATTTCAGCATATATTGTAATTTAATGTTTGTTTTTGTTAAATATCGTTATTGGTTTGCGTCACTTGTAGATGGTTGACATCTAAAGAAATCCATAAAGAAGATATAAAGTATTGGAGGAGAGAAATTCCTCATCTCGTGTGTGAAATGCAGAAGCATATACCATCAGCATTTTTCAATGCACAGGAACACTACCTCATACACCAAGTTGAGGAGATTGAGTTGTGAGGACCTGTGCACTCAAGGTCCATGTGGATGGTTGAGAGGCACTTGAAATTTATGAAGGGTTTGGTGAGACAATGAGCACATGCAGAGGGTTCTATGATGGAAGGATATACGGTATACCAAAACATGTTGTATGCTAGTGAATATCTTCCTATTTTAGCGTCAAAGCTCAATTTACGTCATATTTGTGATCCGGACTCCAATAACAAATTTGAAGGGGAGAAACTGAAGGGGAGCAACTGAAGGGGAAAGGTAGATTGAGGAAGTTGAAAGGTAATTATTAGCTAGTGGATGCTTATTATATCCTTCATATTCTAATTGTATTTTCTAGTCATAATTGCTTCAATTAAGAGCATATACTTTGTTCATGAGATTTACACATTTCTTTCATTTTAATGGTTATTGTCATTAAACAGTTGGTCGAGAATGGGATGCAATTCATTTATACATCACAAACAATCTTGACTGGATGAAGGTATGGATTGAACGATGCGTACAATCGGGTCATGGAATATCATGGGAAGGTGTGGCTTCATTGGTAAAAGAAGCACAATGCAATGGAGATAACAATCTAATAGAAAGGGAAATTGATTTGGCATATGGTGTAAAATATAAAATGGCAAGCATATAATTAATCAATCCCTCTAAATCTTTTATTTTGAAAATTACTTTTTGACGTACACGTTCTTCTTTTCCATGTATTGTTGCATAAGGACTGAATAGTTTTGTAATCTTTTCGCATATTGCTTAATACAGGTAAAACACCATAAGGATATGGTTTGCAATGGATGTATATATCGGATCAAAAAATTGGATGAAACAAATAAAACATCAGATTCTAGGGTTTCGGTTGTCTTTGAGGTTACCAATGTTTTATCTAGAGCTGACAGACATCCAGAAGTCTCAGAAAATCGATACTATGGGTATTTGGAAGATATTATACAGTGTGACTTTAAATCCTTTAAGGTGGTTCTATTCGTTGTCAAATGGTACAGGTTATGATTGAATCAAGGTGATCCCAATAGAACTATTATTGAACATGATAATGGATTTACCATGGTAAACACAAGGTTGTTTGAGCCAGGAACAGAGCCCTATGTTCTTCCAAGCCAATGTGAACAAGTATTTTACTCAGAGGTTCCAGGTAAAGCAGGCTGGTCATTTGTTGTGAGACACGATCCAAGGGGAAGCCCGGTAAAGTATAACATAAATGATGGTAATGAAGAGGATTCTCTGGAAGAATAATATGATGACGAAGAGAATGATAAAATGAGTTAGCTGACGATGATGATCCAATAGAAGATGTCCAAGAAATAGTTGAATCAGATGATGTAGCAAACAATGTCGATGAATATTATTTTGACCACTAGTACAAAATGAGAAATTAGCTACTACGTGACTAAAAATTCTAGTCAACGTAGGTTTTTCAAGTGATTTACTACTAAATATGAGCAATTTTGATGACCCAACTATAAACGACTAAAATTAATGACTAATTTAGTCACCAGTTAACAAATATGACTAGATAATAAGTGACAAAGTTAAAAATGACTAACATTAACAACTAATTTAGTCACGGCATAAAAAATGACTAACTATAAGAATATGAAATAGTCATTTATGCTAGTCATTTTTAATTGTGTCATGGAAAATTTCTATTGTGACAATTAAGTGTTACAATTTAGTAAATTTTGTAAATTATCTACCTTCTATTAGTAATATTGGTGCCATGTACCTCGATCTTCATAGATCCAACAAAGAAATTGAATGAATTTTCTCTTGACCATCTTTATCCCTGTTGCACCATTGAAGCAAATGGTTAAGTGTGTGCCAAAGCAAAATTAGTTTCCTACAATTACGAATTAGGTACTAGGACTAGTACCATATCGATATCCTTCAATGTAAGAGTCCCAAGTCCCATACTGAGGTGATTTTCTAACTTCAATATAACTATCATGATGTATGACCATCGGACTAGCTGCGCCAGTCGACGTAGCTTCACTGGGCTCAGTTCCTTTAAACGTCGTAGCAGTTGTTCCAATAATAATTGAACTGGTGGAAGCACCAAGAACAATATTTTAACCAATCAAAGACTCAATTATAATTAAACTGGGGTACTGACCCATAACCAATCTGAGATTCATATTTAGTAAAGTTAGAGGCCCGACCCCATCTCGGAATTTTATGTAAATACTTTGATTCCCCAACCTCTTACAGTCCTGACCTCACAAAATATGATACATATAATGCAGTGATGACCTCCCCTTATCACTATCAAGTTAAACCTCCTTTATTCATTATTGGCGAGGTAAATTTTTCAATTGACGTCACCACCCACCTGATTTACGATTTGCATAACTAGAGACATCCAGCGAGGTCCCTACAACTCCAGATGTTGGTGGATGTGTTCACTGGCATCAAGCCTCTTCTCTAAGTGCAATATTTTTGTCAACCTGTACACTCAAAATTATAGACTCAATTCACATGAACTAAGTCCTCACCATGTTACATTGACCAATATCCCCATAGTCATTTTTTTATCATTAAAATGTGTATTAAAAACCCATAATATATAAATATTTACAATATATCATTTTTATATTATTACAAACATATATTATAATATTACATAATACCATATTAAAAATAACACAACATTATACTATTTAATTGCATGCACTAGTGACTCATTGTAATTACCCTTGATGTGGCCACTTGCCTTGGAAGTTTGTATTCTTCCTCTCCCATCATGGATAGACATCGGAAGAAAGAAAAAAATGAAGAAAATCAGATGGGAGCTCGCAGCTAAAGGATCTCTCGGGCGATGGAGCAATATTGGTCTCAACTGGAAAATAAGAAGACGGAAAGAAATGGATTCGTGTGGTCTTGATACACCTAGTCAAACCGCCATAATGAGCAGTCACACAAAGAGCTTCTAAAACACCCTGAATTTGCCAAATTTGGAGCGAAATTTACAAATATCAGTAAAAAAACACGAGTAAGAGGCTTTACTAACTCCTAAATTTATATATTGCATGTGGACCTTTGTTTCGAGTTGTACAAACCCTCTAACATCGTCTATTGTTCAAATTGTGGATTCCATGGTTTGATTCCTGCACAAGTTTCAGTCTCTAAGCGGACAGGACTCGGCTATGGCCTTTTTTATACACATAATGTACAGTTGCAAGGAACAAAAAAAATCTAACAATTTTTTTAGTGCCTCTAATTTTTTTTTTGTTTTCCATAAATATTTGACTTTCAATTGTTACAAGGGTTCCATACTCTCCAAGCAAAAAATAAGGAAAATGTGAGTTATTTCCCTTAAACTCTATGTGCATTGTATACCTTACATCTCTGTGATTTGTGTTTGATATGGAGTTACCAACTCATATGAGAGTATGTAACGAATGACAACTTGAAGGTTTGATGCTTTTGGGAATATGATAATATACAAGATGAGGAAGTAGGAATTGTATAGTTACACTACCAAACCTTTCTTCCTATGATAGGTCTTTTCCTATCTTAAACCTATATCTTGAAGTAGTTGGTTTCTTGGTTTATCAGTGTTTTAATAGATCTTCTATATATTACAAGTTACATGGGGCTAATAAGACCCTGGTACTAGCAACTCTTCATTGTTTTCACTATTTTGTATCAGTTACTTTGTATCCTTCTATGGTCCCTTTAAATTTATGAGCTCGTGAGTATGGAACGAATAACAACTTGAAGGATTGATACTTTGGGGAATATGACAGTATATAAGATGAGGAATACAGTGTGTAGTTATATTTCCAAGAATTTCTATTTACATTGGGAATTTCCTATCTTAAACCTTTGTCTCGAATTAGTTGGTATCTTGTTTTTTCAGTGTTTTATCTCTTCTATATATCACAAGTTACATGGGTTTAATAAGACCTATTTCTAGAAAACCTTCTTAGTTTCCATTGTTTTTTATTAGTTCCTATGCAGACTTCTATGGGATCTTTTTGTAACATTTTGTAAATATTATTCAAAACGTTTTGATTCACTTCCACGTCAATTGAAAGGAAAAAATTATATTTAAGATACACACATCCACAACTTTATATGTATTTATGTAAGGTGTGAATTGAAGCAATAACATTTTCTCTCAAATGGTAAAAATTTTGATGAAGTTATCTGCATATGAAATTTTTTCTTGAAACATAGCTATTAGGTAAGCATCCAAATGTAGGTGGTATTGGAGGAAATGATGGGGTGAATTTGAGGCAACGTGTGCTCCTACCCATTTCTTGTCATTCTAAAGTGTGTTTTTTTTCTGGATGTGTTTCCAACTTTCCATAAACATGTCCTATAGAGATGAACTAGATAACAAAGACTTCCTTCTATAAGGAGTACCTATCCCACTAAATTTGCTTAGGACTTGCACCTGGAATCATGTTGTTTTAACATGCCATTTGGGTGGTGCTAACCAAAACAATAATGGAAACCTGGTGGATTTCTTAACACTCCTTAGTGTTCACCAATGAACAACTATTGGTTATAGTCAATGTTTTAAAAGTTATGAGGTTTGTTTCAAGCATGTTTAGTGTTGATCAATGGTTGTAGTTGTTGGCCTAATTTTCCCCACTCTCGTGACCCAAGTTCAACAAACCCACAAAACCAACAAAACACCCAAATACATCGGCCCGATGGAGCAAGCTCAGCTGAGAACACCTGTGAGGAAAGCGCAGTATCACCCAAGATATATTAATGTGTAACTTCCAGAACCATGTTTTTGCAATCGAAGAGGGATTACAGTCCCCTAGCATGTGGCTAAGGAGCTCAAAAGAGTCAGAATCTGGAGTCTTTTACTAACCTGGCAGTGGTGCAACAATGAAACACAGCCACCGTGTGACCATAACCTTGTCATTGACAACTTAACAACTGCTGCAACTGTGTGATGCAGTTGATTCCTTAAACATAAATGACAGTGATGCGACTGTATTACAACTTAATAGTATTTAAACATGAAATAATACACAATACTTCAACAATGATTCAGTTATTCATTCATTCAATGGATTTTATCAATATTGCGATATTCATTTAAGCAATAACCATAAATAATGCAAGATAAGAAAACATTCAACATTCATCAACACAGGAAATAACATGGAAACCCATCCAGGTAAAAACCACCAAGGTGCTCTTCATCTGACATGAGAAATATATGGCACCTTGTAGTAGCCACAAAAATGTCTTTCATACATTTCTTACAGGTCATACCAACCGCAAAAATGCCCTCCATTACATTAATCATAGGCCATAACTAGCCACAAAAAGCGTCCTTTAGTCTTTCACCGACTCGAACTGCTACAGTCTTCCTGACCTGTACCTTCCCAGCCTTTACTCTTCTACCTTCCCATATTCCACCGACTCTAGGTCCGCCTTTCCTTTGTCGCACCATTCCTCGTCATATATTTCTCTGTTCTACACTTCCTTTCCCTCCTTTACCTGCTTTTACCCCATCGTGCACCTTTTTTTCCTCTTGCACTTGTGCTTCGGTCTCTTCCTTGTGCTCTATCCTGGCCCAACAAGCCCCCAACACTCACATGTGGCTTGTCCCAAGCCACAAAGCAGGTTTCATGGTTCTTGTGCTGGTTGCGCCACGGGACCAACCTTCTCCTGAAATTCCTTCTACCTGGGAAACCTCTTGCCCGACTTCCTCTACTATCTTATGTAATTGTTCAACACTATCAAAACTGATATGTTCTAATGGTACTTCTTCCAGCGTCTGAGTTATAAGCTGGAGATTCTACTGTACAAGCTTAATGAGCCCTGTAACTCTTTCTGCCTCTAATTGGTGCATCGTTACCTCATCATTCCTACTTTGCTCCTTGTCATGTAGAGATTTTACTTCCTGCTTTAGCTCGGCTACCTTTTCAATATTCTCTTTGATCAGCAGCTTCTTCACTTAACCATTGTTATTTTCAGCTCATCCTGACGTGCTTCCTCTATGAACTTCATCGTTGTCTCATCTTCTAGGAGCAGTTCCCAAGTCGTCAATACTACGTCTATCGCTTCTGTATAGATCCTCTCTCCTTCTTTGATCCTGTCAACATCCTCAGATGTTGTTTTCCTATGCTCTTCAATCACCTCAGGAGGTGTATTTGGTTGTTGCTGCGCTTTGATCTCTTCGACCTGTTTCCTAAGGTTTGGCGCAATCCTGGATAGTCGATTGACCTTTGCGGGTACATCTTGGACTTCCTGGACTTCTTCCATGAGGAACTCTGTGACTGCGCTTTTCATGGCTTCATCTAGTGCAAGCATGCTTTGTTTGTGCGCTTCAATATCTTGATCCTTTTCCCTAAGGAGTACATTGTAGCTTTTTTCCTTCCTTGTTTACTTTTGAGCCTGATAGGCCAGAGCATTTTCTCTTATTCAAATTTCAGTGGCAGTTGCATGTTGGATAGCATATACGTCTTCCAATGCAAGTTTAGAGAAATCTATAGATATTTTCCTGAACTCATCAACAACATCATCATACTCTTGTATCCCTATTTCTAGTACTCATGATTTGACCTCTAGATTAAGTGACGGCATCAATAGTGGTGTTACTAATGTGTCACTCGAATCCACATCGTAAGTCTCAGCTTCAACCATGCTTTTTACTTCATTAATGGCCTCAGTGAACTTATCGACATGCTTGGTAAGTTCGTTGGTCAGTTGCATCTGCTTTTTACCTACACTTTTAAGACTGCTCTTCGCAAATTCTACAATTGCGTCAGAGAGAAGGGTCATGTCTTATTCAACTAAGTAGACTATATTAGTCATTCTATCAGCTTTGTGCTTCTTTTTCTCACACTCGTTCTCCTGCTCATGTTCTCTATGTAGGTTTTTCACATCCTTGTCAGTAGGTGTGTCTTATGCATCATCTTGATTAGAGCCCTGATCACTGTTATCATCATTGTCTCCTGTCTCCTATGACTGGTTTCCCTCTGTGTCTCCCCTGTCATTACCTGGGTCATTATCTTGTCCATTATCTTAGCCATTTCCTTGGTTGTTTCCTTGGTTATCTCCTTGGTCCATTTCCACATCGACAGGAACATGCCACTCCGCAGGCCAGTCCTAGATGAGTGATTCCACATCCTCGTCAACAATCATGAATGGTGTTGGCTATGATTGCTTTTCCAGGTCCTGCCATGGTTCCATGGTGATATTATGGACACTAGCCTGAAATTTTATGAAAGGTGCATACTTTTGTACTATCACAGCTTTCAGTTTATGCTAGTGTCACACGACATCTCTTAATTCCTTCATGTGCAAAAATTACTTGATTTTATTGTCCTTTTGCTAGATCTTGTATACTTTGTGCAGTGGAAAAATACTAGGAAATCTAGTGGCTGGTAATCAGGTGGGTTTGACCAAACAACAAAAGAAATCAAAATCAGGAACTAGGAGTAGTTTAATTTGGCCTTAATTTCCTCCTATGCTTGCTCGGTGTCTTCCAGTAGTTCATTCAGCAAGTACTGCGACCAGTTGAATAGCACTCCTGTTGTGCATTGTTCCACTAGCTCCATTATCCCGGCAGTGCACTCAGTGGGCCGCATATTGCGCAGCATCCTGGAAGATAATATATTTGCGGTGAACCTCATTGTGTTGTTGGTTATAGAGGAAATCTGAAATCCTCTATTTGCATGCACAAGGTCATACTTTTCCTTCATCTTTGTCGTATCCCAGTTTGCACACAGATATGGTGCAGGGTCGTGTCCTTGATCCGGGAGACCCCTTATCAATGAAATGAGCTTGACATCAACATCATATGGTCTATCAAGCCATAAATAGCCTCCATGGAAACATACCAGGATTTGTCGCACATATATGCTCGCCATTTTGCTTCAGCCAAAGTGCGGCATGAGCAGTAAATTAAGTAGGCTTGCGCTTTCGATACCTTGAGCCCACTGCATTGGCACTATAAGTTGTGGCACAGGAAGCACGGCTGAAAGCATGACCATGTAGTTGTGTCTTTCCAGGTCTGCCTACTTCCATGTATCATTATCTTCAAACTTTAGTTTCAGCAGATTCGGGATGATGTTCATTAACAACGACACTCCAACAGGGATCTGGGGTGCAACCAAGGAGGAGCACGCTTTCATCAGGAGTTTCACTTCAGGCACCTCCTATCTCCTTTGTCAAACATATGGTAGTATCATTTTCTGCTCCTCTATAGTGGCATTCACCTCTCTCCGTGGTGGCAAATATGGTGCTTCCTCGGTGGCCTTGCGCTAGTTTCCAGCCTTCTCCTTTGGCACCCTTATACGAGGCCCTAACGTGATGGGAAGATATCTGCTCGACACAAATGGTCATGGGACTATACCTGGTATATTAATGGGTGGATTCTGAACCAGGGCTATTGCAAGGGTCAAACCAAAGGCCGAATCAGGGGTTGAACCAGCCGCAGGAACTGTCTGTGGATTTGGTCACGCCATTGTCTACAGTTCTTGTTGTTTTTGTTGTGTCTCTGGTGAAGTAATTTATTCAACAATCGGGCATGAAGAGGTGATGGTAACATCAAAATGTTCACTAGTACTGGAAATGGAAATGACCATTAGCTTCGGCTCTCATAATTACAAGCTCTAGTTCGCTCTTCTTCTCTCTGTGTAGGTAAAAGGATTCTTGACAACAAAGGCTCATATTTATAGGGATGCACTCATCCTGCATGTGATCATTCGATGGTAGAGCGATGTCTTGTCGATCACATGGGATTCTCATTTGACGCATTCCAAAATTAACTTGCATACTTGAGTTCTGATATGTAACTATCAGGTTAGTTATGGAGAGGATGACGGATGGGACCAAAAAGCACATTGCCATTCTCCTTGGACCTGTCGAATTAATGATGCCTCGTTGTCATAACCGGCTAAATATTCTCGAGTATCTGTGCTTTAATGACATCCAATTTTCAATCCCTCTATTACAGTGATTTGCATATCTTTGTCGCAGACGTGCGACACAACAGGTCCTGCCTTACCCAGGCGTGTCGCGGCCATCATAGTAAAGTTTCAAGCGGCTTCCATTTATCATGCATGCGATCGGTGTTCCATCTATCTTATGTAATTTTACTGCACCGGCCTCAATGATTTGTGGGATCACATATGGCCCTAACCAATGCATCTTCAATTTACCTAGATGTTTCAAAAATTTGCTATCATACAGCAAAACATGTCCTTCGACTTTGAACTACAGTCCTGATATGGCGATCATGCCATGATTTCTTCCTTTGCTTCTCTATGTTTTGATGAAATCCTATGACGAAACGTTCCTCCTCCATCTAAACGAGTTGTTACAGTATTTGCTCAATAGCATCTATATTGATCATTTTCGGCAGCGCAGCAATTGTTAGGTTCAGCACAATATATTCAATGGGCACAACAGCTTCTTATCCATACACTGGTCTAAATGGATTGTGTCATGTTAATCGCTTGCAAGTTGTGTGGTATGCCCATAGCACATATAAAAATTTCTGATCCAAATCATCTCAGCGCGCATTTCATACTTTGTTTAATTCATTTTCCAGAATCTTGTTGAATGCTTCAAGCATTCCATTCGCCTGAGGATGATAGGGTGTCATCTTTCTATGTTGAATCTGGAATTCTGCAATAAGCTCATCAATCATTTTGTTAACAAAATGAGTACCTTGGTCTCTTAGGGGAGTTTTCAAGCAATTGTATCTGGTCACCACATTTTCAAATAAAAACTTTGTTGCAGTTGCAGCAAAGCAATCCTTAAAAGGCGCGGCCTCATCCCATCTGGTTAAGTAGTCTGTCACAGTGATAATATAGCGTGCACTAGTCCTTTTTACTGGAGGACTGATCAGTCCAATAAAATCAATGGCCCACATATCAAATGCTTAAAGGGTTTTCTGCGGCACAAGCAGCATCTCATCACGTCTCGACGGTTTTCCTATCCTCTGGAAAACGTCACAGCGTCGACAAAAGCACTTGGTATTCATATGTAGGTCGACAACCATAAGCCAACTTGCAATATCTTGCGCACGATGGCCTTTGTAGTGTAGTGTCCTCCTGTGACACCAGTGTCATGTCCCAAATTTTGCATTGGATCACAATGTCCTAATTTCATATTCATGAGAGTTTGTCAAATTGACGCTAAGGGTCAAATAATCGCAAAGGAGGAAAATTACTAGTTTCCTAGGTTGGGGGTGGAAGCTTTGGGATTTGGAATAAGGGGGGAAATAAATAATGTTTGAACATTATAATGGCATAAATATTTAATAAAGGATATAAATAAATAAATGCAAGGGAAAATCAAAGTTGCAATTGATCATGAAGACACATGGAGAATGTGGGACCCACACAAGCTAAATTTTATATGCCACATGGCATCCTCCTCTTGTCATTTCAAATCCATAAGAAGCCCAAGGGTCTTGGGATGAGTTGGAAGTTCAATATACTTGGCATGAATCAATTCAGGTTGAATTGGAGTGGAAGAGTAACTACCATGGAAGAGGAAGAGGCATTTTGGAACTAGTGAGACACTTGGATTAGATTCCCTAGCTCTATGACAACAATGATGAAGATGCTATGATACATATGACACAAATCAGATCTGAAGGCTGATATGTCAGGTCGAAATAGAGCATCCAAGAAGGAACTCATGTGAGTTGGAGAAGCTCAATGGGTCCCTACTCAAATTGGGGGAAGATGGAAGGGTAGGAAAGGGAGGACACATGGAAAATCTTGAGCCCACACCAAAATTCGAATTGGCTTGATTTTTTGGATGGATTGGTAATGTTAGAAGGCTAAGTATTTTTATAAAATATAGGAATCAACCAAGAGAGTATCTTTTTTCTCATTTGTGAATTGTGAGAGCTAGTGGATGACTAGTTTTCTTGACTTAGCCAATTTCGAGGGTGAAAGATTCCCATCCAAGTTGGTGTTTGGAGAGGCCAATCGGATATTTCATGGAGATTTAATGGAGTTTTATCTACAGGTTTAATCTACAAGGAATCTTGTGGTTCCTTCTATTGCAGCACTTTCTCTCAACCATTTCCAGTTTTTATGGCATATTCTTGCTCATGGTGGGATTGCGCTTTGGGTGAGCTATTGATTTATTTGGGGGAGCTTATAATTCCCAATTATTTTATGTTCTGATATAAATTATATGTATTTAAATTTCATAATACTCTCATATTAAAATACTTAAATATTCCATGTAAAAATGTTAATCAATGGAGAAATAGTGCCATTTCCCCACTATCTTGTTGTGAATAAATTTGATGTTGATAGATTAGAATGGATAAGTAAAATACTGATGGATTATGGATGAATGGAATTTTATTTATGTTTTTAATTTTTAGAATACTCGGGTAGAAATACCCAAAATATTTCATGTATAAATGTTAAATAATGAATAAACAGTGTCATTTCCCCACTACCTTGTTGTGAACCAATATAATGTTGATAGATTTGAATGGATAAGTGAACTACTGATGGTTTATGGATGAAGGTACTGTTATTTATGGATTATATTAGTTTAATTTTCAGTACATAATAATTTGGATTTATTTTTTTGAGTTTCATAGCATTTGGAGAAGTTTTCCTATCATTTCCCCCGAGGTTGAAACTAGTCTTTTTGAATATGATTTAAGGGAGTTATAGCAGAAATTAAAAGTTGAATGGTGATGCATATGAGTTAATATTTATTTCCTTTACATGTCCCCTACTTCCATTCAGAAATTCGAGTGGTTTTTGGAGCATTTGAGAAGCCATTTCCATCATTTACCCAGGGGGGATTGGAACCCCAATTTGCTAGTAAAGACTCTTACTTTGATCAAAATATAAAACTAGTTTGAAGAAGTGATTGGAGGGTTATAAATCATATTTGAACATAATATTAAAGTATTAGTATCAATCATACACATTCTTAGAATATTTGGGGTCATTTGGGCAAATTTGGATACCTAGACATCAAAACTAGTCAAGGGTCGAAATTGGGGAAAAAGTGAAAAATTGGTCATTTAATAAAAATATTAAAAAGGGACATTACAACCAGTATGTGCTTCTCTCATTATCCAATGTCCCTCGTGGTCAAAAACACATCAACGCAATATTTCATCAGGTACCTTCTTGTATAACTGCCATGCGATCAACGTATAATCAGTGGCTTTGATGACCAAATGTTTCTTCTATGCAGTGGTGAACCATTCAGGTGCATAGCCTTTACTCAGGATGTGAGTGATAGCCTCAAACTTTTCATCAACCACAGTGACCGCAAATAGTTGTGCATCAAGAAAGTTATCCTCAAGACTGGTTGGTTCTTCACCACTTTCTATCATCGACAAGTGATCATATCCCACATTCAGTCGACCGGGTTTAACAATGACTTTGAAATCAAATTATTGAAAGAGGAGGAGCCATAGATAGATATTCCCCCCCAACACTAACTTGTTGACCAGGTATTTTAATGTTGAATGATCAGTGTACATTTTAAAATGTCCACCCAACAAGTAGTGTTGGAACTTCTGCAGCGCATAGACCATGGCGAGTCATTCCCTTTCTGTCATTGTGTAATTTTTCTCTTTCATTGATAGTTTTCTATTGGCAAAAGAAATAGGGTGTTCTAGCGTACCCTCACCTAGTTATGTCAAGACTATGCCGAGCATGACAAACGATGTATTGACATGAACATGGAACTATTTTTTCCAATCGAGAAATACCAGTATTGGTGCGGTGGCCATCTTGTTCTTTAATTTCGCTAAGCTTTCCTCACAAGCTTCTATCCACTAGAACTTTGCAGCTTTCTTTAATAGTTTCTCCATAGCTACAATTATCTCTGCATGTCCTCTGATAAATTTTCTGTAATAGCTTGTGTGTACTAACACTGATCTAATTTGTGTGACTGATGTAAGTGGTGGCAAGTCAAGGATAATCGCAACTTTCGCTGGGTCGACCAAAATTTTGTCACAACACACGACGTGTCCCAACAGTACACCAAATGGTGCGCAAAAAATACATTTCTTTGAATTAAGCGTGATCTGATACTGGTGACAGCATCTCAGCATCATGCAGAAACTCTCAATATGGTCTCTTACTAGACCAAACATAGTCCAATCATCAAAGTATACCTCAAGAAATTTATGTATGAACTATTTAAAAATAGACACTACTATTCTAGAAAAAATAGCAAGAGAATTCTTGAGTCTAAAGGGCATTACTATATACTGATAGCATCCCTATTCTATGACGAAGGATATTTTGTGTCGATCCTCCTTCGTGATTCTGACTTGATGATATCCAGAAAATTCGTCGGTTAATTAATACATCTCCTGCCCTATGACACTTTCAAGTACTTCGTATGTAAATGGTGTTGGGAATGGATCGTGAAGGTATGCATCATTCAGCTTCCTTAGGTCGACATAGATCCTGACTTCTCCTGTTGTCTTCTTATCCTATATCACTATAGATCTGTTCCATTCTTATTCCTTGACAGGTTCAATGATTCCTGCGTTGATCATTCGGTCTAGTTCTGCTTTCACCTTCTCTTTATACCTTGGATTCAACCCAGAAGGTCGCTGCTTAACTAGTTTAGCATCTAGTTTCAGGGGTATTTTCATCTCTCCCATATATCCTACTATTCCCTTCATCTCTAAGAAGTTGGTAGGGAATAGGTCTTGAAACTCATGCAGCAAGTCTGTGATCTTTGATACCGTCTCATCGTCCCAATAATATCCTATATTGGTGAACTTCGGGTTTTCCAATGAATCAATATTCACTTTCTTGATTTTTAGCAGCTTGAAAAACTGGTTGCTAGAAATGCCACTTCCTTCCACCTCATGCATACCCTCTGATTCTGTAATTTCAATGTTGTTAGGATCATCATCTGGTTCTCCATCCATATTGTAACAAGCCATCCATTGCCGGATGGTCATGCTACACTGGTGGGAGCTCACCACTTCGACAGGGATTTCAACAAATATTTTCTCCTTGACTGCTTGAAGCGCAACATCGACTGTCAGCTGCTCATCAACAAATGAAAAGGTGTGCACAAATTTTTTAACGAATTCATCCCAGTTTGAGTTCCTTGTCGCAACTCCATGGATGTATACCAGCTCCTAGGTGTCATCTCCAATGTGTGAATGAAATGATGGACCCATTCCCATCGTGAGTATTCTGCAAATGTTGTGCGACACTGATTAAGGTGTTCGACAGGGTTCGGCATCCCTGTTTACTTATAACTCATGACTATGAATTATTCTCCAAATATAACTTCCAGAAATCTCGTGCACTGTGGACATTTTGATATGGATTGCTTATGCGTACCCCACCATCTAGCGGGCGTAGCCTTCAATACATAGTCTAATGCAGAAAAATGATGTGGTTCTGTTACCAGTCCTTCAAACTCACTTAGGAAGGTCACAATATTAGGAAATCCCTCGTATGTGGGTAACTCCCTCGACTGATTCTGCACCCGGTGCACAGACCTGGTAATCCTAGCGTATGTCCTCATAGAGACTTCATGCAGTCTGTTTTGTCAATTCTCCAAGGCCTCTCCTGAGTCTGATGTGCAGGAACTAGTACTCCTCTAGATTAGGTTTCCATCCACTGTAGGATTGACATAATCCTCTTTTAAGGTACTAACATTGTAGATATGGTCCAGATAATCACCATGTCCTTCACTATAGAAAGGTTCGACATACCTTTTTCCCTCCAATGGATCAATGGGAGACAGTACCCTCATCTCATCATCCTTGAATGAGAGGATTCTTTTCTTGAAGTTTATAATGGTCTGATTATCTATGGCGCAATATATCCCTAGAATCGTGGGATATGGGTTCATGTCGTCGACAATGTTGATGACTTAAAAGTCTGCAAATGTGCACAGCCCCTCAATTTCAACAAGGACTTGACTCAACCTACCAATTGGTAGGACCTTCTCCTGGTTTGTAAGCCTCAACTGGATAAGGAACCAGTCCAAGAAAGGATTTCCCATGCACTCCCAAGTTTTTTTGTCAAAATATTGAAATTCGACCCCAGATCTAGGATAATGTAATCCATGTCGTAGTCTCCTATATTTGCAGTCATTCTTAACTCATAGCCAGTTTTGAATTTCTTTTTGACATGGTTAACCCTGCTTTCAAGTTGTGAATTTATTGGGTATATTCTATAAGTGCTTGTAGTTCTGTGATAGCATCTTTATCATGAATTAACACTAAGCAACTTGAGAGAAATGACTTGAGCTTAGTAACCTTTCTTGGAGCTTGTTTCTGAAACATCTGTTGAAATATTTCAGGCATCTCCCTGACTTCGACTGAGGTCGATGGTTATTCTAGATCCGAAAACTTTGGTTTCCTGTCCAAAAAATACTTGCTTCTGTTTTTTAATGTCAAATGGTAATTTATTTTGCACCGTGGGTTGCACCTGCTGTTGTTCCTAGGGTATATTATGATTGCTACAATCGCAGCACCTCCTCGTGTTACAACAACAACACTTGGTTCTCTTGACTCAGCAGTAATCATCTAAACAATCAAGTTAGGATTTGGATTTGGGTTAGGATTCTGTGTAGGGTTAGGACCTCTGACAGTCTAGGCTTGCCACTTTGATATCAGCTGGCGACATTGTTCCACATTATGGTCCTGCGCTTTACAATATGAACATGTTTTTGAAGACTCATGGAAATCTCTAGCATAATGGCCTAGAGGTCCACAATTATAGCATATGACTTTACCTCTTCCTCTACCAAATGATCCTCCTCCTCTTCCTATCAAGTCTCCACCCCCCCTTCCCTAAGGGTGTTGTTGTTGTGGTGGATACTCATTCTGCTAGTATTGCGGCTGATATTGATTTTGACACTAATTTTGTGGGAAATGCGTAGGCTGGTAATGCACTTTCCCTTGTTCATCCTTAAGCTTCCCATCATTCTTCATTAACTAGGTGTCCATTGTTTTCTCCTTCAATAGCTAATATGCTCTGCAATCCTTCTCACCATGCCCTACTGATTTGAAAAATTTATAGAAAAGGTTGGTCGGGGTACTTACAATATTCTTCAAGTATAGACATTCCTCATCACAATGCCCTTTAGTCTGGCATATTCATCACTAGGGTAGTCTGTGGGTACTCAATGGATTTGGCGCACCCAACGAGATATAGTTCATGTATGATCAACAATTATCCTTGGTGTGTCCATATGTTTTACATAGTGCAAAACAAGTCCTCTTGGGCTTCTTTTCCCTTCTTGATATCTTGGAGCTGCATGGTCATATTAGCCAAGTGTGACTAAATATGCATCATTCCTACGCCACCATCTCTGATCGAGGAGGATTACAACTTCATCGCTTATTCTAGCGCTTTCGTCTGTGAAACAATATTATGTTGCATCAAAGGGGCTCAAATGTGCGGTAATAGCGCAGCAATAAACCACTCTTTATGTTGTACATCCGACATCTAGAAACTAACTTTAGCCATCAAATTTTTAAATCGTTGATCGAAATCCCATACAAACTCCATCCGTAACTGTTTTATCTCCTTGATCTCAGTGATGCGCTATGACTCAGATTTAGGTTTTTTGAACTCACAAATCATCACGAGTCGGATCTCATCAAGGGTCTTATGTGGGTTTCCTACTGGTACTATGGAAAACTTCATAAGCCAGTCCAGCACACGACCCCGCAGAGTCCTGATCATCTATGCTTTCCTTATGTCCACATTATGAACTTGGTGAACCATCCAAACAGCTTCCCAAAGGAACCAATGTTGCTCTAGATATTCTGCTCCATTCCCATTGAATGTAGGTAATCTAATATCTTCCCCAGCCATTGAGTTGGCATCGGGGATGTTCAATGAACAATCTAATAAAGGTGGACTCTCTTGCGCACTAGTCACAGTAGTATCACTATCCGTATTAACAGTTCTTTCAAGAGATGAGTCTCTAGACCTCACCTCTAACGATACTCCTAGCGTGGTGTAGTTGTGTCCTGATATTGGTGTCTCCGCAGACTCTTCAGATTCTTATGCTCCTTCAGAAATCAGGCTATATTATTCCTCTTCATCACAAGACCCTTCATCTAGCTACGAATCGACTTTGTAATCACTTTCTTCGAACAGACTAGGAGTTCGTCTACCTCCTACTGTCTTTCTTCTTTTTCCTAACTGAAATCTCTTTCCATTCCTTAGGAATCCAGATTCTAGTTCAGGTTTTGTACTTCTTGGGAACATCTCAGCTCACCATTTCCCATTTTCTTTATAGGTCGTCTATGACATATCCCCTCCTCTGGATATGCAACTCAACTGCTCAACTGCAAAATACCCTTCTCATAGACGAGCATCTTTATCCATGTATTTATAGACAACAAATACCTTCTTTGGGATCCTTGGAAAAAAATTCTTTTGACCTCACTATATGAAGTTATCATCTCAACTGCAAACTTAGTAATATACCCTTGCAAAATACTGTCAACCAAGAAATCAATAGCTCTAGATATGGGGTTACTTACACTGGTTAACTCGCGAATCAGCCGAGCACTCCACTCTACCACTTCTCTTCTCTGGAAATTTGTGTGTTGAGTCACCAATATTGACAACCACTCATGCAGCACAATAGGAAACTCTGAAAAGAATATCTCATGAATATCATATTATATGCATCAATCCAACTAGTTTTTTGTGCTTGACCGCGATCTTGTGCTTTCTTCTTGAGCAATTGCTAATGTCTTAGATTCCATCTAATCCTATATTTCCTCCTTTTTCAGATGCCACAACATTTCCCTCATCTAAAATTATTAAGGGTCATGGAAACATAACCATTTTTTGGCCTACTTTTCCCCACGCTCATGACCCAGTTTCAACAGACCCACAAAACCAACAAAACACCCAAGACATCGGCCCGACGAAGCAAGCTCAGCTGGCAACACCTGTGTGGTAGGCGTAGTCTCACCTGAGATATCTTAATGTGTAACTACCAAAACCATGTTTCTACAGTCGGTCAGGGATTACAGTCCCCTGGTGTGCGGCCAAGGATCTCAACAAAGTCAGAAGCTGGAGCCTTTTACTAACCCAACAGTGGTGCAATAGTGCAACACAGCCAGCATGAGACACAACCTTATCCTTGACAACTTAAAAACTGGTGCAACTGTGTGACGCAGCTGATTCCTTAAATCTAAATGACAATGATGCGACTATATTACAACTTAATAGTATTTAAACATGAAATAATACACAGTACTTCAACAATGCTTCAGTCATTCATTCATTCAACGGCTTTTATCAATATTGCGACATTCATTTAACCAATAACCATAAATAATGCAAGATAAGAAAACATTCAACATTCATCAACACAGGAAATAACGTGGAAACCCATCCAGGTAAAAACCACCAAGGTGTTATTCATATGGCATGAGACATATATGGCACCTTGCAATCTGCGACTTGCAGACTGTTTTGAGATATGTCTATTTAGCTCAGACTCTTTCTTTCTCTCATTCTCTCTATTCTTATGCTTTTCTTCTAACTACTCCTACTGATCTGCACACAACCTGGATCGACTCTTCTACTATACTATCTGTGCACTTAGCTACAGATTGACTCTTACAAAACAGTCTGTGCACATAGCTGCATATCCGCGTCTCAACATCCTTCTATTATCATACTTATATTTCATCTATTCTCTTCTTTTCTAACTATTACCAACATAACCAACTGAACTAAGACAACTTCTAACAACCAACCCTTATACAGAATGGGTTCCACATATTTATAGATATTACAAGACACCGTAGGGTCGACTAAGTACATCTCAGTTATTAAATTCACAAGTAGCCACAAAAACGTCCTTCATACATTTATTACAGGCCATATCGGCTGCAAAAACATCCTTCATTACATTAATCATAGGCCATAAATAGCCTCAAAAAGTGTCCTTTAGTCTTCCATCGACTCAAACTCCTATGGTCTTCCTTGTCTGTACCTTCCCAGCCTATACTCTTCTACCTTCCCATCTTTCACAGACTCTAGGTCCTCTTTTCCTTTGTCGCACCATTCCTCATTGCAAATTTCTCTGTTATGTGCTTCCTGTCCATCCTTTACATGCTTTTACCCCATCATGTGCCTTCTTTTCCTCTTGCGCTTGCGCTTTGGTTTCTTCCTTGTGCTCTATCCTATCCCAACAGTATTCATGATCTACCTTTCCCAGAACTGCTTCTTCATGGTTATCCTAACTTTCCAACCTACTCTACACACCTTAGTCTCCAAAGTTTGCGAGTTGTAACATCTATTTCTTTTAGCTTTTAAATATAAAAATGTCTCTTTTTTTGTTGAAAATGCATAGTAATTCTTTGTAATCACTTACTAATGTGGCTCGCACGCTGGCCAATGACTGTAATGTGCCCAAAAGTGAAAATCATATTTTTTATGTCATCCAAAGTACTCATACCTGAACCACATGGATTCTTGTTGCATTTTCCAGAACACCCATGCAAAATGAGGGTAACAGTGCCAGTATGTCCTAAGGGTTTCTTTATTGTTCTCTTTTCCAATCATGTTGATTATCATAAAGTGTTTGAGGGTCCCTAGTTTTTGGGAAGAGTGAGACTTTTCATTACTCCACGATTTCCATATTTTAACCCTGACACTTTGTCAATCACTAGAATTCCATCTTGAGTTCAACTCCCAAATATACCATTACATTTCGAGCATTTATCAATTCTTGAGGATATTGGAAATACTTTGGGAAGATATATAAAAATAGATGTTGAGATATCTATATCAGGTTTGTGCACTTAGCTCGTAGCTATGTTGAGATAGATGCAGTAAGGGTCCTCCCAACAAAATGATTCTAAAGCGAGAATATTGTAAATGGACTCAAGTTTTGGATTACGTGAATACAACTTTCCAATGTCAAGTATATCAACAAGCAGGACATCTACATGATACTTGTATCAATGCACATGCCCATCCTTCAAAGAGAAAGGGCCCAAACCAAAACCAAAAAGTTGGAAATTCCCTGAGAAATTGAAACCCGATGGTGAAGGTAATCGAGGTGAAGAATTACAGCATACAATAGATTAAGAGAAGTCAATAAATTCTATCTAGAAATGTCGAATGAGGAAAAAACGTTCCCCGGGGAGGCTAATCTTGGTTGATTGGTTGAACAAAAGTATACAGTGGTTATTCCAAGGTATGTCACATATATTATTTATTACACCTAGTATAGGGAGCAAATTTTGATTGAGGATCAATAATTTGCAGCACACCAAATGGCACAGTTCAAAAATACAAGAAGATATTTCATTTCTTATCTAGTTTTTACCTTGCTTTTCTGCAACATATTTGAGAAGCTACCCATAAATCCTAATATAGACCCTGGCCAATGTCAGGTATTTACTGTAGTTATGGTAGCCAATGTTATGGAGACATGTGGCCCCATTTCATTTATATAAGGTTTAATATGTGTTTGTAATTGTAAGTAAATTCGGGAGAATGTTCATTGGAAAAGAGCTAGACCACCTAATAGGAAAGCCAAGAGATTTCAAAGATAAAAAGGGTTAATATTTTATGAGGAACAATATACCTACACTCTAGTATATGGATCTGAAGGTAAACCCTACTATCTGCCAAGGTTCATTTGCCATAGGTTATTCCTAGCAAAATTCACCAGCCTTGCTCAAGTTTCGAAGGTTGAAATAAAGAAGTAGCTGATTGATTTCAATGTGGATAATGTGAGGTGTGGCACTATAGCTAGAGAACAATATGCTAATCTCCCTAGAATTATAGATGAGTTTATTGAAATAAAAGTGAAAGGACCTCTACAGGTTCCCTTTGTGGATAAATTAAATATTCGATAAGCCAAGTTGATGTTGTAGCCACCAGGTTCACATAAAAGAAATAGTTATGATAGTTTGGTCACCTTCATATCCTTAAAATTTCCTCTCCAACTATCTGTTGAAGAAATGACAACGAAAGAAGGGTTCAAATAAGAGGATTTTTTTCCTCCACTATTTTGTAAGCAAAGCAATCCAATATTTCTCTTTAACCCATTTCCTCTCTAGCTTTGTCTTTTTCCATGTTGTTTTCATGTTTATTATTATGCAAACAGAGCACTAAATAATATTTTATTCTTTTCTACTTCCAAAAATTTCCCTTTATTTGAGGCCTGTC
Source organism: Pseudotsuga menziesii (assembly GCA_001517045.1). Lineage (NCBI taxonomy): Eukaryota > Viridiplantae > Streptophyta > Pinopsida > Pinales > Pinaceae > Pseudotsuga > Pseudotsuga menziesii. The sequence goes on along the minus strand of LPNX011002499.1, from coordinate 203,140 downwards.
GGAGCCCCATCCATGTTTGCAGGATTAAATGCCTTTTCAAATTCTCATTTATAATGTCGATGAATCTTTGAAATGCCATAAGGCAACACTGTTTCAGGTTTGTACAACTAGTATTGAGATTAAATTTTGATATTTGTATAATATCCACCATAGTGCTATCAAATATTACATTGTTTTGATGACTTTTTCCTTTAAAAGTTCTAAGAAAATTTTTTAGCATGTAGTCTTTTTCAAACCCATTTGATATTTAAGTGTTACAACTTACAGTTCTTCAGAGCTTCTCTAAAATATCTCCCCACCATTCTGTGCTTATTTCTTCTCCTATTTCTTGGGTTATGTGTTGCTTATTGTTACAACAATATCAAATACCCACAGAAGAGTAAATCCCAAGCACCAAGGTGATGCTTTATGTAACTCAAAAATGCTTCCCACTATCACCTCAACAGCTCTTTTCCATAGTTTAGGTTACATCAGTGGCATGTTTGGAATCAACCACTAATTCCACAATAGGTTTTTAAAGTTTTAATCTACCTTCATGGAATACTGTTGTACATGCTTTGCATATTTCTCAAAATGAGAAGGCTCACTTAGCTTCCCTTTTTATGTAAAAGTGACATAGGAGCAACAAACAACCTAGAAAGGCCACCATCTTGCACACCTCTATCCAAAGTTTTCAAACTTGCTAGACTACAATCATTGAATATTTGATGGCATCTAGTAGGAAATGGAGTCCATTCCACTCATGGGATAAGTAGTATCATCACCTAACTCCACAATTATTCTTCCCTCTTGCTCTTGAATCCCATTAAAGAGTTTCCTGCCATATATCTCTGACTTTGTTTACAAACTCGGAAATTTCACTTCAACCTTGAGGTTCCTCAAATCTATTTCCTATGACTTTTCAGTGTTAGTGCTAAATATGAGATATTAATTTATCATGGTGAATTTAAAATTCTCTTCAAATCAATTCTAAAAGAAACCCAAGAAAATGAATCCCAATTAAGTATGTGGGGAGGGGTCTCTAAAATGAAGTTGTGTAAAATGATTAGGTTTAGTTTTATTTAGTTTTTTGTTTTGTTTTTTTTAATGTTTTTTTAGAGTTTTCTGAATAAAAATTCGAGGGAGGAACTCAAGAATCTTGATTTTTGGGAGGGGGCACCGAGAATCCTCCCCCCCCCCCCCCCCCAACTTTTGTAAAATGTGTCCCATACATTAGCAAAACATTTTGTTGTACGTATTTCCAAGTACCACAAAATGGGGCGCAAAATGGGGGGCATGATGAAATGTTTTGCCAAAATCCCTCCCCCCCATGCCAAAGGGTGTGCGAAGCACAAGGGTCACACCCCTAACCCTGCAGGATGCATCCCCGCGGAACACTAGGATAAATAGCTGGGGCATTTTATCAATTACTAAAATTACTTGATTTGATGTACAGATGAAGAACTTTAATGGTCTTAAGTTGATTCCTCCCTCAAAGAATACATATTTTCAATGCCATGTTCATGGAGCATTTTATGTCCATCAAGAACTTGAGGAAAGTAATGAGGCTACTTGAAACTCAAAAACAATACCGGTTTTCAAATCAGCAATAGCTAAGAGCCATAAACCAAGAATGATCTAAACATTTTAGATATGGATAACCAAATGCACTCAATTTTCACTAGGGATTCAACCGACCATAAGCAACAAATAGTTTCCAGCATAGAATAGTCGCTATTTATACCTAGATATTTCGCCTCTTTCATCTTCTCCTTTATTTGTTTTATGTATTCATCCACCTTAGGGGACTGCAAAAATCCATAGATGGAAATAGAAGTCAGTGCCAACAACTGAGTATAGTCAATCCTTATTTCCAAACATATGAAATTAACAAGTATGTACCCTTCTGTGGTATGCCCAAATTACATTAAATATACCTACCAAGTATAACCCTACATGTGTAACTACAGACACAGATATTGTAGTTGTAGCCTTGGCATCATCATCCTCTAGGCGTATTAGGGCTCTTGTAATTTTCCTGCCACATTCACCAATATGCCTTTCAAGAGCATCTTATATATCTTTGTCATAATTATATTTACCTTTTACCTTATCACTTTCATATATTTGATATGTAAAGGATAAACTGATACCAAATTCAGTTTCAATACAAATTGCAAATAAAGCATTCAAAAGGAAAATCAATGATTGTTTAAGGAAGTATCAAACACTGTACCATTGGTAGATGAGAAAAAAATATGAAGAAACTGCTCAGAGTAAACAACACCATAAGATGGAAAAGAAAAACCATTTGAACAAAGTGAAAGGATACTCTTTTCGTAGTTCCAAGGAGTGGGCTTTTTGGAAAGCACCTAAATCCATTTTCTGACACCAAAAACAAATGTACATGAGTGGTGCACAATATTCTACAACAACAATTTTTCAAATTTGAAATCAAAATAATATTTTTCATTGTATTAATGTCCAAATTCAAATTAAAATTAAAAAAGGAAGCTCTCTTAATATTTATGAGTGAAATTTTAATACAAGATCAAAATGAAACAAAACAAAGTTTAATTAGTGGAGAACCTGAAGCTTTTCTATGAGAGAGAAAGAATAACCAGGGTCATCTTCATGTCAAATACTCTAAAACATCATTGGCTTTTATTGTGGGGTGAGTAAATTACAGTGTCTTGGGGTAATTGCATAGCTAATCCCCATATTGCATTCATGCCTATTATAATAATTTGTAATGACATAATATCTTAATTACTAATCATTAAATAACATTATCTTCTAACAACCCCCCACCTTTAATTTTTTCTTCTGTTACATCCAACATTTTTCTAAATTTTTCATTTTTTCTCTGTGAAAATGCCCACTGCTTGATCTTTTGTCTATCAATATATCAACACGGTCAACTTGTTCTGGATCCACTCTCTTATATAGTGATAGAAAATTCTATGTGCGTGATTTGATTATGAAAATATGGATTCTTTGTCAACTTGACGGTACTTTGATTATTGCACTTCAATGATGTAGGTTCAATTTGCCAAAGATTTAGTCATTGTCTTTGTTACCGGATCTGTTGGACCTGGGTGTTGGATCCACGGATTCAGATCCTGATTGTTGGGATCCACTCCTGGCACATGTAATTTGGTATGCATGATATTTTGGTTCCATGTAATCCAAAATGTCAAAAAAGGGAAAATCCAACCAATTGTGTGTAGTTTGGAAGGAACGGGAATAGCAGTCAACAGCTCAATAAACTTTAACATATAGTTTTGAAATGTAATCAAAGTAATGTTTATAAACCCCAATTGAATTAATTATTATTAAATTTTGGACCTGATAGATTATGTCATAATATCATAATATGCAGTCCCCCTAGTTCATAACTACTTCAAATAACTAATGTTGATATTTCAATCATATAACTAGTTATATAACTAATGTGGAAATTTAATTTTATGATTTCACTTGTATAAAATAATTAATGTAAAATAGTAAAATACTAATAAATAATAAGTCAATTAGAAGGATCTTACACATAACAAAAACCCATTCTATCAGTTTTAAAGAAGGGATTGGTCAGGGATCGAATAATATAGTAGAGTTGTGGGCTCTAAGGATAACTCTAACCTGGTAGTTGAATATGTTCAACCCTATTTACAGATATTCAGCTATTCTTTGTCTGTAATCAAATGAATCACGGGAAAGTATATGATGAGATATTTCCATTTACATTCGTTATTGGATGAGACAATCACCTTGGAAAATACTTTCAATAGTCTATCTCTCGCATATTTAAAGAGCGGAACCAGGAGGCAGATGCTCTGTCTAAAAGAGACTCTATGCTTGCCTCGAGGGAACAAGTTCTAAAGTGGAACTGTAATATACAGCCAAGTTTTATGGGGCTATGTGTGGAACTGTAATCCACCAGCACCAAGACTTCTTCAGCAACTTCAATTTTTTCTTTGAAATCTTGTCTTCCTGCATGATCCCTATAAACATGGATGAAAGGTAAAATACATAATATACCCATCAGGTGATTGTTCTGATCAAGAACTGGTTGTAGGAATAAGTTATACATTTCTGATTTTCCTTTTTCCCAATCAATCTTCAGCTCAGAAACCCCAAAGACCTAGAGACCTGGAGACCTTCCATCCCCTTCTCCATAGCAATTATGAGTAGAGGAGTCGAAGCTTTCAGCTCTGCCCAGTTGATTGAGTGCATTCCTGGACCAAGTTTGAAAGGGAAAGTGATAGCATATGAGGTAAGCAAAACACACCTAGCACCACATCTAACTTGGTTTCCTTGACTATCATTGTCAAAGAAACCCCATGGACTAGTTTTGTCAATCTACAATAAATTAATAACCCTATTTTCCTTGGACATTTCTATTTTGGAGACTTCTTGACCTCATCATAAACATACTTAACTTTGTTAATTCAATTCTTTGATTTTGGTTTAAAAAAAGACATTTATAAAACAAAAATCAAATTTGTTTCAAATTTGGATACTAAATATAAAAATATATTTTCATACTTTCGTAGATGTAGGCTAAGATAGCCTATCCTTTATTTTGGTAGTAGTGATTCTAGCCCAAGTGTTGTGGTCTTGTTGGAGGAGCTAGTCAGTTAGCCGACTAATTAGAAATTAGGTCGGCATTCATAGGTCATGTCGGTTGACTGAACCGACAAGTATTTATTTGTAATCATATATATAGGATATTGAGCCAGATATGAACTTGGTTCGATTTAATGTATGTATGAACCCACATGTGTTATTGTGTAATATAAAAATTTTATTCAACCTACTATCCTTGTCTCTTGTCTATGTTATGATTATATGATTATTTATGTGTATTGTCGGTAAACTTGCAATCTGAGTGATTACAGCAATGGTTTTGTTGCTGGTAGTACACGTACGGATGAAATGACCATTGCAGATGATCTCAGAGTAAGATATTAAGGACTAATGGGAACGTAATATCGTAGACTATTTTCAGAATTATGCTCAGAGAAACAAGCTGACTATTGCCCAGGCGAAGGAGAAATTATTCACTGAAACACATGAGAATTTTGTAGAATCTGTGCCTCAGTTTTTGAAGAAATTATTGGATGAAAAATCTAGTAGAAATTAAGGACCAAGAATTGCTCCAGAAACTGATAAGAGGTGGACACACAAATCTGTCGGAGTGGTTTGAAAAAATTGCAGACGAGTCTTGTGAAGAACGCATCATGGAAGAGAGAGTCTCTATCGAGATCATCGAGAAGAGTTTCTATAACTATTTCACTAAGCAGTTTCTTTTCTCACTACCGACTCTTTTTAAGTTCCTAATAAATAGGGGAGTACGACACATTATTGAGCCTCGTCCATCACTAATCGAACGGCCATCAAATACTAACTGGGCGGAGAAGCAGAAAGCGTGGGAGAAGTTTATTGTAGAAAGGGAGTCGAAGTACTTCTTGAGAAAATAGAAAAAACTATCCAGGATTACTAAAGCATCAGGTAGGATATGGGGGGGTAGCTGGTCATGTGTCGGGGTAGAGTAAAAGGATTCTAGTCTACTGTAGAAGGAACCGCCGGCAATGAAAATTCAGGCTAAGAACGAAATAATTCGGACAGTGACTCACAAAAGCACTCTGGATTTACAGAAAATAGAGAGAGATAAGAGGCAGAAGAGAAGGGAGGAATTAAGAGAGTGGGTCATCATGCTCTAGAGAAGAATGGCCACCAAGGTGATAGCACATGACAAAAATCTGGCAGATTCAGGTTGTGATCAACAAGAAGAGGGCGTAGATGATGAAGAAGTGTCACCAGTGGAGGAATATTTATGGATAAAGCAATGAGAAGCTCTCCAGGTTGAGATACCATAGGATGTAAGACCTTTATCTCTAATAAATTCAAACCTCAGTGCCCAAGTGCAAGCCATTGTCGAAGAGGACCTAAGGCTATGAGCTAGTTATTTCAGCGTATGGAGCCGACTAGACGATGAAGGAAATGATGTCAACCATCTGGTAATTTGTTGACCTGAGGAAGGAAACTAAGTCAAATTCCAATCGTACCCATCTAACCGAAGTATCCTTCTAATATACACAAGCCATGAAGGAGCACCCCCCCTACCAAACATAGCTTTAGAGAACATAGAGCAATCAGATTCATAAGGAAGAATATCCGAGCTACACCAATTGGCTTGGACATCGACAGAAGGAGTCGAACTAGTCCGACAACTTGTCAAGGAGGAACCAACAAACAAAACTTTCGACAGGAACGAGAATTCTGTTGAAAATAGCTATGGACAACATAGAGTCATAGAGAGTATCCCACCACCACCCAAAGGAGACGCTAATGCCGATGATATGCTGCACGACGCAGCATGCATCCCCCTCTATGAGGGTGATGAGGATCCCAGATGACACTAGTTCATCTACGAATCAACATGGGAAGCAAACAAAGTAACAAACAAATACATATAGATGGCACAGTTCGTCGGTCCTTGCAGAATCGAGCACTGACTTGGTATATGAAATCTACCGAGAAAAATCCCAATGCAAGCAAAGAATATATCAAACAAAGGTTCTTTTCCTTCTTCAAAACACCAAATGCAAAGCATATGGGGGCAAAAAAGTTAAAAACGACAGTTCAGAAACCTACAGAGACTGTCCAGGATTACGACAAGAGATGGAAGGACCTACTGAGCCAACTAGCTTATAATATCAATGAACAACTATTAATCTAATGGTTTCTTGCAGGACTTTCATAGAAGATCTGAAGACATATTAGACTGGACACATCCAAAACATATGAAGAAGCACTCACAAAAGAGTTGCACGTTGAGATGGATGATGACTACCCAGCACACCCTATGGACAATCGTATTGAAGACAGTTGGAAATAATGAAAAAATGATTAAGGGAACTTAACCTCAAAGGATAATATATCTAGTGCATGAACTGCTCAACGGTCGGCCATACCAAAGACAATTGTCGACAAGACATTAGCCAATAAGACGTTCCCTTTTTTCAAACAAAATGCTTTTGTGATATTTTCCAGGAACATGGGCTACACACAACAAAATATTGTCCATTCAACATGAAAAATGGAAAATCTTCATGGTGCGCAATCTATGAAGTAAAAATCCATACAACAGTCGACTGCCACTTGAACTTGAAGAATCGACAAAACTATCATGCACTCTATCAAACAAATGTTGGTGCATAGAATAACAGTGATAATATCCCAAGTAGCAACGAACAAAAATGAGAAAAGTAATCAGAAATATGAAGGTCAGAGATATGAGCATCTGTACAACAATAATCATTTTGGGGGATTTGTTGGTCGAGGCTAATTCACTGGAAGTCAGGACAACAGACCACAACGACCAATTCAGTGTTTCACATGTTACAACAAAGGTCACAGATATGCAGATTGTCTGTACAAAGACCGGACTGACCTAAAATTTTGTACCAGTTGTGGTGTGGGCGATCATTCTTTAGAGGATTGTCCCACCATGCTCGACAAAATAAATAAAAAGAAAAATGTTAATGTCTTGTCGTGCGTTCAAAATTCTGATGTAATTCGTACAAATAATTTACAAATAGTCACTAGACAAGGAATAAAAACTGGAAATAATAATCCAAGAATAAGTAAAATAAAAAGCAAAGATGACTATCCTGATCCGATAAAGCAAAAAATATATATATAATGATGCATCAAATATGTTTCAAGAATTCACTAGACAAGAAGTAATCAAGGATAGTCAACAGAATATATCGCAAGAACTACTTTACTTAGTACATAATGATAAATCAGTAGCACAAGTTATTTATCTGTTATACAATATTAAGAACAAAAATGGTATGGATAAACAAACTAAGAATATATGCAACCTAAATCAAAAAGATAAGAGTGATGTTGACCCACTTGTCGACCTAGAAATAGAAGGATATCACGTTCGACAAGTTGTTCTTGATTTTGGATCCCAAGTGAATATTATGACGCGAGATACATGGGAGCAACTGGGCATACCTCAACTTAACGAATCAGAAATATACCTAAAGTTAGCATACCAAGGACTTATCGAACCTATTTGGGTATGGAGAAATGTCGACACAACCATAAAAGGGATTACTACAAAAGTCGATTTTGAAATCATAGACCCTAAGGAAGGATCCAGCTCCTTCCTAGCCTTGGTGGGACGACCATGGGGTCAGAAGATGAAAGCCTTGATTTCATTGGATAAAGAATAGATAAAGCATAAAGGAAACAGGAAGAAAGTAATCGTCCCTATTCATCCTTCACAAGATGAACCATGGATAGAACCCATAGACGAAGAGGTCAATGTTCAACAACTTTATCAAATCCAGAATAATGAACATTATACCGAGACAAATATTTATGGAGAACTTCATTTGGGGAATCAAGACTCAGTTGGCTATAATTCATATGCGTAATTATATGATTGGGAGATGGAAAATTATGAAACACAAGCAAGAGAATGCTGGACCATCCAGGCCATCTCGAAAAAACTGACACATCAATGTTTCTCTGTGTCCATCGTACCAAAGATATTCAAAAGAAAAATTAGGGAATACCCTTCTCTAGTGCCAATTCAAACAGAAAATAAATAGTCTCTTCGGTATAAAGAAAGAGAGTTTCCAATCCTCCATATAGAACAAGTTACAAAAAATCTAGGTGAGCATGGCCGACTACAAATCCTGGTCGAAACGTTTACAGGTCAATTTTCTGGATGGTGGGATACCCATAAATCAAGAGTACAAAAATGTACAATAGCTTCAACATACTTCATCTAAAGATTCGGTGGGAGGAAGCTAACTAAACAGGCACAAATACATGTCTTCACACAAGGACAGGATCCCGAAAAACATATAAATATATGTGAAAGAGAATGGAGAAGACTTGGTTAGAAATATGAATGCATATGGACGCACCTATTTCCATCCACATTGGGTGATTTACCAAGTGGTATAAGATGGAAGAAGCACGAGGTGAAACGTTCGTATGGAACAAACTCAAGAAAAAAATTTCCAAGGAATTTAAATTCATACCGGAAGATGACAAATTGGTCGAAGCAAAAAAGCAAATAAAAATACTCATACAACTGACTGTTAATCATACTTTGATATAAAATCATAACCGACCAAAAGCATCATGTAATAACATACGATCTAATAGAATACGATAGTCGACAAGACTTTGACTAGAAAATGATCATACACATGGAAAAAGATTTCAGTGGAAATATGATCATCTAGAAATGGTAAAACCAATTAGAATGATACTTAAGGTCGAATCGATTGACAAACAAGATACCGACCGGATGACAGCAGCAGAATTTCCAGCATCATTTTCTTAGTTCAAGGAGGGAAGTCAACAAATCAATGAAAGAAAGGTGCCGGAATGGATGGGCGTGAAGGTAAAAACCAAATAATTCGACATATCTAATGACAACAGACCAAAAATGGTGAGAATAGGTGACTACTAGAGAGAAGAACAAACAACAGAAATAGTTAAACTAATGAAATAATTCCAGGATGTATTTTCCCAAGACTATAAATATATTAAAGGGTTAGTACAGGAAATGGGTGAAATGAATATTGATATCAAACCTAACGTAAGACCTGTCAAGAAAAGAGCTTACAAATTGGCTCACAAATATAAGTAAATAGTGAAAAAATAGATCGACAATATGTTAGTAGCAGGGATAATTTATGCAATCGACCAGTTGGAATGGGAAATCCCAATTGTCGTTCAACTGAAAAAGCACGACCCGACAAAAATGAGAATCTGTGTCGATTTCTGGGAGCTGAATAAAGACACTTTAACAGATCCATTTCTGACACCATTTGCAAATGAAATCCTAAATCAATTCATAGGACATGAGTGCTACTCGTTTACAGATGGATTTTCATGATACAATCAAGTCCCGATTGCCAAGGAAGATCAGAAAAAGATAGCATTTGTCTGTGAATTTGGTTCATTCGCTTACAAAGTTATGCCATTCGGTCTTAAGAACACACCAGTTGTATTCTCAAGAATAGTAGTCAAATCATTTCAGGAATACATATATAAAACAATGGTTGTGTACTTCGATGACTGGACAATTTAATCCATGTTGAAAGATCATTGAAAATGGTTACGAGTAATGCTAGAATGCTGCTGACAAATCCAGTTATCCCTCAACATAAAGAAATGCATCTTTTTGACCCCTATAGGAATTCTATTGGGACATGGTGTATGCAAATAAGGCATCAAAGTCAACTTCACAAAAATAAAATTCATCCTCGACTTCAAACCTCCAGTGAATCCAAAATAGGTCAGAGTGTTATTAGGGCATATGGGCTATTACAGAAAATCCATTCGTCACTATTCAGATATGGCATACCCCTTAGAAGAACTATTAAAATACGATCAGGATTTTGAATGGACTGAAGAATGCGATGTATCCTTCGACACTCTAAAGAGAAAACTAGTAGAAGCACCTATTCTCAAGTTTCCAAATTGGTCAATCAAATTTCATGTACGCATTGACACATCAGGTATAGCAATAGGCACAATATTAACACATCCAGGAGACTATGGGATGGACTACCCAATCGTGTATAGCAGTAGAAAACTAAACAAAGCAGAATGCAATTATTCTACAACTGAAAGGGAAGCATTAGGGATGGTCTTTGCACCCCAAATATATCGACATTACCTATTGGCTAACCCCTTTATATTTCACACTAATCTTCAAGCGCTAAGATATCTAGTAAACAAACCTTTACACCATGGAAGAATCTGTCGTTGGCTATTACTATTCCAAGAATTTGAGTTTGAATTTGTAGTCCGATCAGGAAATCTAAATGTCGGACCCGACCACTTGTCGTGAATCGACACGGGGGAGGAACTGACAGGAGTTGAAGACGATCTTCCAGACGCACATCTCTTTCGAATAGAAGCTGTACCAGCATAACTAGAATAAATAGCTCATTTTTTAGAGAATGGTCAAGCACCTGAAGGTATGAGCAGTAAAAAGAAACAAATTATAGCAAAGAAAGCTGCACCATATAGTCTAATTAATGGATTCCTATATAAAATGGGCTTGGATGAAGTACTTTGTCAGTGTGTTTTAGAGCATGAAAGAGAAAACATAATGCATGATGCACACTATGGCCCAGCTGGAGGACATTTTCAGTCGGACATGACTACTAAAAATATCCAATAGTCGGGACTATGGTGGCCGACATTACACAAGGATTGTCGAAAATTTGTTATTAAATGTGATCATTGTCAACATTTAGTTCGACCTTTACCTAGTACTGAGATTCCCTTAATATCGTTAAATCCAAGTTTAACGTTCAAAATTTGGTCTATCAACTTTATAGGACCATTTCCAATTCCAGCAAGAAGGACAGGTGCATGCTTCATCGTAGCAACAGTGGAGTATGTTACTAAACGGGCAGAGGCGGAACCTATCGAGACCTGTTCTAGTGAAGTAGCTTCCAAATTCATATATGAAAATATAATTACTAGATTTGGTTGTCCATTGACTCTAATCAGTGACCAAGGATCACACTTTATCAACAAAACCATTGCAGCATTGAAAGAACAGTTCAAAATCGACCACAGATGAAGTACAGCCTATCATCCTCAATCTAATGGGGAAATAAAAGCATTTAACAAAACCTTAACAAGAGGCTTAACGAAAATTTGCAACACTGACAAAGACGACTGGGATGAGAAAATTCCTACTATATTATGGGCATATAGAACAGCATACAAGCAATCTACAGACCAAACACCGTTCAGACTAGTCTATGGCCAAGAAGCATATGTCCCCCTATAGTTGCGACAACAGACACCAGTGATAGCCGACATCCTACATATTAATTTCAAAGAAGCAAAGAAGGCCCGACTAATGCAACTGGCTAAGATATAATAACACCGAATAATTTCCATACAACACCAGGAAATCCAAAAGCAACAACAAAAAGCATGGCACGACCGAAATATCAAAAACAAGAACTTGTCGGTTGGAGATCTTACGTTGCTGTATAACAGTCGGGTGAAAGGAAAACCAAATAAACTCCACATAGAGTGGATGGGACCCTATATCGTGGAGGAAATCAATGCCAATGGATCAGTTCGACTGAGAACGTTACAAGGCACAGTATTTCAGAAACTAGTTAATGGTGCCCAACTAAAGCGATACGAAAACTAAGGAAAATTCTAAAATATATATAGATATATATATATATATATATAATGGTTCCATAACTGTTAAAAAAACTATAAAAACCATAAAACCCTAAAAACAACAGAAAGAATCAAATCCAATAAGAGCACAATGACAAGAAATCACGAAGGAAGTAACTGAATACAATTTGACAGAAATAACAACTGAAATTATCGACATACTGACTACCGACCATTCTATTGAAATTTCCATCATGGACAAGAGGATCCAAACGGTCCAATCAAGCCATCATGACTATAAACAAAGGGAGCGCCAAACACAGAGCGCATTAAAAGAGTTATCAATAGAGCGTCCTTTGCCATCAGATCCGCCATTAATACATCCATCGACAAGATCGCCGCCTGCGCCACCTATAAATACCACATCAGATGACGAATTCATATCATTTTACAAAGAGCTTGAGAGACAGAGTTACTAGACTCCTGAGAGAAACATACCGGTGCAAAAACTTTAAACTGATAAAATGGCACCAAAGAAGACCAGATCCTCGACCACCAATGCAAAGGAGTTGCAGTCCGCTGCAACCCCATAGATAAAAATATTAGAAAATATCAGTAAGGAAAAATTCCAGAAAACTTCTTGGGCAAGATTATGGGAAGAAATTAAGAAATGGGCATATGTAGACAGAAAAATGATAGAAGAAGCACAGAAAGTAAGCGCCAGTACCATCATGAGCTATATCAGTGCACCTCTTATGGTGAGCTTTGGTGGGATGAAAGAGATAATATAAAAATTCATCATTAATCGATATCACAATGGGAAGTTATATTTTGATAAACATGTTGAGATATCCAACGAAGTTATTTACAAGCTTACAGGGCTATCTAACAAATGCGAGCCTGTTCCTGTCAGTTCAAAGGCTGGCTTGGTTAAAAAACTAACAGATACACCGACTGGAAAAAACTCTAAGGAGCTGATAGTTGGTCAATTCAAGGCCACAACACCCAAGATGGTTGCCAAAATTGTGTCTACGTGTCTAACCGTTATAGGGCGAGGGTGCGATTTGAGGCTCGACATGTTGGAAGATGTCGACTCTATAGCAAAATCAGGGAAAACCTACTGTTGGGATCAATATGTAGCTAACATGATCCAAAACATCTGTGTAAAATGTCAGGAAACAAAAGAAACGATCAGGTTCCCTTCATTGATCATATGGATTTCTATGTTCCACTTATGTCCTGTCAGAGATCCACGGTTCCTAAAGCCAGCAAGATTCCATATGTAGAATTTTAAGTCGTTTTCAATGGCTGGGAACTCTCAATAACTTGAAGTAGCCAAAGTGTTTCTAGACAACTAGTTTCAAAATTTAAAATTCCAAATAGTCAGATGGAAGGTGCCTCAAAACATAAGAAGATGTCTGCCACCGATAGCACACATTCAGTTGGAACTCGACCATACTGCAGTCCGGTACATGCAAAGAGCTGGAGAAAAGGATAAACACCTTGATTATTACCCAACAGTCAAGAAGATATTTAAATATTTTTTCGGACATTCCAACACTAAAATATCCATACCAGCAGTTGCAAAGAAGACCAATCAACCAATTATGGAACCAGGGGAAAGAGGAAGACTATGAAGTACATCTTCATATAAGCACTTTCACTCTGGAAGACACCCCAGTAGAAGAGACAAGTACTCTTCAGATAGTAGCAATACCACAGACACAGCAAGGCCTTGTACTAACCGAACAACAGGAGGAGGAGGGTGAACAGACAGATGAAGAAACACAATCCGACAAACCTAAGTATGCTCTGACAAAGCAGAATCTACAATAAATAGCTCAGGAAATATCCAAATCGCAGAAGAAGAACGATAGTCTAGCAAAAGGGAAGGGAAATCTCAAACTCATTCTTCAAGGAGAGTCAGATGATGAAGAAGATCTACTTTCTAGAGCTGTCAACATCTTTGAGGATGCCACCAAGAACAAAATATATGTCGAGGAGAAGTTCAAACACTTTGAAGAAGTAGAGGCAAAACAAGCAAAATCTAAAAAGGTAAGAGTCGCTACCCCCCCTAAAGTCGACTCTATTGACTTAACTTCCACTCCTCCACCCCCATCTCCAACCAGAATAGTGTGAGGAAGAGATACCAAAATCAACCGATGTTGCCTCATCAAACCCCTATAAAGATGTAATACCTGAAACACTCAAAGAGAAATTCAATAAAGATGCTGACCTACAGCAATTTATCAACAATATTCCCAATATTTTTCGCAATACTCAACAAATAAATACTACACATTCACTCATCGGGTCAATCTCTTCACGACGAATTCTCACCCAGCAACTCAGCCAACCACATAAAGCTTCCCCAGAACCGATAGTTGTGGGATTTATTAAATCATCATTCATAAGAAACCCTGAAAAATCATCTCAATTTGTCGCAGATCAAATTTCATCATTTATAACATCTACTGCAAATCCTTCACCCCGGTTAATGAAGCAAACGAGGGAGCAGTTGATCTTGATGCAAATGATCAAGTAGAAACACTGGCAACAAATCAAGAAATAGACAACCTCCTTAACTATGAAGAAACTGATAACCCTGTCGACTTGCAACTTGAAGCCAAAAAATTATGTTGATGGATTACTTTCCGACCACCCCATCAACCCCAGAACATCTTCCATCACCTACACCACCATCAACCTCAGCTCTACCTCCAAATTCATATCTACCATCTACACCACCGACAGACACACAACCAACCACAGACCTCATCCCCGAGATATAGTCAGTAGACCCTAATCTAACATAATATCAGCTGACAGAAGATCGGGAGATGGAAGAGAAGCAAACCGAAACAGTACCAGTGGGAGCAGAGGTTGCACATCATTCTCAGCATGAAAGAAAAAGAAAAGAGAAAAAGAGGAAAGAACATGAACAGCAACCGTCACAATTAGCACTACAGCAGGTGCCGATAGTTATCCACCTACATCAGCTAGGATCAACTACTGCAGTCCAGACTCCAAAACTCAGGGATGGAGAATTGGATCAACTATTGGAAGCCCTCAATAAAGAAGCAAGGATAAGAAAAGAAATAAAACAAGAACAGATTGAGAAACTTAAAACAGAGCAAATAGAATTTTTGACAAAATGCAGGAATTTGACACAAACATTTTTACCAGGAGCAGCAGAAACTGACACCGACAAATTGCTTGAAAGAGCTTATCAGTTGTTTTAAAGTGTCTTCTCCAACCTTCAAATACAATTACAGACAAAGAAGGAAGAACAAGCAGAAGAAACTTTTGTCCTACTTAAACAACAATTTACAACATTTTCAAAAGCATACAAGGTATTAAAAGAACATTTTGAGGATTCCACTACTACAGAAGAAGTCTTGAGAAACTAGTATATGTATTATGGCCAAGTATTCCAACAAGTTTGAGAGACCCGCGAGCATATCAAAACACTAGAGAATCAACAGGGACTTCAGAAGCAATGAAGAATACAGTACAAGATCATATAGTACTAGATGCAATAAAACTAGAGAAATTAGAAAAACAAGCACATCAATGGATAAATCAAGCAATCCCTAGCCTCTACACACTTGATAAGATTTGTCCACACATGAATAGATTACTCGACACAACAAAATAGAAGGCACAGTTTTGGGGCACTGACATGGATAATATTATAGACCTATCAATACATGAGAAGATGTTGACCATGTCAAGCATTACAACCTTGACCATCGATATTCAAAAAGCACTCTGCAATTGGACAGAATTTCAGCATCAACTAGTAGTGACAGCAAAAGCCATTGTGGAGATTTGCGTACAGAAACGTCCATCTATTCGATAGCAAGGTCCATGAGACAAAGCAATTGTAAAAACTACTTTAGACAGTCTATTTTGTTACCTCCCATGTTTCTTCGGGACAAAGAAAGGTTTTATTCCTGGGGGATATGTTGGAGGAGCTAGTCAGTTAGCCGACTAATTAGAGATAAGGTCAGCCTTCATAGGTCGTGTCAGTTGACTGAACTGACAAGTAGTTATGTGTAACTATTTTGTAATCATATATATAGGTTGTTGATCCAGATATGAACTTGGTTCAATTTTATGTATGTATGAACCCACATGTGTTATTGTGTAATATAAAGTTGTTATTTAACCTATTATCCTTATCTCTTGTCTATGTTATGATTATATGATTCTTTATGTGTATTGTCGGTAACCTTGTAATCTGAGTGATTACAACAGGTCTTATAAAAATATCTGGGGGGTTCTTGACCCACTTTTCATGGTTTTGGTAGTTGTTTGAAAGAAGGTGATTGTAGATTGGAATTTTTCATAGATAAGATTCTATGAGCAAAAACCAAAGATAGATTTTCTTGCAAAATGTTTTAGAACCAAAATTTACAAAACCAAAAATGAGGAGTTATGATTATCAACGGGCTGTTGAGGCGACCAAATTCCCTCGTCTGACCTGGAGTATGTGTCTTCATCTTTGGAGGGTGTTGAATTCTGTGCACTTTGGTTCGGTTACTTGGCTTGTTTTTCTTGGTCCTGTTCATGGGTTATGTTGTTATCTAATTGATTAAAATGGCTTACAAAATTCTTATACTAACTCAAGTGGATCTATCATCTTTGCCTCTCTAGAAATTCAAGTGGCCATGAAGCTATGTTCCATCCCTTATTACACCATAAGAAACAAAGAGCAAACATTCATATGGATCATGCGAGAATAAAAGTGTAAACATTTGGTCACTACATATAAGCAATCTCGGAAACAGCGATAAATTGGACAAAATTAAAGGAAGGTGTGAGTGAGGGAGAAGGCAAGGAGTAATAGATTCAACATAACATAACCTGGTTCTAGGCCAGACCTACTTAGATTATGTAATAGATTCAACATAACTTACAAACATGATTGAATGTTTCACACTGATTTTCATATAAAATGTGTCAACTCTAATGTTGGGCAAGTTTTTATTATTTCATTCAACTCTTTTTTAAATGTGTTGATTTTATTTTGCTTGCTTACAGGATGAAAGGAAATAAAGCCAAACAAATTAAAGAGGATGCTATAGAATTAGATTAGGGCATTCATCTGGTCAAAGCTCATATTTCCATTCAAGAAGATCCCTAGCTTACATTGTTGATGAAGGAAAAGAAAGGCATAGATTGGAAGTTGAAAGGAATTTATGTTGGCTTAGAAGGAAACAACAGAGGGTGTTGTGGCTGAGAGAAATTTGGCATTTGGAAAGAGGAAGCATATAGCTGAGTGAAAGTAAAAGGGATAGATATTTTTTGTTCTTTGAAACTAGAGTAGTTTGCAGGCATATGAGAAGAAAAAGGAGAAACAGGGATTTTGTGATGGAAAAAGTAACCTTTTCCATTGCTTGTCTTTGTTTCTTTGTTTCTTTTGTTCTTGTCTGGGTTCATTATAGGCTGAAGCAATCGTATTTAGCCTATCATCAGTTTTTGCAGTAGCGGTAATAAATTTACCAAATTCTTTGACTAAAGTTTCTATATCAGTACCACAATTATTCAAACCCGAAATAGTCATCTGATTATTTTCACCAAACTTTTGAAAAGCTTTAGTACACTGGAAAAAACCATTTGCTTGACTAAGATCAAAGATCTTAAACTTTCTGTCTAGGTCAATACACTTTTTCCTAGTCTTAGTGATGTTGTTATTGTTTCTATTTGACATTTTGTTCCAATGACCTGCAAGTTTGTTTAAGGCTAGATTTGTCCAATTGTAGGAAGCAGCAACATCTTGATTTGAAATTCCTATTCTATCAATTTGGGTAGGGATCACCTTATACTTCTCATCTTCTTATCTTAAAATGATATTCTTCCAAGGTGGAATATCATGTGTAGTTTCCATATAAGAACCATCAGTAAGTTCCCATCTATGTTTCTTTTCTGTAGGTTCAGGGAACTCTGATTCACCACTCATCATATTAAATTTCCTGAAATATTTAGTCATTCTTTGGATTTATGCATCAATCTTTCTTTTTTCTTGTGCTCTGCAATCTAATTTGGTGACTTTATTTGGTATGGATGCCATTTTTACTATTTTCTCTGGGAAGAGAGAAATAGGAGAACTAATGAGAGAAACATTTTTCTCTACAGTCTCTAGATACAAAAAAGCATAGAATGAACACCAACAGTTCATATGTTTCATATATGCAATCCAATTATTTTTATCTAAACTTGTTTTATCTTTTCTTTCTTTAAAGTTTGGGGAATTGTTTAATTCATCATCATATCTACCACTTGACTGATGAGTATAAATGTCCCAAGTGAACATTTTCTTCGACCATTGGTCATCAGAATCAAATAGAGATATTCCATTCATAACTTGTAAAAATATTCGTATATCTTCATCGGAAGGTTGTGCAATATGTACAAGAATATTTACATATGTTCTCCAAGTGGGAACAGTTTCAATATTAAATCCAATTCCTGGCCCTTTCTTTACCTTTCTTTGTCTCTCGATTTCTAACATAATTTCTTGGTTCATATTGAAATGATTTTCATTTGAAGTAGAGAAATATGAAGATTGTGAGAGAAACCTTATCTGCTCTTGTGATGTCCCTTCAGAGAACCTAATAATATTAAAATCATTTGGGCCATGGAAATAAGGAGGTTGTTTTTCATGACAAAGTCTTGGAGAGCAGTTTGGATGTTGACAGACGGGAGGTCTAGGAAATTGGAGTTCAAGAGTTCCTGTTATACTTTTTGGAGGAGTTTGGTAAGCACTATGCATGTCAACCTTCACTGGAGATAAAAATATTGTAGGTAGACACAAAATTATGCATTTGTGAAGAGATTATCCTGGCTAACTGTTCTTCTTGTTGTTTAAGAAGGAGACGGATTAAATATTGGTTTGCTGCAGGGTTGAAAGAATCTGCAAGCTGAGATGGAAAAGAAGGAGGAGGTCTAGTTGGGGGATGTAAAGAAATATTTAAAGAAACGGATGGTCCACCATGCTTAAATCTGTGAGACCTCTATTATTTAGGAGGGAACTGAGTTATTACAGTCTCATCTTCTTCTTGGATGACAACTTTAGAGGTGATTTGTTGTGGCCTTTTGGAACCTCTAATTTCACTCCAATCAGTAACCCGCCTATCTAAAGGATGAAGATCTCCTCATTTAATCATCTGCGGGGCTATCTGGGCTGATCTGGGATCGTTGTATGTAAGGAGAGTTGTGAAATTTGACCCTTCACTGACATACTTAAGGGATCCAAGAACAACAGTATTAAAGAATATGATACAGACTGGCTAGTGAATAGCAATATTTTTAGAGTCTGAATCAAAATCTTCATATCCATGTGTTTGAAGAACAAGACACAAGGAATCCAAAATTATGTGATCATCTAAAGAAACCAAAAAATCAGGAGCTATGTCATAACTAATTGGGTCATAAGAACAAACAACAGACTGAATCCTTTGGGAAAACTTAATCCTCTAAGGTGAGAACTAACAGAATGACTGAACAAGCAAACAAGTCTAGTTTAATATCCTTCGAGGTGTAGTCCTGCAACAAAGCAACAAAAAGGGTGGGAAGCCTCATGGATACGCATGCTCATGTGCAACTGGTTCAGGATTGGGATCAGTAGAGATGGATCTAGGAAAGTTTTTAGGTGTGTCGTACAGAACTTTTAACTATTATATGGTGGAAAACACTGTGGATATGTTTCCTTATTTACACTCAATGCTAACTGTTTGATAAAATGAACTATTTAGTAAAATAAAGGATCACCCTTCTCTTGGCCTAAAATAAACTCTTTGTTTGACACTAACGATTTTTCTCTATAGGGTAAAATTTCTCTTTCCTTTCTTAGACTAAATTATTGTACCACTTATAGCCATGTATTTATTTAGCAGATCCTTCAATACTTTTGCAGGTTACACTTGTAGGATGTCTAGTATAACATGAAGAATATTTTTCCTTCTTTTATCTGTTTTCTTATAGGTTCTTGAATGTAAACTTCCAGTAAATTAAGTAAACAATGAGGGTCTAACTATGCCTATTAGCTTGATTATTGTTTAGAGAGGAATGATGGGAAATAGTTTTCCTTGGTAAATTTTTTAATCAAGGTAACAGTTGTGATCTTTGTCTTTTCATTGGACTAGCATGTAGTCAATTTGAGGAGAATTTTGAGGAGATGAATACAGTTGATGTTCCAATGGATCCTGCCTCATCTACACCTTTCCCTGCAGAAAATCCATCTATTCCTATGATCCAAGAAGTTGCGGCTTCAGCTGAGATGGAGCAACAAGATCATGGAATTCAGTGTTCAGATCTAGGTAGTGCTCAAGACTTTATCGGTGGAATCATGAGGATAGTTCCAGCAGATTTCAATGTGAGTTTCTTGTTGGCAGCTTTCATTGCATCACAGCTAGAATTGTTTGTTAAGCAAGTAACTTATTTCTATTGATTTACTCTTGTGGTATGGCAGACTGATGTTGATTACTGGATTCTAACAAACCCTAGGGTTTGGCATCACAGACATGTGGATAACTGAATGTATCCTTGACATATGCTTAATACTCGTTGCTTTCCTTCCATTTAATGCATGATTGCATCTTAGGTATTGTTCCTTGACTATTAAAACTAAATTCTTTGTGGGATGAAGTTGGAAAAATCAATCCTTATGAGTTTGGTCTTGGTGAGGAGGGTTATCCAAAACCCCAAAATCCTCCATTCACTATGGTAGAAGTTACTCCTCCAACTCAGGGTTAGCATATCAATTTCTAGAGTTGGCATTCCATTCAAGCATAGCGAAGCTTGCTAAATCCATATTTTGGGTCAGCTAGTTGCAACTTGTAAAATAACTCTGAAGTTGTTGTGTCATCGCTTATCATTTCCAGGTTCATTATGTTGACATCAGCATCATAGGCATCAAGCCAATAATGGGAATTTATTTTCTATTCCCCAAGTAGATCCAAAAGGATCTATTGTTATGCAATCTTAGAAGGGCCACCAACAGCAATGTATGACGTTGTTATTAGAAAAAATATATAAAGTTGTTCATATATGCAGAGCCTACATGATATAAGCATTGTTAGAAGGGGAAGAAATCAGGCTTTGGAATACTTGAAACCTTCTACAAATTTAAGTTGTGCTGATTCATTTCATGTCTAGTTGTATAGCCAATATCTCAAGCCTAACTTGAGTAAAGGTACAGATGTTCAATGGGCCTAGTTAGGAGCCAAGGGAAAGGGTGGATTCTATTAAAGTTGATAGTACACTAAATGTATTTCTTATTTCCTTCATAAAGGTTATTAAATACCAATCTTGAATTCCAGAAAAAATATTTGTCGAATGTCATGAATTTTTTTTATTGTTTAGCGATGAGGACCCAGTACTAGGGTAAGTAGAAAGGGTGAAGGGCATTAACAGTATATATGTCTATATTTTTCGTTCAAATTGTAATTTTTATTGGGCTATTCAATTATGACTATTGACCCTTTGACAAAAACTAAGATTAAATGCATGGAAATGAGATTCTCTTATGATGTTTTAAGTCTATATCTTAACTTTATTGGAAAAGAATGAATATTATACTTTTATGTATGCATTGTCCACCATTTCCTAATTTGTTTCCAAGTCAACAAGTCAAGATCCCAACCAGATAGGGACATGAATGGATATGCAGATAGGGAAAATTGTACATAGCTCTCAGGAAATAGTTTATCATAAATACTAGTTATTGGTAAGTTGTAACAGTAGTAATTATGCAGTTTGTAGATTTCTATCTAGCATACATCTTTTTATTGTGATATTTTGCATTTGTTTATTCAATAGTTTGTTGCAATATCCTTGTTTATTTAGTTTGCTATAAATATCACTGTTCTCATATTCTGCTGCAAATATTAATGTTTACTTCTTTGTTTAATTATCTAAGCAGGCATTCCAATTTTGGTAAAAAATATGTGTCTAATTATGATCTTCATTTTATATACAGATTTTAATTTGTCTAGCTGGAGCAGATGACCATATGTATATTGGTGATGCTATGCAATGGCTAGCTAATACTGACTTGCTTGAAATGATTGTACACAAGTTGAGTTCACCTGTAAGTATGTTAGATGAGTGTAGTTGGTCTTGGATTCTTAGTTCCTTCCTCCATAAGGAAAAAAGTGTATATGTGCTAGGCACTATATCACTGGAGTCTTTAGTGTGTATATAGATGGATTATAGTGATGTGCTTAACAGTCCCATTAACTTCTTTTTGGATTCCAGTAGGCAATAATTGAATCATTCTTTCTTTCTTTCCAGTCATTCAAATCTCAGATTGTTTGTTATGTTTGTGATTTAGTTTGTTGTTAATATATTTTTTGGGTTAAGAGAGCCAAGTAAGTTCACTAATTTAGTTTATTGGCTATATTGCAAAGCAGAATTCCACTGAAGTACATACTAATGTTGCAAAAACTCTTTGTATGATAACACGTTTAGCTCCTTCTTCCCTAGCTTCAAAGCTTTCAAGCCCAAGGTTTGAAGTGAAACACATGCTTTTGTATGTAAAAATTGTCATTTTTTAAGTCTGTAACTGTGTTGACCCAATTCTAGACTTAATAACTTGATAATCATTATTTTGTATGCTTGAATGATGCAAAGTTTGTTTGAATATCATCATTTTCAAGAAATAACAACTTCTTAAAGGGTGCTATATCAATTGTAGAGCACCTGTCTAATTATATGCAGGAGGTTGGTGGTTCGATTCCTTCATGCCCTATCATAAATTTGCGACTACAAAAATGACTAAATTCGCATATATACGACTATTAGTAGATAATTTCCCGTATCTTAGTCGTATTTAGCTTAGTCATTAATATGTTATCATCTAGTATTTTATTTAGTCGTATATATGGTCATTAATTCTTGCAATCAGTGACTAAATCCGTGACTAAATCATTGACTATCAATGACTAATAAGTCAAGCTATTAATGACTAAGTGAAATACGACTAAGTTAGTCAAGCTACAAGATAGTGGAAATTAGCTACTATTAGTCATCGACTCAAAAATAGTCGTTTATAGTCTGATTTTAGTCATTTTTTAGTCAATAATTTCTCATTTTGCACTAGTGGGTGGACCCTTGGAGAGTACATTGGACAGCTGCGAAGCATGTGCTTCACTACATCAAATGTACAGTGGAGGTATGGGTTGGTTTATGAGCGCGGTGGGAGTGTACAGTTAGCAAGCTTCACGGATGTTGACTGGGCAAAATGTGTAGAAGACCAAAAGAGCACTTCAGGTTGTTGCTTTAGCATTGGGCCAGGGATTATCTCTTGGTTCAATAGGAAGCATAAGTTAGTTGCATTGAGCTCGGCATAGGTTGAGTACATGGCAGCCAGTTTGGTTGCATGTAACAGAATGTGGTTGGGAAGGTTGCTTTCAGGGTTATTCGAGTGTGATCTAGAGGCTACAATGGTTCACTGTGACAATCAGAGTGGCATCATGCTATTTGAAAATCCAGTGTTCCATGACCGAAGCAAACACATAGAAATATGGTATCACTTCTTGAGAGACTATGTACAGAAAGGAACCATTCGTTTGGATTACATTCAAATAGATGAGCGGGTGGTCGACATTTTCACCAAGGCACTTTGCAGGTAGATTTTTGTGAAGTTCAGAGATAAGTTGGGGTTGCTACCGAATCCCTTCCCCATTGAGAGGGAGTGTTAGAAAATGGAAAGAAGGAAGATATTCTATCATTGGCATGTGTCCTTTCTTGATGGAAGATATAAAATAGGAAGCCAAATTGATCATTGCATTTATCCAATGTTTAGACTTAGGAAAAGTGCATTATGTGATCTAATTTTAATTTGACTTAATGGAGGCACTTTTATAAAGTTCAAGTGAAATATAACTTAAGTGATGCTAATGTAATCTTGGCCATTGATCTCACCAGAGGATCTCATCCATTGATCCATAGTGAGAGTTAGGGTTTTCACTTGGCCATTGAGTTAAAAGGAGATTGATTTGAAGGAGAGGACACACACAATTTCTTTGGCACACACATTGCCAAAGAAATATTTCTTGCTCATAGATTTTTAGCTGAAAAATGAGAGAGAAGTTTGCAGAATAATTTTTTAGAGTGATACAGAATAACTTTCCCTGAAGATCGATAGAGCCAGCACATGAAAATCACAAGAGGTCGTACAGTGACACAGGAGCAGCCCGTGTGTCATCAGCAGACCATACACGGTCGTACAAGTGACGCATGAGGTCGTACCGGTGATGCATGAAGTTGTATGGGTGACTTCGATGTTCTTACTATGATGCAGAGGTCGTACGGTTGACACAGAGGCGTTAGGGTGATGTAGGAAGTGACACAGGGGGGTCGTGTTATCTTTATGGGGTTTTTCCTCAGTGAGTTTCAGCTGTATGATATTGGTAGGTTGGGTAAAATCGATTTCTAGATTGAATTTTTTTGTATCTTGCTAATAAAATATCTTCTTAGACTGCTACGCCGATTTTCCCATATTGAGTTTTTTCAGGGGTGTCCATACCCAAAAATATTGGTGTCTCTATTGGTGTGATTGTTGTTATACATTTCTCGATATTTATTTTTCGCTGCATTATTTGTGAAGAAACTCATTTATTTTACTATGTAGCTCAAGATTGGGTTTTAAGTAAATTTACAGAAGTTGCGGTTCTCTCATTTACATATATTGGTCTCAATGCAATGGAAACAACAACAAAAGAGACTAAAAATCCCACAAGTTGCAGTTCTCGTTTTTGCACATGTTAGATTCTATGCAGTAGAAACAATGGCAGAAGAGAAAAAATACCATAGAGGATACTACTATTGGACTATTTGGGTCCACAGTGATGATCATAACAATCTATTGTCTATCATGGCTTTGAATCTATTGCCCGATACAAAATTATATAACCATTTATCATGATGTTGCATTCAGTATTGTATTCCAAAAGATATAAATGGATTAATTTAAGTAGATAGTATCCTTCAGAGCCCGACAATTGTCCTAATGGTGAGTGTTGTATGCAAATCTCAGTATTTGACCCACATTGTAATGCCACACATGTTCCCACACTGATTTGCATCTGTGCATGAAAAAATAGGAAATCCAATTAATGCAACTGCATAAATGATGCAGCCAAAGTAGTATTAGCTTTTTTCACAAACTTGGATATCCTCTCCAACCTGCTATATATCACCAGCTTCTTCGTAATACATATTCACTATGGTCACCATAGAACTACTTGTTAGGATATACTACATATCATGAAAAACAATCATTAGAAATCAGCAAATCCTACACATGTTTTTAATTATAAATTTATAATCCTTGGAAACTCAGCTTTGACTACTATATACTAGGCTAAACAGTAATGGGTTGATTGTTATGCCTTTATTTTTTATCAATACATTACAATTATAGATTTTTTTCGATCGGCTAGAAAGCAAAAGCTGTGGGGGTGCCACTGGATGCCATATCAGAATTTATATAACCAAATTTCATTAAAGAGTGTCTTAGCCCAACCCCCTAGTACAAACCCCTTTAGACTATTTGAGCATTCAACATATACATAAAAAGTATTAATTTGTGTACAACCCTTTCTAAATCATGTTCTTCATGGTTGATAAGACCATGAAATCAAAGAAGTTTGAATCTCTGAGAAATTACTAAAGTTTGTACCTTTAAGATGAAGTCCTACACAACTTCTCCTTTGCTTCACCTAATTTTCTCCCTAATCCTTACTCATAACTGAATAACTATTCATGAGACCTATAGTGAAAAAGAAAAAATGAATCCACATTCATACAAACTATTACTCCAAATGTGTAACAATTACCAGTAACATGCATGCCAAACACACACAAGATTTCAGCTCTAAAGATTAGACAAAAATTAATTAATGAATAGCTTTACGGATTAGATAAAAGTGTCAAAAAATGAACAACTACAACTGTAGCTGTAGAACAATAATTGTTTCGTTGAGGTACTTGTTTAAAAATTACATAACAGCAAGGAGTGAAGAAAAACATCCATTGTATAAACCTTACCAATGAAAAATTTACTTATGCAATACCTAGAGCATTTTCAATCAAAAAGTTTTTAAATTTTTGCATGGTAATATTAATTTCGCCATTGCAACTATTGAGCAATAAATTTGGCATAGAAAAACTCACTATTTGAGGGGCAATCCCTGCTATTGCAGTGCAGTCTGAGAAAAAAATCAAGCATCCTTAATTCCTATTTGTGGATCGAAATCCACTCTTAAGTGTAGTTCGGACACAAATAACACCCATGTTGCAACTTCAAAGTAGGGAAATATGGTGAATATAACCTTTTTATTTAGTAATCATTTGGCTCTAAATTAATCTAAAGTGTACCCGAGACGTTTCTCGTTGATTTGGGGACGTTGATTGCAAAGGGGACAGAGTACCCCTATATTGGGGACGCATTGGGATGCTCAGCGACCAGTTTTGTATAGGGTACCCTTGTTTTGGGGATGCCTAGGGACCAGTTTGGTACGAGCCCAACCAATTTTGTACAAGTGACGTTAAAATCAGTAATATTAAATGGTAATATTAAATTCTTAAAGTAAAAAGATAGAGAATGAAAGATGAGGAGAATGTCACTTTAATATTTAACACTACCATTAATTGTTTCAAGATGTTTGAGAGTGGTTCCAACCTCATTGGACTTCATATGTAAAAAGTATAATTTTTTATCTCATTCAGAGTTCAACAAACTTAAAAGTTTTCAATATTTCAAGGTTGCAACGTTTCCGTTGGACTCTATCATGTATGAGGGTATAGGATTGGCATTTAATCAAGAACATCAATCTTTCTATGTATTTTGATGTTGGTGGTGCTTAGTGTTGAACTCCTCTGTCGTGACTTTAACAAACAAATTCACTTATTAAGCATGGGATTCTTTTTCTACCTTATTTTAACACTTGGATTAGGAAGTTTCATCATAAGGATAAGGTGTTGACTAATGTCCTTGGAGGACCAACTTTGAGATTCAAGGTAGAGACAAGAGCTAGCCTAGAGGAGGGGACACATGGTGTTATTGATGAATAAGATCCCAATATAGGAAAGGATTTTGATATGTAATTATTTGTCGTAGCATGAATTTTTTTCTGTGTTGCACAAGTTTATGGCTAAGTTGCACTAAAACAGATATGGAAACGAATACGGATATGGGGGGGACAGATATGGCGAATTTACATAATTATCATCATCAACATAAGTCAAATATACAAATTACAAAATGAATTGAGTGGAAACCTATTGTCATATTCAAATTCAATGTTCATTGTTAAAAAATTCAAAACATAATTATAAATTACAATTACATGTCATCAAAAATGTCCTCGTCCATGTGACGAAGACCCACATCGACACTATCATTTTCATTGTCTCTAGAAGTAGAAGCGAGAACATTGCTTCCTTTCCCACTTCATGGTTCCCCCTCATCAAATGGATTCATATGATACATGGCATTCAATGTCATATCCAAGTCAGGTAATTCTGGTTCTATATCCCATAGTTTGGTGGGCCCCGATTTGTATTCATCCTTCTTATGTGACAGAAGGCGAAGATTGTAATGGACATAAACAAGTTCCTCGGCCTTCTTGGAGCCCAATCTATTTCTCTTCACCAAATGGATAAATCCATATGTGCTCCAATTCCTCTCTGGTGACAAGGAACTAGCAACTTGTGACAAGATCTTAATGGCCAATTTTTGGATATTTGGAATTTCCCCACCATGGAAGTTCCACCAATTAATTGGACTTAGTTTTCTCTTGTCCTGCATAGTCTCAATATCTGCACCCAAATTTCAAAATTCAAACCCTTAAAACTAGATCTTAAATTAATATGAATTTTGAAATGATCTAAGAAACCAATATGAAATCTTGATCCTTAAGATGATAAAGGATCATTACCTACACCCAAACCTTCAGATCCCACAAAATGTGAAAATTGTTCATGAATCATATAGGCAATATCAGGATCTATAAATAGATTTCTTAAAACTTTCTTATACCCTTGCGAGAATTCTAGGTCATTGTTTGGTGCAACTCTTTCTAGATCATTTAGTAACTCTGCAGAATAATATCTAGGATTCACTGCATAGGCCAAAAGATGTAATGAAGTGGTCATCTTGTTCTACCTTTGTTCACTATGTATTTTACTTCTTTGTAAAATACTTCATATGGGTCCTGCTCCTTGGCATTGATGACAACTCTTATCTTCTCTATCATGGAGTCAATGCCCTCATAAACCTCTCCCAAATTTGGTTTGTTTGTGTCAAACATATGTAGCAAATCCATAATTGGATTAGTAAATTCCAAGAGGTACTCTGCCTTATCCCACCATTCATCATCAACAACCAACCTCTTCATTGCTTATGTTGTTTTAGTCTGGGATTCCCTCCATTGATTCCAAAGAGAGCGGCATACCATTGATTGTAACGCTTATTTCACCTGCATAAGCCTTGTCAATACTATGATGTGAGAGCCAAAATGAGCCTCTGCAACCTGCAAGTGACCAGATTTCAATAAATTAAAATTTAGATTTCTAATATTTATGAAACAAACTTTAGTCTTTACAAGTATAGACTTTAAACTTCAAATTTTTGGTACCTTAAGAAGCTCCAACTTCGCAAATTCCCTGTAAATGCCTTATGACATGTGGTGGTTTTTTATGAAGGCTTATATTTCCTTTTCCTCTTCAAAAATAAGTCGCTTCCACTCAATTTGAGTCCCCAACTTTCTCAACATTAGATTCAATGAATGAACAACACAAGGGATCCAAAAGATGTGTTGATATTTGCCTTCAATAATTAGGCCCACTTCTTTGCACACCGTTGCATTGTCTTTTATGACCTAAACAACATTTTATTCCCCCACAAATTCAATTGCTTCAATTAAGATGTCAGCAATGAATTGATCATCTTTTTGTTTCCCCTCACAATCTGCTTCCTTCAAAAACATTGCCCCTTTAGGCCTTTGAGCAATCACATTTATCAAAGGCCTATTCCTTTGATATTTCCATCCATAAAAAATGATGGACACCCATGATATGCGCCATGAATGACGAATGGGGTTCAATGCACCCTCCAAATGTAACTTCTCACCTGTCAACAATGTAGGGTGAATCTTCTCATAACCAGGGCTAACATATCCTTTTGGGGCTTTATAAACTTCTCTAATCATCTCTTCCCAGTAAGGATATCACACAAGGTTAGAAGGAATGACATTTTCATAAATTCATCGACCTATAGCAACATCTGTTGTGCCTCGAGCATCATTATTAAAACTCTTTTCAAGCGGTATCAAATTAGACCGCTTTGAGTTTGAAGGATTGCCTCCTTCATAAGAGGCAAACAAAGTCTTTGATGAATATTCGACCATTCTCATTGTTTGTTTCAATTGAAAGGAAACATTTGACTCATTTTCTTTAGCATCTACCTCATCCTGTTCTTTTTTATATCTTGTTATTTTTTCTTTGCTCAAACCCTTTCCATCTTTTCCATCTGATTAGGTGGGTTGTTGTATACTCGAATCCATGTGTTCTTTATCCCAAGAAAATGTGCTTTCACTCAAGTGTAGGATGCCTTGAATTCGTTTTGACATTCACTGCAAATCCATATTAATGACCCCCCTCCTTAGATCTTCCCCACAACAGTGACATATTTCCAAAGAGGAAACTTTGGATCAATTTTTTCAATAGGGGTTGTCATTGATTGAATTTCTTGCTCCCCGTCATTCAAGGATGATGATTCCATGATGCAAATGAATAGGATTAGTAAGTTGTATTGTTGTAGCTATGTTTCTATACCTTGCAGGCTGCATGTTTAGAAATATACAAAGTGGTATTGATCATTGATATTCAAAGAAGGAATATATTGATAGTGCACAAAAGTTAAAATTGTCTGGAATCCGCACTGCAATTGCATTCAAATCAATATATTATATAAATGCATATATAATATAACAATAAGTTATAACTTATAAGTTGGATTGTTGGTCTAACTCTAACCAGTTTCTAAGTTTCTATTATCTAATTAAACTCTAACCAGTTCAATGTTTGCAAGTTGCAACAAGAGTTTCTAAGTTTCTATTATCTAATTAAACTCTAACCAGTTCAATATTTGCAAGTTGCAACAAGGAGAAGACAGGCTTCTTATTAAGTTATAACTTATTTCAATGGACCATGATACATGTACATTCTTTAATAATACAAACAAATTAACAATACCCTGAAAGTTGTACCATAAACCTTAAGGCTTTAAGAATTAGAAAGTAGTCATTGCAATTTGTAGCATGCAATGATGCAAGTTGCAACAATAAACTTGAAAGTTTAATTAAAAAATTTGTAATTACTCTCAATGTATAAGTTATTTAAATTTGTGTATAAGTTATTTAAATTTTTAAAAACTTCAACTTATAAGTTATTTAAATTTTTTTTTAAAATTGCAAATATTGTAAATGTAAACTATAAACTTTAAACTTTAATTAGATTGTGTAAAACTAAAATTTAAATCATAAATAGAAAATTAAAGTTCGAACTTTGAACATACCTAGGTCCTGTACGCTACGTAGACTGTGAACAATGTTGAATGAACTGTAACATGGAATAATACTTCAGAGAACATTGAACAATGAAGATTCAAGAACCTAGGTGACAGGTCCTCATCCTGAACTTGAACCGACCGGCAGTGGGAAGCTTCTTCAAAGTTCAAAAATCTTTCACAGAGAGAGGACGGAGAATTTGAGAAATCGTGATACGTTTTAACCCGGCGGATTAGTGATAAAGTGACGCTGCCGGCTGGAAATATATAAGCATAAAATTGAATTTGTTTTGGGTTAGTGGGCCCAATAGGGTTAGGGTTAAAACGTAATTCAATTAAAAAAAGAAACAGAGGAATAAAGCGTTAAAACATATCACGATTTTTCGTAAATAAATCGGATCCGTATCCGATTACAACATATATGTTTTCGCCTTAAGCCGATATGTATCAGATTTTGGAAGATCTGTTTTGAAATGTTGTTGATTTGTTTCCAAATCATGCGGATACGTATCCATTTACACAGAAACGTATCAACTTCCAATGAACCGTATCCCACGCATTTCGTATCTGTATTCATATCTGAAACTTGAAACGTCGTTTCAAGGGTGCCCCATAAACGTTTCCGGTAACTTGGGTTTCTGGAATGCGGGTACATTGGGTAGGCGGACACAAGTATCTGATGCGGCTAGAAGTTTCGCCCAAATTTGCAGGAAACGTAGGGTGGGAGCAGCAATAATATCAGCATGAGTGGGCCTAATGGTTAAGAACATGTGTTTCCTCTTAGGAGGTCACGGGTTCAAATCCAGAGGGGTAGTGTATGTACACCTCTGCAGAGGGGGTCCCTTGTCCCACAAACAAGGGGGTCTCATACACCAATAGATTATTATTATTATTATATATTAATTTTTTTAAATATATTTTAAAAAGATAAAGTTAAAAAAACATAACTGATTAATTTCATAGCTTAAACTATTTTATCCTCTTAATCCTCTAGCAATGTCAACATTTTTCTAATTCCTTGTTCCAACTCCATCTATATTATTGCTCCTAAGACTGCTCAGTCTTTGGGTGCCTCTGCATTTTTTTTATGATAACTACTACTCACTTCTAATGTGAATGAACTTGATTGTTTTAAGTTCAACTAACAAACTTTCAATTTTTTTGGTATCTTGAGTTTGATATGGTTTATGATCCTAAATTTCTATATAATTCAGTATGAATAACGTAAGCTAGCTATAATCATTTGAGATATGAATTAAAGTCGTTCAATATTTTAGTATTGTAAAAGATCCATTTGTATTCACTTAAGTGCACTTGCAACATCTATTTTGAGTGTGAATGGATCTCAACATTGAAGAGGTGCGGGCCCTCTTTATTTATATAAACTTGAAAATCAAAAAATGGCATTATTGATAGATTCAATTGAAATTTTTTCCTTGACACAATAGACTTCAATCATTCAATTGATTTTCAACACTTTTCTTATGATTTTGGCATCCACATGGTCAGGAGCTTCTACAAGCTCCCAATAAAAAGGGAGCGGAAAAAGCAAGTTCCCAAAAGCTCCCAAGTTCCCAAAGAAGCTCACATCAAAAAGGGGACGTTTCGTACCATCTCTCAAGCTCCCAAGAGTAGGGAAACACCGAGTACGGGTTGCCAAAATCCCGGGAGCAGTACCCGTGCAACTATGAGTTTTTTGGACTCTATAGGTCATTTAGCCTCTTTGTTTATGTATTTTGGGTCAGATATGGATTGCACTTGATGTATTTTTAGTTGTATGCACCCTTNTTAAATTTCATATGTATTATAATTTACAAATATATATATATATATATATATATATATATATATATATATCGACGTACCCAAGTCCCCTGTTTCAAAAAGTGGCGTCCCTATCGGTGCACCCATCCCCGTAGCCAAGTTTCTTGGAAACTTAGATTTTAAGATTTTAAGCAGACGACAAGTGGCCTACGAGTCCAAGTCGTTGATCCGAGCTTGAGTTGAGCCAATTCTATGCCCAAATATCAGCTAAAATCGTGGGTGTCTGAGTCTGAATTTGCGTCGATCCGACTCAAATTGTCTAGCAGTCGATCCAAGTGTTAGCACTCATAATTTTACCGAAGGTTTTGGAAGTTAAATCCCAGGGTAACAGCAGAACCACTTTAAGAAAGGGAGTTGGCTTCTTCCTTTCTAGAGAGGGATCTCTCACAGATTTTTAACAGGGCCTACGAAACTAAAATAAAATTCAGATTATGTTTGTGGTTGAAACAAAGCAAGCATACATTGGGCTATGGAGTCACAAATATTCATGAATCACATAATATTTTGCACGTGAAAATTCTACGAAGGCAAGGTAGCACTCAGTTACAGTCAAAATGTTGTTAGTCTGGTGATAAAGAATAAAGAATGGCAGTCCATCAATACATAGCATCAAGAGATGAATTTTGCATCAACTTTGGTTGGAAAGGATTTCTGAATATCTAAAACAAATAGCTAGAGCATAAACATGTATGAATTCTGAACGATTACATACTCATTCCATATATGAAAGAAAACATAATGGCAAGTTTAACAAAAATACATGCACATAAGAAAGGAAATTACAGACTGTAACTACGATATATGCAATAATCTTTGTAGCAACAAGCCAGCATTTGGCTCTGTCATTTTTATTAAGGAAAGATCTCAAATTACATAACCCATAACCTCGCAGGTTCCAACCTCATCTTCCTCTATTGAGGGTATATTTATAGTATCATAGGCTCCAGAGACCAACCTCAAAATAGAGCCAAATTCAGTTACAACGTGGGGATCAAAATCCTAACAAATGTTGATCTGGAAGATTCGTCATGATCACAAAACAAAATAGGAAAGCATGCTAGGATGGGCATGGTGGATCAAACAGGAAATTTTGACATCTGGAAACCACGCCTATTGGATAAAAATTACAGTTCAAAACATCTCTGGGCATCCTGCAACAACTTCAATCTTCCTTGCATGTTGTCGCTTCGAAATCCTTCTCAACCATAGATCTGAGACCAAGGGTAATATGGACCGTTGAAAACTGTGCATTGTACCGATTTCTGCTTATTTGGAATTCAAGTTAACTCGTGCACATGTTCCCATTTTCCACACCGTTGATCTTAGGCAGACATTCTCTGAGTCATTCATCTGAGGTACAGATGTGAGCTGTGGAAAGCGGAAGGCGGGATCCCGACTTTTCATAACCAAAACTTCATACTTCTGCTTTCTAGTATTTTCATTTCCGCCCTTTTATTTCCATACCGTTGATCTGTGCGGAAGCTCTCTGAACCATCGGATCTCGGACTGGGGAAAGCGGAAGTCGGGTTCTCCAATTTTACAACCCGAAACTTTACCTTTTCTGCTTCCGCCTTTAGCAGAAAGAAGAACGTGTATCCTCCAACTTTCTTCATTGAGCTCCTCTTCCGCTTCCGCCCTTTTTCTTTTCGCACCATTGATCTGTGTGGGAGCTTTCTGGATCGTCGATCTAATTGATCACAAAAGGTGTAACTTCAACTTTTTACGACCAAAATCTTATGTTTTCCGCTTTCCGATTTCTGCCATTTTTCTTCCTACTTTTCCTTGGACCGTAGATTTGTGCGGAATCTCTCCGAACTGTCGGATCTTGGGCTGCGGAAAGCGGAAGTCGGGTTTACCAATTTTCACCTCTGAAACTTGTCCTTCCTCTTTTCCACTCCTGCCTTTCTCTGGGTGGAAATGATTTGTAGCCTTTGATTTTTCTTGTTGTTCATCCAATCCATTCATTTGATGTCATCATTCAACTAGGAGCGGATTTCTTCATTTACATGCATTTTCAAGGTCAAAAATCATAATTTCTTAAGTATTTGGCATTGTGAATCTAGAAATGTCCCTCCAAACATCTACAAACCCTCATCAACATTCTTTGAGGCCCTATGATATGAAAATTTATAAACCTTATTCCTCCTTTCACTGGCCAAATCCCTTACCAATTGCTTAGCCCAAAAATGGTGCTAACAACTGGCTCCAACTTGGGATTCTATCCTCCCTGTGAGCTAGCAAAGAACCCTGTAGACCAAATTCCAAATCCATTGGGTTTCTCCCAATATTTTCTGAAATCCCCAACACGCTCCGAAAATAAAAACTAAACTAATGTTGACACAAACTCAAAAATTTCTGAAATAAATTCTTTCCATGTCGAGCTTATTTACTTCTACTTACCTACCCTACTTACTAAGCATCAATGCCCAGTCAAGTATCTTCTGACTTTCAATGAATTCAATCAAGCAAATGATCCCATAAACCAATTTTCTCCTCATGCTTGATCAAAAACAGAAAGGAATAACCTAATGGAAAAAGGTTATGGTAAAGGGATTGATATTTACTGTATAGACATAACCAGTCATTACCACTGCAAAGATTCTCCATGTATTTTTCCACTGGATCATGAAAAGCTTGAAAGCCTTCAAATTTTTCTATCATTTTCTTGCCATAATCATGCTGCTCAAAATGCAACTCCTCCAGTACCCTGCCAAAATGATCTTCAAGAAAACCATGTAAGGAATGCTCCTAACAATTTGCAAATGAGACATCAACTTCTTCATCTAAAACCTCACAATTTAAAACCAGATTCCTTACAAGCATTTCAAAGAAAATATCATTGTGTTTTTCCATAGAATCAAGCAAAGTAATTTCTGAATCTAAAATACATAAAGAAGTATCCCATTTGGATTCCTCCTCTTCTTCTTGGTGATCCAATCCATTATTGCAATCTGTTGCTTCTTGAGGTGCATCATCAAAGTGGCCATCCTAACATTCATAATATAAAGGCATGCTGAAATATTCATCAAAAACACCACTAACATAGTTTTCAACATGTTGATTGCACTCTTCAGAAGGAAAATTAGGATGACTCTCTTCATGTACATCACTAGGTTGATTATCTTCTTGCTCATCAAAAGAAGGATTGGGATGTAGAGTAGGTTCTAGTTGTTCATCCTTCTAATCTCCTTCTTTGTGATTTGACACCTCTTGTAAAGTTTGTCTCTTCCACAGGCTGGGATTGATGGCATGATTCTTTTCCCTTTTCATTAACTATTTCTGAATATGTTATATCATCAAGATTTTGTACTTGCTTAGATATTTTACGTATATATCTCATCAATTCAAAAGAAGCATAACACAAAGGCAAACTGTCGCTTTCAGCACACTCACTGTCTTCTATGTTTTCATCCTTTTGACCTTGGATTTCAATGGAAATTTCTTCATTAACAGGCCCTGAAATTACAAAATCTATAGTTGCTTTTTTAGGTATAACATACATGTAGCCCTCCTCACACTTATCATATATAGGAGGACTAAAATCCATTTTAAAACCATCACTAACAGGATGATGACATTCTTCATAAAGCACATTCTGTCTTTGAAGAAATTGCTGCTGCAAAAGGGGAATTTCAGATTGAACGGGGGCATCCACTTCTTGTGACAAATTTTCAGGGGCTGAATAATATGAGGAAATATTTGATTTACGGTCCCAACTTCTTTCTTGGTCATACAGAGAATGACAAGAATGTTGCAAACTATCACCAATTTCAGGAAAAGAGATATAGTTGGTTGAGACAGAGCTTTGGATTATGTCAACTTTAGTCAAGGAAGACATTACCAACTACTGGGAATTTTCTTGCATAACATGGAAACTGGTTTGTCTTTCTTTTTTCTTTTATGTATTATGTTTTCTACTAGAAAGTTTATTTTGATCAAACCTTCTTTTATTTACAGTAACATCTCTATTCCTCAATTTGATCTTTCTTTGAACATCATCTATAGCATGTAAATATCTTCTTTGGTATTGTTTTGACTCTTCCTTAGTGAAGTGTATTTCAGAATCCAAATCACCAAAATGGTGAATATGATCCTCAACAGATTTAGCCTCTCCTTTATATGCAACATAATTCTCAGGGAAAGGTGGCCTTCTTTGCTGATCATCTTGATTTCTAGGATTCATCATATCTCTCTGCCTAATTTGTGGAGGTGGGGGAGGATTGGGTCTTCTGAAGTTTGGTATTTTGATTTGAGGTTCACGTTGTTCTCTATTCAATGGTCTATTATCCACAGTCAGCCTATCCATCAGTCTCTCCATTGTTTTCATCATCATTTCAAACTTAGCATCATTAGGAGAGGAGGCAGAAGAAGTAGAAGGCACATTTTCTTCTCTAACCTTAATCCTATTTGTTTCTACTTTCTTCTTTATCTTCCCACTTGCCATCATATTAGCTTCCACTTATAAAGAATCTTGAAACATAACAGGAAGACTTATTTATTTTCTCTCTCTCAATAATAATACAAAGTCATTGTCAAAGGCATCAGCATAATGGAGTTTTGCAGCACCTACAAGGGGTTTAATATCAGCAAGAATAGAGTTATACACCCTCATAAATCAACTTGAAAACTCATGAACAAATTCAAAACCTCCTTTCTTAAGATCATTATATTGGGAAAGCACCTGCAAAGTGTCTTATCACCCCAACTTTCTAAGAATGAAATTTGGAAAGCTTCAAATGTGGCAATGGACCTACCAAGTAGATCTCTAAACCATTTCTTTGCCTCTTCTGACAAACTTAGTATAAACAACCTCATATTAATGTCATCTTCATCAACCAGATCCAAGTCCACATAATCACCAAATCTATCAACATGTTATCTTGCTATGAAATTTCCATCCCCATCATAGAATGGAATTTTCTAGGCATAATTTTGAGGAAGGTCATGCAATACAGTAGGTAAGGCCAACGAAGAAAACCTAGCAGCCATTTGTCTAGGTGGATTTGGAACAAGGGGAGGAGCTTGAAAGGCTGGAAGGGCTTGAACAGTTGGTGGGATATAAGTCTGAAAAATTTGAACAACAGGGTTTTTTTCTTCAGTTTTCACAGA
Organism: Pseudotsuga menziesii; assembly: GCA_001517045.1. Classification (NCBI taxonomy): domain Eukaryota; kingdom Viridiplantae; phylum Streptophyta; class Pinopsida; order Pinales; family Pinaceae; genus Pseudotsuga; species Pseudotsuga menziesii. Next base: position 165,441 of record LPNX011002499.1, on the reverse strand, counting down.
GCTTTGAATATTGTGCCAAAGAGAATCAAGCAAATATGATTCTAACCTACTGGTATTAATTTCAGTTTCCTTCAAATCAAATTCAGATTTTGATTTCACTAAGGACCTTTTAAAATTTGTTTCCCGCCTAAAATCCTGAATGCTATGAAATTGTTGAGAAGATGAAGCACCAAACTGAGAAATATCTATTTGTTTTTTCCCCTTATTTCTTAGTAATCTTTCTGGATTGTCCACACTTAATAATGTTTCATTGTTAGGGTTACCACGTGTATGTGACCTCCTGGGAGCCAAGATTCCTTCTGAAATCTTGCTCAAAATCAGTGTGGAATCGCCAGGGAAAATATAAAACCTATTTCAAATGCAGAAGTCTTTGTTTTCCCAAAGAAACCCTTTCTTCTTGGAATCTTTGTCGTCTCCCAGGGCTGATTTTCACTTTCGTTCCCCAACCACAGCACCAATTTGTTAGCACTCAGAATTTTACCCAATATTGTGGTAGGTAAATCCCAAGGTAGCAGTAGAACCACTTTAAGAAAGGGAGGCTTCTTCATTTCTAGACAAGGATCTCTCACAGATTTTTAACAGGGCCAGATATGAAACTAAAATAAAATTTATATTATGTTTGTGGTTGAAACAAAGAAAGCATACATTGGGCTGTGGAGTCACAAATATTTATGAATCATAGAATAGTTTGTAGGTGAAAACTCTACAAAGGAAATGTAGCACTCGGTTACAGTCAAAATGTTGTTGGTATGGTGACAGTCCATTAATACAGAGCATCGAGAAATGAATTTTGCATCAACTTTGGTTGGAAAGGGTTTGTGAATATCATAAACAAATAACCAGAGCATAAACATGTATGAATTCTAAACTATTACAGACTTATTCCATATATGAAAGAAAACATAATGTCAAGTTTTAACAAGAAGACATGCACATAAGAAAGGAAATTATAGACTGTAACTATGAGATATGGAAGAATCTTTGCAGCAACAAACCAGCATTCGGCTCTGTCATTTTTATTAAGGTCATATCTCATATTACATAACCCAGAACCTCATAGGTTCCAACCCTGTCTTCCTCTATTGAGGGTATATTTATAGTATCATAGGATCCCGATACCAACCTCGAAACAGATCCAAATTCAATTACAACATGGGGATCAAAATCCTAACAAATGTTGACCTGGCAGATTTTCCATGATCGCAAAACAAAACAAGAAAGCATGGTGGGATGGGTGTAGTGGATCAAACAGTAAATTTTGACATCTGTAAACCACGCCTGCTGGATGAACATGACAGTTCAAAATGTCTCTGGGCAGCCTGCAACAGCTTCAATCTTACTTGCATGTTGCCGCTACGAAATCCTTCTCAACCGTAGACCTGAGACCAAGGGTAATCTGAACCATTGAAACCTGTGCCTTGTACCAACTTCCGCTTATTTGGAAGTCGACTTAACTCATTCACATGTTCCCCTTTTCCGCACCGTCAATCTTAGGCAGACATTCTCCGAGTCATTGATCTGAGGTACAGATGTGGGCTGCAGAAAGAGGAAGGCAGGATCCCGACTTTTCATAACCAAAACTTCATACTTCTTCTTTCTGATATTTTCCTTTCCTTCATTTTCTTTCCGCATCATTGATCTGTACGAAAGCTCTCTAGACTGTCGAATCTCAGGCTGCAGAAAGCGAAATTCGGGTTTACCAATTTTCACCTCTAAAACTTGTGTTTCCACTTTTCCGCTACCGACTTTCCCTAGGAAAAAATGATTTGTACCCTTTGATATTTCTTGATGTTCATTCAAGTCGTTCATCTGTTGTCATCATTCAACTAGGAGCGGATTTCTTCATTTACATGCATTTCCAACATCAAAAATCAGAATTTCTTAAGTATTTGGCATTTTGAATCTAGAAATGTCCCTTCAAACATCTGTCGACTCTCATCAACATTCTTTAAGGTCCTATGATATGAAAATTTATAAACCATATTCCTCCTTTCACTGGCCAAAAATGGTGCTAACACCAAGTAAAACTCGAAATAATCAAGAGTCAACTCGTGATTCTGGTTTCTATGGTTAAAACCTCTGTTATCTCAATATATTGTGTTGAAACAATTTGGCTTCCTTGAAGGATGCCTTAATCATGAAGCGGTTGGATTAGCATTAGAGGCATTTCGTGTTAATGTATTTGTAACTTCGAAATGTATTCACTTGTATATTTTATATGTTGTATTTCTTTGAACCCCAATGTTCCTATCGGGAGAATCATTAATGTAATCAAGTCATGTAAAGTCATAGAGGTTAACCCTCCTTTGTAATTCAAGGCAATAGTCCCCACAATTTCGGGGTACTAGAGTTATTAGACTCTCCTAGGGAAGTCGAAAACTAGTACAAATAAAGAGTGAGCCTCTCTATTTGAAACACACACTCACTTAACTGTAGCAAATGAGTGAGAGAAGAAGAGCTTGCACAAGTGAGAGAGAGAACAGCTGTCGGAGATCAACTTTCTGTCTTTGGGTTTTACTTTTTCTATTGGTGCTCATTCTATCTCTGAGGAAGTTGCGGGGTTTTCTCCTTTATGGTTTCCCTTAAGAAAACTCTTTGTGTCTCTTCTCTCTTGTGATTATTTTTGTGTGTGTTATTCTCTCGGATAAGATCCTAGATCATATTGATTAAATGATAAAAATATACATGGTATTAGAGCTAACCTGAGAAGAAGACACTGTGCAGCTACAGAAGCTAGGGATTCTTACTTTTTGGGTCTCTCTCCACATATCATTAGCAAAAGGAGGCTAGGCTAACTCTCCATTGAAGGGCGCATCTTTTTGTCGAAGCATAATTTGATTCAATGCATTTTCAATCACTTTTGTGGGAAATTAGGGCTTTTCACAAAAGAGAATTTTTTGAGTGAGCCCAGCATAGGATTTCTCTCCTCCTCAAAATCAAAATTTAGAGACCAAGATCAAAATCTTTGGTTGGGTAAAACTCTGGGAAAGTCAAACCCTAATTTGACCCCAGACCAGAAAACCCTAAAATACAAAAATTAGTAGTTTTGGTACATTCTTTATATCTAGATATTGGAGAAGGCTCAGAAGCCTAAATTTTTACAGGCCAAAGAATAATTCATGGTGAACACTGTGTAAACATTTCAGCCTCATATTCACTACATTCTGGGAGATATGATTCCTCCAAATTAGGGTTCCATCCTCTCCCAGGATTCATCCATAAACATGACACCTAGGGAGAATTGCTATATCTCTCGATACGAAGGTCCAAATGAAATTTCACAAAATTTTCCAGATAGGGCACAGAATTTAATTTATGTGGTAAGAGTTTCATACCCCAAAGGTGAAATGGTGACATGTGGAAGTCTGTACAAATTATCTATGTTGAATAGTGCTGAAATAAGTCACCTTGGGAAAACTCTCATAAGTCTCGATTGGTGAAACAAATTCTGCTCAAACCTGTGGTGTTAGAAAGAGGACAAACGAGGCTACATCAGTGATAATTTTTAGACATAGAATAGCAAAAATGTCGGACATACTACAGAAACAATATCGGGCATTTTTGTAGAAGAAATTGGAAAACTAGGGCTTCCTATTCCGGGAGCTTCCCTCCACTGTTTTCAAAAAAAGAGTTCATTGGAAAGATCTCCTTGAATATTCCTATCTTTCTATCCAATCAGAATTTTGAAATTTCAAAGTTTTTAAAATTAGGGTTTCTCTGAAAACCCTAGATCAGCCAGATCTGAAACTAGGACGGACACCTCAAATTGATAAGATCTAATCTTTTGCTATTTACATTTGAGTTTCTCATTTAAAAATGACCTATCACACCAGATTGATGACAAGCTTGGGGAAGCTAAAAACTTTCGAGCATGGAAGTATAGGATTTCACTGGTTCTTGAAGGAAATGATTTGGACACCTACATAAGTGGAAAGGTTCCAGTTCCAGAGGGAGGTGAGGCGAAAGCCTTACACAAGAAGAACTTGGTCAAGGCCAAGAGTATCATTGTTGATTCAATCAAGGATCACCTTATACCACAATTGTCTTCCCTAAAGACACCTAAAGAGATGTTTGATTCCTTGACCAACTATTTGAAGGGAATAACATAAATCAGAAGATGACTTTGAGAAACCAGTTGAAGAATGTAAAGATCCAAAATGCAAAGACCATACAGTCATACTTTACAAGGGTTTATCAAATCAAAGAACAACTTGAAGCAGTGGATGAAGAAGTAGAGAATGCAGAAATTGTGATAACCACCTTGAATGGCCTCCTAGGATCATGGGATTCATTCATTCAAGGAATGTGTGCCAGAAGGAAGTTATTATTTTCAGTAGACTCTAGGAAGAGTGCACACAAGAAGAAGCTCAGCTCATGATAAGATAATAGAATATGGGAGCAACTAAAGATCAAGCACTCATGATTCAAAGAAGATCCCTTAAGCGATGAGGAATACAAAAAACTCAATTCTTGAAGAACCTCTTATCCATCTTATAATTTGGATAAGAAATGGTGTTGTTATGAATGAAGAAGATGATGAAGTTGAAAGAAGTAGTCTACCCACGAAACAAATAAAGATAAGTATTCAATTGTCATTTCATGATATTGTTTTGTTATGCATTTGTTTATATTCAGTTGATGTGTTATGCATGATAGAATGTTTGCATTAATGACAGTATACTACTAATATGCATGTGATGGGTAAGTAGCTCATGGTGCTATACAACTCTCCATTGCTACTTATCTAGAATGAAAACTCTTTGCTGACATATTGGATTAGTGCACAATCTCAATGATGTCATGGTAGAGATGGAAGGCATCTAGAAAGTTTTCGTGAGATATGGATGAATGTTGTATTGGATAAAATAGTTGCATGATTTTATCTTTATGCATAAGAATTTTTCATTTTGAACATGCCTTATGAAATGTTTCTAACCATACAACTAATGCATTTGACTTGTAGGCATTAGAGGAAATTTGAGGTCTAAAATGGGCCTCCAAAGGAAAATAATAAAATAATAGTTATTAATTTTGGAGGAAGAACGAAAAAACTACTTTTTTTGTTCGTATTTTCGACATATCTCCTTGTGTTTTTACTCAAATTCTGAGCGGGAGAGCTCGTTGGATGCGTAATTTAATTCTGCATCCAATGACTACCCACACTGCATACTTTTGACGGACCCCGCTACCCCAAAAATAAGAAATACCTGGAAAAAATGTGATGATGTAGCGGGGTCCGTCAAAAGTATGCAGTGTGGGTAGTAGTTGGATGCAGAATTAAATTACGCATCCAACGAGCTCTCTTGCTCAGAATTTGAGTAAAAACACAAGGAGATATGTCTAAAATTGGAATTAAAAAAATAGTTTTCTTTTATGACAAATATGTCAATTCAACCATTATGGTTGACTCATTTTATTGAAATTCTATTGGTTCTTGAATTCCAACTCACAAAATTTATTGTTGGAGCGTTTTCTTATAAGGCCCATTTTAGACCCCAAAATTCCTCTAATGAAAGATCACATACAACCACCTTAAAAGAAGTATGAGACTTGTTCTGAAGAACAAGTGATGACAATTCGAGAAATAATACAAGATGAAGAATAATACGACAATACTTTCGAAGAAAGAAAGAGGTCTCAGACGTAGTGTTGTTATGTGACACTATTGAGCGACATCATTGATTCAGAACCTTCCAGCTATGAAGAAGTAGCCAAGAATAAAGGGAAGGAGAGTACTAGTTCATGAAGAATGATGTCTAGGATGCGGTATCGAAACCTGAAGGAAAGTCCGTAGAGTCTTCCATATGGATCTACAAGATCCAGCAACATTGTGGGATACTAGGAAAGATTTGTACCACGAGGCTTCTCACGGAAAGAAGGCATAGACTACGAAGAGACATTTGCAGCCACTAGAAGTTAAGACACATGACAGGAAGACTCATGTGTGCAAATTAAAGAAGACCTTATACGAGCTCAGAAGACACCCATGGGATAACACATACATGAGGAGCTTGAAGATCACCTAGAGTGATGAAGATCCTAACCTTTGCTACAAGGTTGAAGATGAAAGCCTATAGAGGATGAAATGGTCACAGATGGGTGCGAGAAGAACGTTTTCAAGATAAAGGATCTTGGTATCCAGTGACCCTAGATGGATGCATAGAATATTAGTAGCTGAGGAAGCTACTTGTCACTCCAGTATTGAATGTTTCAATACATATAGTATGAAAGGAAGAGGGAGAATGATGCTCCACTTCAGAGGGAGTGACTGCAGAAGATCCTGAGGTTCGACATGGTACGACAGGATGGACAGCTTACTAATGGCTCTAGGATTTACCGAGAGTAAAGCGGATTCCAACCTTTACTTCAAGGTTGAAGGCGGAAGACCAGTGATGCTCCTGTTATATGTCGATAACTTGTTCCTGACAGAAAAGAGGAACTCATTAAAAGTTGCAAGAAGGATACTTGCTGTCAGGTTCGACATGAAGGACTTGGATATGATGCACTACTTTCTAGGCATGGAGGTGTGGTAGAATGCAGATGGAATATCCCTAGTACAAGGGAAGTATGCAGTAGAGATCCTAAAGAGGTTCGGGATGATGGACTGCAAGGCCATGACCACACCTATGGCATCGAACCTGAAGCTATTGAGTGATCTTTCATTAGAGTCAATTGATGCTACTATGTATCGTCAGATGATTGGGTCCTTGATGTACCTGACGAATACGAGACCAGATATTTGCTTTGTTGTGAACACACTAAGCCATTTCCTGATTGATTACTACAAAGCATATTTTGAGGTACCTAAAGGGTATAGTAAATTATGGGCTCAAGTATGAGGCGAATCAGAATATTGACATAAAGGGTTATGTGGATTCAGATTGGGCAGGCAATTCCATTGATAGGAAGAGCACCTCAGGGTGTTGATTCAGTATGGGATTAGGTGTGATCTCTTGTTTTAGCAGGAAGCAGTCCTGTGTGGCGCTGAGTACATCCGAGGAAAAATATGTTGCCACTTGCTTGGCTACTTGGGAGAGAGGAGTAGTGAAGCTCCAGTTTTTTATCTAGATCAATATCTCTCAAAAGAGGGAGTTCTAGCATAGTCGATGAGACAAGTTGTCTGGGCATAAAATCCTGGTGAAGCTCGTAGGTTGCTCAGACGAAAACGGTCATGTAGGTTGTCCTCAGATGTAATCAGTCCTGGCGAAGCTCACAGGTTATCCTTGGATGTAATCATCCCTGATGTAATTCTATGCTAGAAATGGCCAAAGTGAAGTTTCAGTACTTCAGGGAGAAGCTTGGTGTTCTCCAGATCAAGGTTCCCTCCAAGGGGAATTGATGAGTCTGTGAGCACTTCTGACATGGTGGCAGGCTAGGCCTCCCATGGTCGGATGTAAGTGTTGTTCATTTCTGACATGGTGGCGGGATGTGTTCCTCCCATGGTCAGATGTAAGTGCAGAGCCTTTCTAACATGGTTACAGGATGTGTTCCCCCCATGGTCAAATGTAAGTGTAGAGCCCTTCTGACATGGTTGTGGGATGTGTTCCCCCCATGGTCATATGTAAGAGCAGAGCATTTCTGACATGGTTGTGGGATTTGTTCCTCCCATGGTCAGATGTAAGTGATGAGCCTTTCTAACATGGTGGCAGGCTGGGCCTCCCATGGTTGGATGTAAGCACTGAGCCTTTCCGACATGGTGGCAGGCTGGGCCTCCCATGGTCGGATGTAAGTGCTAAGCCTTTCTAACATGGTGGCAAGATGGGCCTCCCATGGTCAGATGTGAGTGTTGGGCCTTTTTGACATGGCGGCAGGCTAGGCCTCCCATGGTCAGATATAAGTGTTGGATGAACCTTTCTGACATGGTGTCAGGATGGGTCTCCCATGGTCAGATGTGAGTGTTGGGCCTTTCTAACATGGTGGCAAGCTGGGCCTCTCATGGTCAAATATAAGTGTTGGGCAGGCCTTTTCGACATGGTGGCAGGCTGGGCCTCCCATGTTCGAATATAAGCGCTGAAGAAGATGAAGACCTACATGGAGGCTAGGCCTACAACCAACATGAAAAAGGGTTGGCTCTATAGAACTTCCTGTGATGAGTAGAATTGAGAGATAGCACCATTTGTTCGAGACAGCGGGAGCAGTGATGATGATGATCCAGTGATAATGATGATCCAGTGACGAAGACTTGTGTTGATGAATTGTGTCAAGAGAATACCTTCCTAGTTAAGAGGGAGTGTTGATGTATTTGTAACTTCGAAATGTATTCACTTGTATATTTTATATGTTGTATTTCTTTGTACCCCGATGTTCCTATCAGGAGAATCATTAATGTAATCAATTCATGTAAATTCATTGAGGTTAACCCTCCTTTGTAATCCAGGGAAATATTCCCCACAGTTTCGAGCTACTAGGTTTATTAGACTCTCCTAGAGAAGTCGGCCCTAGTAAGTGATTGTCAAGTCAAAAACTAGTATAAATAGAGAGTGAGCCTCTCTATTTGAAACACACACTCACTCAACTGTAGCACATGAGTGAGAGAAGAAGAGATCGCACAAGTGAGAGAGAGAACAATTGTCAGAGATCATCTTTCTATGTTTGGGTTTTACTTTTTCTATTGGTGCTCATTCTATCTCTGAGGAAGTTGCAGGGTTTTCTCCTTTATGGTTTTCCAGAGGAAAACTCTTTGTGTCTCTTGTCTCTTGTGATTATTGTTGTGCATGTTATTCTCTCAGATAAGATCCTAGATCATATTAATTAAATGATAAAAATATAACATTTCTCTCCTTTAAGGTTTCTTCTCTCTCTGCTTGTATTCTTAAGCTTGACTTACCGAAAGCATATGATTGTGTATCGTAGTTTTTCTTCAAACATTTATTACTCCATCTAGGGTTTTCCTTAGAAAAGGTTAAATGTTTAGCGTGTTGTGTGACCACTCATTGTTTTCTTGTTCTGATAAATGGCTCGACATATCCATTTTTTCTTTCCTCTCTTGGGCTAAGGCAAAGAGACCCCTTATCTCCATATATTTTCCTCCCCATTGCAGAGGGCCTAAGTCGCATTATGTTGTTTGTACAGAATCAGGAGTCATTCTCCATACTTGTGGTTTATATCAAGTCAAGACTTGTGGTTTGTATCAAGTCCTATCTATATCCTCATGTCTTCAGGCAGGATGTTGGTACTAAAGTCTTGTGGTTTGTATCAATAATGTAGACTTGTTGTTTGTATCAATCCATTTTGATTCTCATAGATGGTACCCTATGAGATGGATCTTCTTAACTAGAGATGGGCTTGTGAGTTATCTCAAGCAATGATCCTAATGAAGTCATCCATAGAATGGATACTCATTCAAGTGGACCTCCATTTGTTGAGGTAAGAAAAACTTTACTTGGTAAAGTGGAAATACTATGTGATGAAATGCTAGTTATGGTCATTGAGTTCTATAAGTATGTTTTAGGGATTAGCTACCCCTAGAGTGATCTCTTTAGCATATGATTATATGACCCAGGATAATATCATATGATCATCAGTATGGAATAATTCTTCTGAGTAATGATATGATAAGATGTATAATAATTAATACACATGTGTACCATGCAATAAATGATAAATAAGAAAGAGATATGCATAGAGAGAGAATGAATTTGGATTTCCTAAGCATGCTTCCAGTGAACTCTAATTGTAAAGGCTTCAGTAAAGCCTGAATTGTAAATAAAGAATGTATCAGTGAAATAAGGAACCTCTCCTTGATTCATGCAAAGTGTTTGTGCATGGATAGCACTGAGTGTGAAGTGTTGAAATTTGGGTTAGATTAGGGGGTGATATAAGAAAATTTCAAAATTTGTACTTTTTTGCATAAAACAAAATCTAAAACAATGCTAGATCCAGAACAGTATTGTTGTAATAATTTAAAACATAATTGTCATATCTTTCAACTTTTAACACTCCAATGGTTACTGTGTTAAAGTTGGTCATTGAGATACAATTTATCAATTGCAAGGTACAGAAAAAATAACAATATAGAGGTAATATACAAACAAACTAATGAACAACAATTACTAAACAATATCAATGTTGGTTTAGATCTGGTTTAGATCTCCCTTATACTCGGACACTTTTGGAATCATACCTTGTCACTATAAGGACAAGTCGCCAAAAGAACATATGACATACATTGAGAGAGAAAGGTTAGAGTGTTGTAGGTTAAGGTTAGTCACATACAGTAGCAAACAAGACATCTCAGTCACCAAGTATGAAGACCCCGGTAGGATAGAATCAATGATATTCATCCCCAAACACAATTAGGCACCCTCAAAAAATCACAACTCTCTCTAGAATACTTAACACCATCACTGACCAGTCATCGAGGGCTTAACACAGCCACAGCTTAGCCTAAGAAGGGTTGCAAACAACTCATGGCCCAGCAAGGGAAGGTCAAACCAGTCATGGCCTAGCTAGGAGAGGTCACCACAGTCCACGTCCAAGCTTGGGGAGGTCACTACAGTCCACGACCAAGCTTGGGGTGGTCATACACTACCATGACCCATCTAGGATAGGTCATATGTAGTCACATCCTGCTAGGAGAGGTCATACACAACCATGGCCCGGTTAGGATAGAGCATATACAGTCATGGTCCATCTAGGAGAATTCACAAATCAGGTTTAGCATCCCTAGAGGAATGACACCCAAGATAACATTCCAAGAGCAACCCACCGAGATAAACACAGCCTACGTAAATAGTAGCAAAATGGTCATGGATCAGCCTAGTCAATGGTAAATAGGTCACATCCTACTAAAACCAGCAACAGGAAAGTCACGACCTACTCCAAGATCAACAAAATCCTCAAGATGTCAACCCAAAGCAGCACACACCCGAGACTTCAAGAAAATTGCAGCGACGAACTCTAAAGGCAATCAAGGGATCAAATCTAAGCCTCTTTTCTCTTGTCAAGACACACACTAGGAATGGATAAGTGAAATTAATTTATAATCTTGACAAGCCTTCTAGAAGGATCGCTTAGACATTCCTAGGTTTTAGGATAGTTACCAAAATAAAAACATAAAATAAGGTTAGGTTGACTTAGAATAGGGTACCAAAGGTCAAATGGTCATATAAAATAACAATAAAAACAATAAGGTTAAGTCAACATAGAAAAGGGGGTCAAGGTACCACAAACAATCAGGGCATTTGGACCAATAGGAAGGTATAAGACCACAATTCAACTAGAGGGGTCACAACAAGGTGGTAAAACAACCCCTTTTACCCACAGGACCAATAAGACCAACGACTTTAATCTTTTCTCTCTCAAGGTATATTATCACGTGTTCCATACATTTTTATCATCACTGTATAAGGAATATCCAAACTGGATGATGTGATCCTCTAGTCCTCCATACTACTCCTAAGAGTTAAGTGCTACTGACATCATCAAGGGGTGGCCAGTCCCTTCAGAAATAACCTAGCAATAACCGTTTAGGAGAAGACGACATCACGCATCATCATCTTGGTCAATTGACCAAGATCCACCTAGTTAACTAACCAAGTATGTACCTGCATGAATTGCTTGGTTCCAGAACAAGAATGTGTCTGGTCCCAAACCAAGAAATTTCCTAAACCTACAAGATTTGCTTGGTCCCAAACCAAGAAATTTCCTAGTCCCATACCAAGATACCGTATATATGAATATAGGGGCCCTAGCCACATGCTAGGGACTTTTCCATCTTATCAACCTACTTGGTCCCAGACCAAGAGCCCCAGGAGACTATTGGGGGCCCTAGGGTACCTTCTAAGGACTTAATCTGCCTGGTTCACTGACTAGGAACCCTAATTAACTAACTAGGGTACCATCATCCCTAAGAATGTGTCTCACAGTTGCATTATCTTTAACATGAAGCACTAAAGACAATCAGCTAGCTCAACTTAGCCTCTTAAATTGGTGGTCATGCACTCAGTTGAAGAATGAGTTCAATTCAATTAGTTCAATCAGTTCGCATTCAGTTCAAATCATTGAACATTCAGTGAAAGCTAATTATGGGAAGGAGGGCACATATCTTGTGCATGATGAAGAATCCTAAGTGTCAGCATGGCACTAGTGCTAGGGAGGGTGCTAATGTTTGCATGAATTTCTAGTCAATCTTCTCCTTGTGTATGCACTATGTGATGCTCCCAAGTAGTTTACTTAAGCCTTCCATTTGCTACCTTCTGCATGCTAGGTGTTTTAGCTTGTTATTAAAGTGTTGGGAACTTGGCAAGTTCATGGCAGTTGTATTGGATCTCTCTTCTCTATTGCTGAGGTGATATCTCTTATCGAGCAATCTACTATGTTCTAAAACCATTCTCTGTAAATCTATCTATCATACTCAAAGAATTGCTACGTTTTTCATCCTCTATATTCAAAGTGTTTTCCCAGGGTACATTTTGTCTCATATGGTTGATTTGTATTATGAGATTCATATGGGCAATGATTGCTTGATAATAGTTTTAAAGTTCAAGCATCTCCAATTTTGATCAAAGTTCAAACATTAACATGATATCAGAGAATATGATGTGAAGGAGCTTAGTTTTCTACAACAAGCTAAGTTTGTGTAGATCTTAAAGAGTTGAGAATAATATTCAACCATGACATCGATCTTCGTTCGACCAAAATACTGCCTTGAAGGTACTTCTAAATTCAACACATGGAAGGCAAGAGTGTTGAACATTCTTGAGGAGCATGATCTTGATTCATTCGTGACCTCAATGGTAGAGGATCCTACCACTAATGCAGGGAGAGTCAATTACAAGAATCAAGCAAAGGCCAAGAGGATCATATATGACTCGATGAAGGGAAATCTCTTATCCGTGATCACTCCATTAAACACTGGAAAAGAGTGTTTTGAAACACTAACAAACTTGTATGAGAAGAAGGCCCCTACTAGGGACTTGAATAACCCAAAGATGGAGAGGGATGAGACCGTGGAATCATTCTTCACAAATATTTCACAAGTGAAAGATCAACTTGCAAGCATCAATGTGGTGATGGATGAGGATGACCTTCTTCAAACCGCCATTGATGGGCTCCCTTCCTCATGGGAGACCTTCTTGGCTGCGATAAATGGAAGAGAATAGCAACCCAACTTCGAAAGATTATGGCATGATTGCATTCAAGAAGAGGGGAGCATCCAAAGCAAGACAGTGTGCACCAATGAGGAAAATCTTTCCCTTATGGCAAGAATGAAGGAAGAGAGAAAGTCATTCGCTCCCAAGAAGTATTTCCATGAAAAAAAGAAAGAGTTCACCAAGGACTTCGAAAAATCAAAGGCTAAATGCTTATATTGTGGAAAGAACGGCCACTTTCAAAGAGAATGTCATGCAATGATGAAGAATGAAGAAATGGTTCATGCATCCTATTATAGCTCAAAATGGCACATCTCTACTTGTGACCACTTTCCCATGATTCCATCGCATGTCGACACTTCCATGACGACACTTCATGAAAGTCACTGAAAAAACACCTAACTTGGAGGACCCATATATAGAGTTATCTAACTCTATTTGACCTCATCTCTACACCATTAGAAAGGTATCTGAGTTAGCTAAAACTTTCCAGAAGACACCAAAGTCTGAAAATGCCCAGAAGTACCCTTAAAATGAGATATTTTGATATATACGCGAGTTTCCTTAAGGAAACCCACGTATGTATGCGACTTGCTATATATAATACTCGCGTACGCCTTAAATACATGACTTTTTGCATTGCAACTCGCATATACCTCCTGCATACGTGACTGATGTCTCTGTAACCCGTGTATTCCTCCCAAAAATGTCAAAAAATACGTTTTTCAAAATTCGGGTAGTTTGGGTAGTTATGCAACTAACTCCTTCAGTTGTAACTACTTTGTCTTCGACCCTAACTCTTCATAAAGCATATAAATAGAGGTAGTAGGGAGGTCCATGAGAGGGGACTGGAATCTTTGCATTGTTATGCTAGAGGAATTCAAGGTCTCTTTGCCCACACCTTTTCCCTAGAAGTTATCTCCTTGTGTTGCAGAGCTTGGAGGTTGAGTTCCTTGGAAAAGAGAAGCAGCAGAACTAGATCAAAGTTTCGTGAGGTGCCCAACTTGAAGAGAGGGTATACTTGTACTTCATTTCATGATTAATAAAGATGTAATGTCTTTCTTCTTCCCATATCATTGTTCAATGTGTGATTGAATTTATATTTATGATCAGATTTTTATGTTAATCAGAATAGTTTCTAATATTGATTTGATTATCATTACTTTANGGTTTGAGGAAGGTATAATTCATTTTGCAGGTCTCTTGGAGCAAGAGGAGCAAGAGGAGCAAGAAGAGGATTGAAGGGCTGCTTGGATCAACCTTCATTTAGATAAGGTATGAACCATTCTAATCTCTTATATTTCTTGTATTTACTTGCAAAACCATTTGCATCTCTCTATCAACCCCAGTACGTTGATGGCCTCTTAAACCCTAGCCATAGGAAACTTTCCTTTACAATAGAAATGGCAACTCCGCTGGGGAGAGCCTTTTCTGTTTGGGGTTTCTCTTTATTTATTCCATTCTTTTGTAAGGTTTCAGGTCCTTCTTACAAGTTAGGAACACCTTTTGAGTTTGTTGGAACACCTTTCCTGCCTTCCTAGGTCATTTTTTTACCCTTTTTGTGCCTTTTGTCATCCATACGTGACTTTCATATTAATTTGTCACAATGGTCTAGGAACTGAAAACACAGTCTCACAAAGAATATAGACAAATATGCATAAAATTGGTAAAATGGTGCTACAATGGGAGTAGCAGCTCTGTATAATCAAATGAAAGAATGATGATACAATACAATGATCATGCAAGATGCATGAATTCCAAGACAATTCGAATTCCCAAGGAGGTCATTCGAATTGATCGTTTATCTTGATGTAGCACTCACTCCCAAAAATTTTAAAATATCCTACAGCAGCTGATCTTTTTGTCCATAACTCATATGGGGTTTTCTCACTACTGAATCATAATTGTGCTCTGTTAATAGTATATAGTGTTGCAGCCACTACTTCTTTCCAAAAAGTTTCGGCCACTTTTGCTTCTAAAAGCATAGTTCTTGCAACCTCTTGAATTGTCCTATTTTTTCTTTCGGTAATACCATTCTGTTGAGGAAAATTGGTTGTACAGTATTGCCTTTTGATTCCATTTTCTTCACATAAATTCTTGAACTCAGTCACGGTGAACTCCCCACCGTTATATGATCTAAGGCACTTAATTTTCTGACCACATTCATTTTCTACTTTGGCTTTAAACAACTTGAATTTGCCAAATGCTTCAGACTTGGTTTTAAGAAAAGTTACCCAAATCATTATAGTATAGTCATCAATAAAAAGCATGAAATATCGCTCACCTTGAAGTGATTGAACTCTTGTTGGCCCACATAGATCAGTGTATACTAACTCCATAGTTTGTGAAGTAGACTGATGGATTTTTTACTTGAAGGTAGTTCTGACTTGCTTTCCATGTAGACATGAACCACATAGTCTATTTGCAGGCTTGGAGAGTCTTGGAATCCCTCTTACAGCTTCTGTTCAGCTGATTTTTACCAAATTATCAACGTTCAGATGTGCTAGTCTCTTGTGCCATAACTAGTTGTTGTCACATTGACTGACTTCACTTTGATGTGAGAAGAAGGTAATATTGTAATTAGCATCACATATCTGCCCCACACTTAGGAGATCATGCTTCAAGCCATCAACGTATAGTACTTCTTGAGCTTTGGCATTTCCTTTGAGAGCCACGGTTCCTTTACCAAGAATTTTTGCTATCCCATCATCACCAAAGCCACATCACCCCCTTTTTTCTCGTTTCAAGGTAAGAAATTTCTCTTTGTTGCCAGTCATGCGCTTAGTGCTCCCAGTGTCAATATACCACTTGCCTTCATCCTTTTTTGCATAGAGGGCTATCCCACAAATATCATTTGCTTTACTTTCTTCATGAATGAATTGTTTTGGTCGGCAATTTGCAGCAGTGTGACCAAAATTATTACACTTAGAGCACTCTTCTTCATGTGACGGCACCGAAAAGGAATTCTTTGTTTGACTCATAGTCTTGTCACTAGGGTAATCCTTTCTAATAACATTTCTTCTCACAGATGTCCTACAATCAATGGCCTTATGTCCCAAGTTATAACAGTTATAACAGTATCCAAAGAATGTATTTGTCTACCTATCAAGAGGGGGTCTTCTTAGCGCACCCGAGTAGTTTTGGAAGGTGTTTGACATATTTCTTACATCATTCCCAAAAATCTAAGGTTCGCATTGACTCTTTCTGTCTTGAATCAAAAACAGTTTTACAGTTTGAGGAATTTTCTGCCTTATGTGAGACTTCTTGTTCTAGTATTCCACATTATTTATCTCCTAAAGCTAGCAGTCTTTGGACTTCCTCTAAAGGCTCATTAATCTTCCTGAGATTTAATCTATGTCTTGCAATCCATTCCTTTATGGGATTAGCTTCCTGATTCATAGAGCTCTTGGCTTGTCGATTCTCAGTCCCGTGTGTGTATCCAATCCATGATCTATCCTTGACATCTCTTTGTTGGTGAAGAATGTTGGACATCTCTTTGTTGGTGAAGAATGTTGTTCAAGTCTAAGGTGCTTTTCTCAAATTTTTGACCGAAGGATCTTGTGTTCCTTATCTCCTTTTGAAGAGAATTGATTTCAGCATCCTTTTTGAGAGTATCAGCTCTTATCTGCCTTGCTAGTTCATGTATGTCTTCTAAATGGTCCTTTTCTAGTTTATCGTTGATCTTCCTCAAATTTTTTATTTCGTCTAAGGCAACTAATAGTTCCATTTCAAGATCTACAACTCCTCCTTCCTTTTCATAATTAACATGGGTGTCTTCCTTGGCGAAAAATAGGATTTCATTTCTCCCTTCAACAATGGATTCATCATCTTCTTCATAATCCGATACTCCATCCTCAACTTGAGTGAAAAATGTTTGTTTGTCACTAACCTTTCTTTCTGATGTATTTCCTTTTGAGTTGAACCTATTTCTTCTCATGGGACATTTTGTTGCAAAATGTCATGTTTTACCACAATTGAAACACTTCAGTGGCAGCTTACCTTTGTACCTTCTGGTCCCTCTTGGCAACTTGTTGACAAAATTTTCCAGCTCATCTTCTGAGACATCCAGTTCCGATGAACAGCCAGCGTGTTCCTCTATGTTCTGGTGCTTTTTCTTTGTCGCCTTAAATGTTGCTTCCTTTTGCTTGGGATCATCGGTCCTCATTTCATAAGCAATCAAGATTCCATGCAGTTGACTTAAATTAAGAGTATCCAAGTTGTCCTTTTCTTCAACAACTGATACCTTGGGGTTGAATCTAGCTGGGAGAGTCCTTAATATCTTTTGCACAACCAAGGTTTCATCAATGGTTTCACCAAGGTTTCTTCTACCCGCTGAAAATGGGCAGTAATGTTTTCTTCCACCTGCATTCTGAGTCCTTCAAACTGCCCTTTGTAGCCTTGCAGTTTTTCCTTATGGACTTTTGAGTCACCATGATGCATAGTTGCAAATTTATCCCAGACTTCTTTGGTTGTTGAGTAGTTCATCACTTTGTAAAATTCTGAAGCATTCCAACCAACAAGAATTGCATTCATTGCAGTGGCATTTTCTTCACGTGATTTTATCTCATCTATGGTAGACATGCGACGATTATCTTTTGGAGGAACATATCCATCAAGCACTATTGTCCAGTACTCAAAACCAAGGGACATCAAATATGCAGACATCCGCTTGCTCCAGAATACATAATTCATTCCATCAAACTTAGGAACATCTCTGAACTTGTCCCCACCCATCTTAAAGTGTGATAGTTGCGAAAACTCCTTCTAGTTGGCTAAACTTGACCGAAAGAACCTCGCTCTGATACCAATTGAAAAGACACACTCCAACACTGAGAGGGGGGGTGAATCAGTGTTGTGATTTTATCTCTTTAAAATAGAAATAAAACAGCTACTTAATCCTTAAATAGATATCAACAAGTACAGATCAAAACAGTACAAGAATTCTTTGATCCAATCAGATTTAAATATATGTATAATCAAATTTACATTCAAGGTCTGTGCAACAACACAGACTGTATGTATCAACTACAACTGAAAAATATGAGGCTTCAACCTCAATATCAAAAATTTAGGTTTTGACTATAATTGTAGTTCAGGACTTCAACCTGCGAGAGTGTCTTGATTCTGCCTGCGTTCCAAACTTAAGAACACTTCAAAAAAAAACTTGTCCGCAAAAACTCTTCCTTATTTGGTTGCTTTGCTTAATACCCAAAAAGAACAGTCACTCTCAGGTTGTGATTGGATTTCACTTAGGCTCGTCTGCAAAAACACCTTCGTTTGCTACAGCTCGCGTCCTCGATCCACACTCCTTATTTCTACATCAAAATGCATAGCTTTAAACGACTTATAACTCTCTTATTTATACACCAGCTCTCTTTTTAACAATAGGTTACAAGCCAACCAGATTAACCCTTCAAAAATAAAATTATTTTATTTTCAATTATATGTTCTCTTATCAAGCCAACTTCAACATATGGATTAAGATATCCACATCGTTTGATCTGTAGCAGGCATATCGACATCCTTACTACTTGCATGACATCAACTACTTATTTGACATCAATGCTAATAATCTCAAATGTCAACAGGACGGACAACTGGGGTGAGTACACCTCCAAGGAGTTCATGGAGTTTTGTTCATCAAATGGGATCAAGAAGGAGCACACAATTCCTCATACCCCGCAACAAAATGGAGTGGTGGAGAGGAAGAACGGGACATTGGTAAGAGTAGCGAAGGACATGCTATTTTATCAAGGATTTCCACTATTCCTATCGGTCGAGGCATACAGGACCGTATTTTATATTCAAAACAAGTGTCCCCACACAGCTTTGGGGAGGAAGACACTCAAGGAGGTCTTTACAGGCACTAGACCCGATGTGAGCCATCTACGCATACTTGGCAGTATCTACTATTTTCACATTCATGCCGACATTAGGAAAAAGTTGGACCCTTCTGGAGAGAAGGGGTTACTGGTTGGTTACAGCGAGACTTCTAAGGCATATTGAATATTTATTCCAGCTCGCAAGAGAATCATTGTGAGCAGGGATATCTAGTTTGATGAGGACGGAGCCTTACGAAGATCTATGGACTACATAGGACTCGGGAATAAAATTGGAGGGACCAGAGGTATAGGTATAGGTACAAACACAGGGCACGGGTTTTGATAGTCAGAGGGAGTCAGGTGGACAGGATCCTTTGGTCATTGACTTGGAGGATGAGCCATACTAGGAGAAGGATATCCAGCAGCCACAACAAGTAGACACTAGGCTACGGTTTAAGTGGTTCAGGTCCATAGTTCAGGATTCCAGGCAGGTGACTCTTCCACAAAGCTACATGAGACGGAGCAAACCACCAGATAGACTTAGATATATGGCACTGACGAAGGAGTTGATTAACTTCGAGCCTTCCAGTTTCGAGGAGGTTTCACAACATGATGTGTGGTAAGAGGTTATGATTGAGGAGTATGACTCCATTATGAAAAACCCGGTATGGGAGGTTGTGCCGAGGCCAGAAGGAAAATGGGTGATTAGATCCAGATGGATCTACAAGGTAAAGCATGTAGCAGATGGAAGCGTGGAAAAGTACAAGGCATGTTTCATGGAAAATGGGTATTCGCAGAAGGAAGATATTGACTATGAGGAGACCTTCGTCTGTGTCGCCATATATCCATCTATTCGTACTATTATCGCATTAGCAGCAGAGATGGGTTGGCGTGTTCATGATATGGACATGAAGACTGCCTTCCTCAATGGATTTATAGAGGAGGTATTTATTGAGCAGCCCGAGGGATTCGAGATGGAGAACAAAGAGTCGCATGTATGCAGGTTGTAGAGAGCTCTTTATGGGCTGAAGCAAGCATCTCGATCATGGTACTCAATGATTGACAGCTATCTACGGGAGATGGGGTTCCAGTGGAATGAGGCTGACCATAACATGTACTTCTTATCAGGTGAGGTTCCTCTCATACTGGTTTTTTATGTAAATGATCTCTTTCTTACAGGTTATGAGAGGTTGATTGACAACTGCAAGTCCAACCTTGCAGTTGAGTTCGAGATGAAAGACCTTGGGTTGATGCATTACTTCCTAGGTCTAGAGGTTTAGCAGAGAGATGGGTGTTTATTCATTGGTCAAGGGAAGTATGTAGTAGAGATCTTGAGGAGATTTAGGATGGAGGATTGCAATCCCATGTCCATACCTCTAGTTTCCAATTGGAGGAAGATTGATGCATTGGGGTTAGAGGAGTTTGATCCTACATTGTATCGCCAGCTTATCGGATCGCTCATGTATCTAGTCAACACATGGCCAAACATTAGCTTTGCAGTCAACTCTTTGATTAAGTTCATGGTGGACCCTCAGCGAGTACATTGGACAGTTGTGAAGCATGTGCTTCGCTACATCAAAGGTACAGTGGAGGTACAGGTTGGTTTATGAGTGCAGTGTGAGTGTACAGTTAGCAGGCTTCACAGATGCTGACTTGGCAGAATCTATAGAAGACCGGAAGAGCACTTTAAGTTGTTACTTCAGCATTGGGCCAAGGGTTATCTCTTTGTTCAGCATGAAGCATAAGTTAGTTGCATTGAGTTCAGTAAAAGCCGAGTACATGGCAGCCAGTTTGGATGCATGTAAGGTAATGTGGCTAAGAAGGTTGCTTTCAGGGTTATTCGAGTGTGAGAGGCTACAGTGGTTTGTTGTGACAATCATAGTGGCATCGGGCTATCTGAAAATCCAGTGTTTCATGACCGAAGCAAACACATAGACATCTGGTATCACTTCCTAAAAGACTGTGTACAGCAAAGAACCATTCGGTTGGAGTACATTGAAATAGATGAGTAGGTGGCAGACATTTTTCGACACTTTGCAGGCTCAGTTTTGTGAAGTTCATATATAAGTTGGGGTTGCTACCGAATTCCTTCCTCGTTGAGAGGGAGTGTTAGAAAATGGCAACAAGGAAGATCTCCTATCATTGGCATGTGTCCTTGCTTGATGGAAGATATAAAACAGGAAGCCAAATTGATCATTTCCTTTATTCAAAGTTTAGACTTAAGAAAAGTGCATTATGTGATCTAAATTTAATTTGACTTAATGGAGGCACTTTTATAAAGTTCAAGTGAAATATCATATAAGTGATGCTAATGTAATCTTGGCCATTCATCTCACCAGAGGATTTCATCCATTAATCCATAGTGAGAGTTAGGGTTTTCGCTTGGCCATTGAGTTAAAAAGAGATTGATTTGAAGGAGAGGACACACACAATTGCTTTGGCACACACATTGCCAAAGAAATATTTCTTGCTCATAGCTTTTTAGATGAAGAATGAGAGAGAAGTTTGCAAAAAAATTCTCATAGTGATACAAAAGAACTTTCCCTAAAAATCGATAGATCCAGCACAGGAAAATCGCACGAGATCATATAGTGATGCAGGAGCAGCCCGTGTGTCCTCAGCAGACCGTATACGGTCGTACAGGTGACGCACGAGGTCGTACAAGTGACGCAGGACGTACAGGTGACGCACGAGGTCGTACAGGTGACGCACGAGGTCATACAGGTGATGCCGGGGTCCTTACTGTGATGCATAGGTCGTACGGCTGACACAATGGCGTGAGGGTGAAACAGGCAGTGACACAGGGGGGTCATGCTATCTTTGTGGGGTTTTCCTCGACAAGTTTCGATTGTACGATTCTTCTAGGTTGGGTAAAATGGATTTATGGATTGAATTCATCTATATATTGCTAATAAAATATCGTCTCAAACAGCTGCACTGATTTTCCCATATTGATTTTTTTCGGGGGTTTCCATACCCAAAAATATTGGTGTCTCTATTGGTGTGATTGTTGTTATATGTTTCTCAGTATTTATTTCCCGTTGCATTATTTGTGAAGAAGCTCATTTGTGGTTAACATAATATATATATATATATATATATATATATACTATGTAGCTCAAGATTGGGTTTTAAGGAAATTTACAAAAGTTGCAGTTCTCTCATTTACATATATCAGTTTCAATGCAATGGCAACAACAACAACAAAAGACTAAAAAAACCAAAAGCTGCAGTTCTCTTTTTTGCACATGTCAGCTTCTATGCAGTAGAAACAATGGCAGAAGAGAAAAAATCCCATAGAGGATACTACTATTGTACTAGTTGGGTCAACAGTGATGATCATAACAAACTACTGTCTATCATGGCTCTGAATCTATTGCCCGATCCAAAATCATATAACCATTTATCATGATGCTGCATTCAGTATTGTATTCCAAAATATATAAATGGATTAATCTAAGTAGATAGTATCCTTCAGAGCCGGACAATTGTCCTAATGGTGAGTGTTGTATGTGAAGCTCAGTATCTGACCCACATTGTAATGCCACACATGTTCCCACACTGATTTGCATCTGTGCATGAAAAAACAGGAAATCCAATTTATGCAACTGCAAAAATGTTGCAACCAAAGCAGTATTAGCTCTTTTCACAAACCTGGATATCCTCTCCAACCAGTTATATATCACCAGCTTGTTCGTAATACGCATTCTCTATGGTCGCCATAGCACTACTTGTTAGGAGATACTGCATCTCATGAAATAGAATCATTAGAAATCAGCAAATCCTGCACATGTTTTTCGTTATAAATTTATAATCCCTGGAAACTCAGCTTTGACCACTATATACTAGGCTAAACAGTAATGGGTTGATTGTTATGACTTTATTGTTTATCGGTACATTAAAATTATAGATTTTTTTCGACATGCTAGAAAGAAAAACCTGTGGGGGTGCCACTGGATGCCATATCAGAAATTATATTACCAAAAGACATTACAGAGTGTCTTAGCCTGAACCCCTAGTACAAACCCCTTTGGACTATTTGAGCATTCAACATATACATAAAAGGTATTAATTTATGTACAACCCATTTTAAATCTTGTTTTTCATGGTTGATAAGACCATGAAATCACAGAAGTTTGAATCTCTGAGAAATTACTAAAGTTTGTACCTTTAAGATGAGGCCCTGCACAACTTCTCCTTTGCTTCTCTGATACTCTTTGCACCTTCACCTAATTTTCTCCCTAATCCTTACTCATAACTGATTACTATTCACGAGGCCTATACTGAAAAAGTAAAAATGCATCCACATTCATACTAACAATTACTCCAAATGTGTAACTATTACCAGTAACATGCATTCCAAACACACACAACATTTCAGCTCTCAAGACTAGACAAAAATTAATTGATGGATAGCTTTAAGGATTAGATAAAAATGTCATAAAATGAACAAATACAACTGTAATTGCAGAACAATAATTTTTTCACTGAGGTGCATGTTTAAAAAGTGCATAACAGCAAGGAGTGAAGAAAAACATCCATTGTATAAACCTTACCAATGAAAATTTTACTTCTGCAATACCTGGAACATTTTCAGTCAAAACGTTTTTAAATTTTTGCATGGTAATATTAATTGCACCATTGCAACTATTGAGCAATAAATTTGGCATAGAAAAACTCACTATTTCAGGGGCAATCCCTGCTATTGCAGTGCAGTTTGAGACAAAAAAATTAAGCTGAGAAAAAAATTAAGCATTCTTAATTCTCGTTTGTGGATCGAAATCCACTCTCAAGTGCAGTTCAGACACAAATAACACCCATGTTGCAACTTCAAAGTAGGAAAATATGGTGAATATAACCTTTTTATTTAGTAATCATTTGGCTCTAAATTAATGTAAAGTGTATTCTAATTTCTAATATATCATTTGGTGAAATGTTATTAACTTGTTTAGTATTAGAAATGGCCCAACTCAAAAATTAACTTTCAAAAATTTTCCAGTTGGCCAAACCCCTAAGATTCTCTGATAAACTCAAATGCATGTCTATAAAAGACTAATAAATACTCATTTTGCTTATTTTCCAGACAATTTCACTGCAAACAACAAGAACTGTAAACTGTCCAAAATCCATGGCATTTTGTCGTATGTAATGAGTTATTTGAATTTTGTATTAATAAAAAATACTTTTTGTTTTCCAATTAACCAAGTCCGAGTCAAGTCTTACTCGTCATCTTGACTATCGAGCCATTATCCAAGTTAAGACTAGTAACTTTTCCTCTACGTCATTCACACATCCCTTGTATAGCTCCTACTAGACCAAGGGAAGAGGCACTTCTATCCCATCTGAATACGTTTCATCAGTAATAGCTCCAGCCAAGTTGAAATATCATTAATATCTCTTAATTTGAGGTAGAGAAAGAGCATATGCCAACCCTTACCAAGAGGCTCTAAAACTAGCAACATGCAACCCTCTTCGGTTAAAACTTTCTAGTCCTTTCATTCCATAGCTCTCTTGTGTGTCTCCACTACATGCTTCTCTCATAAATGGTCCAGATTAAAACATATAGAATATCCAAAGCAAGTAATATTAATAACCAGTTCTCCTTTGCCAAGACAGAATATATAAAGCAGTGGGTCAACATTCTTGGATATTTTAAATTTGTCAAATATAAGAACTAAAAGACACTCATCCATGTCACAATTGTGAATTATTCTTGGCATACACAGGTCTATTTGACAATAGCTTAACCCATTTCCTTCTTACACTTGTGGTTATCACATGGGCATGTAAATTCTACCAAATTATCAATAGTCCTTTAACATTCCAAGGCTCATTCTCACACAAGAAATCATGTCAAAATAATAAGGATTCTACAATGCAATCAACATTGAGAGTCCTCTCTTCCATCAAGACACTATAGTGAAGTAACTGAAAATTAAAACATCATTTCTTTTTTTGGGTGTCATAATTTGGTTGAAAATAAACTGGCTTAGATCACAAATAAAGAACAGGTAGTTGCACTCATTGAAGGTCACAATTTGCTTCTAAACATCCTTTTCTGAGATTTCTGTATATCGTTTCTTGAAATGATGTATTTTTGTAACTGCCATTTAGAATATCAAACACCCGCTCACCATATATCAATTATAAGTTGTACCACTCTGCTCTATTGTCTGCTGAAAACTTGCAATAGATGGGAAAGCCCAAAAACTGATGAAGTGCGTTATCTTCAATAAAAAGTATGTATGCTCCAATAATAATCAAAACCAGAAAGAAACTCTACTAATATGACCCGGCAACAATTTGAAAAATCAAATTCAAGAAAAGCTACATGGTTGATAAATTATGAGATGTAGAAAGAGGCAAAGAATATTTGCAGACATCTAGGAGAAGCTCACCTCATCTTACCATGTTTGCATGCACCCTGATTTACTCCTTTCAATTATCCAGACCACTGAAAAATCTCCCACTTTGTAAATTATTAATGGACGCTGAAGGAAAATCACGCTCTCCATTTCCCAAATGTACTCCAATGCTATCATAAACAAACCATCTGCCTCAAAATTCCACTTGCAAGATGTCAATGACTCAAACCCGATATTCCACCCATACACCCACCATGAATGACCCACCCAGACCACCTACTATGCAATCCCTAACAACATCAATAAAATTGTCCATAGTTTATAGACAAAGCATAGCAGATATAGAGATCTTTCCATGTTTCCACCTAATTCCTTGAAAATAGTAGTCCTTTTGTTTTTACCCATTTCCATTCTATTTGATGATATATATTGCTTTGGCTTTCCTTGTACATGGAGGTCAAAGCATCATGTCACTTTCTCTAACAAAGTAACTCAAAGACATAAAAAATAAAAATAAAATTCCTGAGTCACACTGGCATGCAAATAAACTAAACAATGTGATAATACAAGGAAGCAATTGAATAAAATTAAACTTCATCATTTATCATCACAGTAGTCGATCATTTTGAAAACTAAGTATAAGAGATGGTTTTAGTATGAACAAATAAACAACAGATCAAGATATAAAAACTTATAATGCAAGAAAATATTCACATCTCTGGAACAAAGGAGGTGAAATGGCATTCGATGTTACATCACTTGGAGTTAAAATACAAGAAAAGATTGACATCAGTTGTTCAAACTTCAGAAAGTAGAAGTGGTACGGTCTGCTAGACAACCAAGGTCTAAATGAGGCCCCTATATGATTACATTGACTAAAGTCGTTTCATTTTCCTCGAGTCAATTCAACCATGCTTATATTCTTGTGTCCAAAATGAAGTGATCTTTTGTTACAACACCTTTATACACAATGACATGATGATTTAGAGACATTGCATATATTGAACTGAATTCAATCCCTGCAAAACACACATAAACAGGTAATTAACTAGTTGCCAGTTTTACCAAAAAAATGCAGATGTATACTTAATTCCAAGTGTATATCACGTGAACTCCAACATAGAACCCAACTTTATAAATAGTAAAAATTCAGAACTATCGTCAATGAGACCATCAAATTGATGCCCATAACTAACTTACCCACATATAGACTAATAATTGTCATCGGTTAAAAAATGTTACATACCAATACTTAATCATTGCATCTCAGCCACATGTAGCAACCTTGCTCTGTTCCAGAGGATGCCACTCAACCTATGCAAACGGTGTCATGGCAATTTAAAGATCTGAACATGTTACAAGTTTTCCAATCCCAGAACCAACACCTGCCCTCACCATCTAAGGACATAATAAATCGCCCATCAGGTGAAAAGTTAACTTGGCAAGCATAACCTGCTGCAATATGCCCTGCAAACCTTTTCATCTTATTGAGTTGGAACCTCTCCCTTGTACTATAGATCAGAATTTGATTATCCAAACTCTGCAGCAAGCCAATTCGTATTTGGATGATTAGAAATCGAAGGCATTGAATGCATATGAGGCTCACTGATGTATTATATGACCACAGGAATGTCCAATTCCCAAACCTCCGGGACTTGTCATCACTCGACATCACAAACCTCCTATTATTGTCCACAAAAGTAATAGTATTCACAGCACCAAGATGCTGATCATATTCCTGAATAATCACACTGCTAGTCATGTCCCACTGAACAATCTTCTTATCACTGATACCTTCCAGCAGCACACTTTGCTTATCCTCGTCCGGGTGGAGCTTCACAACATATTGAGTCTTTCCTGTGGAGAATGTCAAGATCACCTTCCGTATCTCTGTATCCCACAGCTTGATATTTCTATCATACCCAGCACTCAAAAACCTGGAGCCGTCATTGTTGAACAATATGTCACGCACCACCTTTGAATGTGTAAGTCCTCATGCATTTTCCACTGTCAAAAACATCCCAGATCTTTACCTTGGTATCCATGCTCGCAGATAACAACAGATGGCCTGGTGAGTGTTGATCTATTAAAACTAGTGCAAGTGGTTAGATCCAAAGGCGAAATTCCGAATATGAACTCCACAGTTTTTGCTCTCATTCCAAAAATTGATAAGCCAACAGCCTTCGAAGGATTCAGACTGATGGTGCTGTGTAATTGTGTGTATAAAATTGTGTCAAAAATCTTGGGTAGGAGGTTAAAGCCAAAGTTACCAGACTTTGGCAACTCGGAATGGGCAATAAATTGGTGAGGCAAAAGAGTGAAGAGTTTGAATCAGATAAAGGAAAAAATTGGCAGAAACAAAAAATTAAATATATACATATACCTATATATAAAAAATTAAATATGTACCTATATTTTCATAGATATTCAAAATAGCTATATCCATATACCGCAAGATATCAATAGATGTCCAAAAGATATCAATAGAATCATAGATGTCCAAAATATATCAATTCTCATTCTATACCTATATACAAAAAATTAAATATACACATATACCTATATATAAAAAATTAAATATATACCTATATTTTCATAGATATTCAAAATAACCATGTCCATATACCGCAAGATATCAATAGATGTTCAAAAGATATCACCAGCATCCAGACTCCAGCGTGTTGTCGATGGTGTTTGTGTGAGTCTTGTTGGTTGCCTCCTGTACCACAGGCCTACACGGTACGGTGTAGGAAAATACGTTGCCACTTACCCAGACCCCGCACACAAAACCCACGTTGTAACACACACAACCCACATCTAGACAAACACAAAAACCACACCGAGAGTCCTCCTGCTCACACAAAGCCGACATCGAGAGTGCTCCTGATGCTTACACAGAACCGGCATCAAGAGTCACAGTGCTGAGAAGTGGGGAAAAATACACGAAAAAGAGTGGAAAAAGCAACAGGAAACGGGTGGAAAAGGGTAGACTTTAAGCTAAGTAGCATGGGTACCCATACCCAAGGGTAAGGTTCGTGTACCCATACTGGATACCCATACCCACATACCAGATACCCCATACCCACATGCCCTCCGCACCTGAAACTTGGTCGAAGTACTCGAGACATTTCTCGCAGATTCTGGAGACGTTGATTGCAAAGGGGACAGAGTACCCCTATATTGGGGACGCAATTGAATGCTTAGCGACCAGTTTTGTATAGGGTAGCCTTGTTTTGGGGATGCCTAGGGACCAGTTTGGTATGAGCCCAACCAATTTTGTACAAGTGACGTTAAAATCAGTAATATTAAACGGTAATATTAAATTCTTAAAGTAAAAAGATAGAAAATGAAAGAGAAGGAGAATGTCATTTTAATATTTAACATTACCATTAATTGTTTCAGGATGTTTGAGAGTGGTTCCAACCTCATTGGACTTCATATGAAAAAAGTAGAATTTTTTATCCCATTCACAGTTCAACAAACTTCACAGTTTTCAAGATTTCAAAATTGCAACGTTTCCACTGGATTCTATCATGTATGAGGGTATGGGATTGGCATTTAATCAAGCACATCAACCTCTTTATGTATTTTGATGTTGGTGGTGCTTAGTGTTGAACTCCTCTGTCATGACCTTAACAAACTAATTCACTTATTAAGCATGGGAGGCTTTTTCTACTTAATTTTAACACTTGGATTAGGAAGTTTCATCATAACAAAAAGGTGTTGACTAGTGTCCTTGGAGGACCAACTTCGAGATACAAGGTAGAGACAAGAATTAGCCTAGAGGAGGGGACACATGGCGTTATTGATGAATAAGATCCCAATATAGGCAAGGATTTTGATATGTAATTATTTGTCGTAGCATGAAGTTTTTTCTATGTTGCACAAGTTTCTGGCTAAGTTGCACTGAAATGGATACGGAAATGAATACGGATACGGGGGAGACATATCCAACGAATTTACGTAACATTTTTTTGTCGAGTTTCTGCCTCTTGTGCTCACAAAGGTAAATTATACACAGATTCCCCATCGTTTCCCAATGAGGAGACATGATAAAAAGCCTTGGGAGGTTCCATGAATATGACAAGGCTCATAACAAATTACATCATTGATCCACCCATTTAAACCATTTAGAACTCCTTGATTAAGATATATCTATTCAAAATCTGGATGAACCTTGCAATGATCATGATCCACCTATGGGAGACTAGGTTCTAAGCACATGGGACATTCGCGTCTCCAATAATCTCATGCATTGAATTTATGGGGACAGATCACCCACACATGGTGGCACATCTTAACTCATGGAAGGTGTATGTGCGTGATCGTATTTGTTCTGGTTAAATACATTTGAGATGTCCTAATATATGCAACTTGGTATTAAAGCTAGAAGAAAAGAGAGTGACAAGTTCATAAATCTTTTGAGAAGTTCATCTTTGCACAAAGATCAGTGAGTAAAGGGTTGGTCAATTCCCATTACAACCAGAATCCATAAATTCCATGTGTGAGTTATGCACTGGTCACATTCAATTTAGCATTCAAAAGGTGCTTAAAGCCTTTGTGGATGGGCGGGTCCTTGTATGAGTATGAGTTGGGATCAGACATTTGTGTCCGAGAAGGAGTATTATACAGCTGACAATATGGTCAAATTTTGGCTTTGATATGTGACAGTGTTAGTCCTCTGAGCTATGAGATGTGCTCACTTGTAGAATTTCTCTCATTTTGAGGATGGTGACAGCTTGATCAAAGCCTTAGAGAAAGCATGACAAGACTTGCAAGATCATGCTCTTGAAATCTATTCTAAACAGTGATAGTTATTCTTGAGATAGTACCATCAGTTAGTGATTCTTCTCCCGTATTGACTCCAATTTGGCAGTGGTCTTTCTTTGTGACAACATACTATTCCTTTTAATTAAGTAAATTCATGTGTTGAATGGTTATGTTCGTTATTTGTTGTTGATTTAATTTTATATTGCAAGGTCTTGCTTCAATATTTTCTAAACTCCTAAACAACTTACACATTCACAAACCTAAAGCTTAAACAGCTTTAGTAACTTTTAGGGACTATCCCCCTTGGCTTCGTTAGGAGTTTCCTTAAACAGAGGAGTCAAGTTTCAAGTGACAACAATTGACTCGAGACTTTCCCCCAAGGATGCACCCAGTGGGTTAAAGATTTATGCCACGCTAACCCCGAGGTGCGCGAATGGCAGCAACGAAGATTAATAGTAGAAATTTTATTTCTCTTTCATTTCTCTTGTGTTCTTGGTTCTTTATGGCTGGATTTTGGCTCTTGCATTCCTCTAATAATGCTAATCAGATCCAATTCAAATTTGAGGTAATATCTTTCATTTTGTTTATTGTACAAGGTTGAAAATTGCAACTAATATTTAGTTTTGTGATTTTATGGTACGAAATTCACTTCAAAAACTTATTGCTTATGTTTTTCTTTCTGGGCTTGATTTCCCATCTCTTATACAATCATCTCCTAGTTCGTTTGTTGCTTTTTCTCGGGTATTTGTGACTTCTAATTGATTTGCATTTGCTAGGGATCTATTTAGTGTGCAATTTGGGGAAGTACTGGTTCAAAAGGGTGTTCCTCAACTGAATCAATTTGTTGATTGCTTAAAAGCTAAGTAACCAGGGTACCCGTAGGGGGGGTCGGGCACGCGTACTAGTACCGGGTACCTGTACCACCATACCTAGTACAAGAACGAGTACCTCTAGGAGTATCGTGGAAGGACCTGGTACTTCACTCAAGTACCTGGTACTTGGTTAATGGACCTCAGGTACTGGTACCTCATAAAATCCCAAGTACCGTGATTTTGGGTCCGCGGGTACTTTCGGGCTTGGATTTGTTCCTGCGGACTTGAAAAACCATTTTTTGATTTCTTTTTGAAGTGACTACGGGCCAAGTGGATGGTGGTACCACTCCCACAACCCTACAATGAAGCGTAAGGCTCACTAAGAGCTCAACGCAACCAAGTTTCATTTTGTTTTTTTGAAGCACTTTCCATCTGCGTCCGTCAGGCTTGGAGCACGTTGCAAAAACGTTTGCAGGTCGCTATCCATCCACCGCATTTAAGTTTGCAGGCTGCTATCCATCCACCAATGTTTATTAAACTATCTGTGACTTGTGAGGCCGCTATAAGACAATTGTGGAGGCAGAATCGCTAACTCAGGAACAGTGGTAATCTGTAAATCTGAATCGGGTTGAAGGGATTATAGATTTGTTTTTGGCATTTACATGTACTCAAACTATTACTAACCTTCAAATTTTAAACATAAAAGATAAAGCCCAAGTTTCAGTTTAGCAAGTGGATTTAAAAACCAGTTATAACTTATAACTTATAATTTGTTTTCATTTTCATTTTAAATACTACACAGTGAATAATTGCACAGTTTCAACTTCAAGATATTGCACAGTGAATAATTGAACAATGAATTAGGATGTCCCACGAGATCAATCATAATAAAATAACGTAATCCTGGAAAATAACTTTAAATATGATGGTCTTATAAGTTATAAGTTATAACTTTTCCATTGAGTCTGTAAAATAAATTTATAAATTAAAATTTTAAATTTATAATATATTAAAATTTACAAATTATACCAACACACTCATTCTGAAATGGTTTAAAAATTAAAATTGTGAATGCTAATTTCCAATTGTCCACTGTCCATTTCAGGTATTTTCAACTCAGTTCATTTGCGACTCTGGGAGGGGTGTATCACAGTCACTATATAGCTATTAGAGGTGTCAAAAGAAGGGACTCCGACAGATCAGCATTGAGGGTAAAGGCAGAGAGTGAAGGGAAATTAAACAAAGGACCAAAAGTGAGAGGAAAGAGGACAATGACCAGCAGTGAGGGGAAGGCAAACAATGACCAACAATAAGGAGAAAGAAGACAGTCCAGCAGGCTATGATGGTATTTGGCAAGTAAAAATTTCTCCAAACACAAAATGCCTTCAGGTAATCCAAAATATCCACTGTGGAAACATGTGGAGAAGAAAAAACCAGAAAAGGCTTCAGGGGGGGCAGCCTTAATAAAATGCAAACTTTGCAACGCTGAATGGAAAGGGACCTATACTAGAGTGAAAGCCCATTTCATGAATACTCCAAGGATGGGTGTTGAAGCTTGTACTGGAGATCCGGAGGATCCTTTAAGACTCCCTATTATACAAAAGAAGCAACATAGGGTTGAGGGTAAGGTAGGGAAGGCAATCTCAAGGCCTCCAACTCATGCTAGTGAGGATGAGACCTATGATGATGAAATGCCATCGGATGATGAAGAAGTTCAGCTTGGTGATGAGCATGTGCCATCAAGATCATCAAAGACAAAAAACTTTAAACCAGGACACAAAAGACCAAAACTTGGTGGCCTTTATGACATGTTTGATGTCAAAGGCAAGGAAGGTGTTGATCTTGCCATAGCAAGATTTTTTCTTGCATGTGGGATTTCTTTCAATGCATCCCATTCACCATATTTTGAGCAAATGGTTCATGCAATTAATAATGGACCTATGGGCTATTAGCCACCTACTTACGAGAAGCTCCGAAGAGTGTTGGTGGACAAGGAGAAAAATCGTCTTGAGAAGACAATGGCACCGTTGAAGGGATCTTGGAGTGTAGATGGGTGCTCCATTATCATGGATGGTTGGACTGATTGTCGGAATAGCCCATTGATAAACATTATTGTCTCTTCCATATCTAGTCCATATTTTCTAAGGGCCATTGATTGTTCTGGTCAAGAAAAGAACGATGTCTTCTTGAAAGACCAATTATGTGATGCCATTGAGGAGGTGGGGCCAACCAATGTTGTTCAAGTTGTTACTGATGCAGCTCCAGTTTGCAAAGCAGCTGGGGCGATGGTTCAAAAGGAGTATAGGTTATTGCCAACTTCCAAGTTTGATTTTTAGTTACAGGTATGTTTTTTTTTCAAATTTAGTAATTTTATGTTTTTTTTTCAAATTTAGTAATTTTAGTACTTAATCAAAGTACATAATGTTGGACACACCAGGAACACAGAGAGGGGGGGTGAATCTGTGTGTGCGGTCTTTATTACTTTTTCAACTTTAACAATCAACAACTTATTCAATATTATGCATTATCACATTATCATTATATCATCATTAGCATTGTTATCAACATCATATCATCATCATCACATAGAAAGCATAGCAACACAATACACAAGATTTTTAAGTGGAAACCCAAGTCTTGGGGGGGGAACCACGGAAGCCTTTTTAAAATAGTTTTCCGGAAATAACTGGAAGGAGGAAACAACCTCCTTATTACAAAGACTTCGATTTTCCAGCTTCAACTAGAAGGAGGCTACAACCACCTAATTTACAGGCATCAACCTGAAGGAAGATACCACTCCCTAGTTTTTCGACTTCAACCGGAATGAGGCTACAACCTCCTTTCCTTGCCCCGTCCTTCCACCCTGATAAGAAGATAGAAATTGCTGAACCACAACCGCACTGATCTTGCGGACCTGCTAATCAACACATGTACTACACTGCACAGTCTATACCACACTGCACAACCTGTACCACACTGCTCAACCTGCACCACACATCTCAACTTGTACCGCACTGCACAACCACTGCCACTACTAACCACTGCTCATCATCTGATCACTACTCATCGACTGATCACTATCCACCGTATCACACTGCTCATCAACCTGTATAATCAACCTGTCTAATCAATTTGTTTCTCACATCAACCAACTCATTCAATCTGAGTCTGCACACCAAACTCTTTCCACATGGGTCAAACCAACTACTCATACAACTCTGCCAATCTAAGTCAAAACAACTGCACATAAGGCAACTTGTGCCAATCTTTCTCAACTGAACCAACCTGTACCAATATGCTTGTGTACATTATTAAAGATCACAAGATGAAGAAAAATAGAAAAAACCAAAAGAAAGTCTAGATCCTGTCATCACATAGCCCTCATAACAAGCTTTCCAGCGAGCCAAGAATTTTGTAATTCTGATTCCGTATGAGAAAGTTATGTCAATTTTAGTGAAGATGCCCAAAAAATTCTGTGTCACAAAATTTCGCACTTTTTTCCAAGAGGTGCAAAATTCCTAAGAGAATTGATGATGAACAAATGAAATGTTTGATATTTTATTTATATAGGTTGTTGAGAAAAATTATTACCTTGGGCCAACATGCAATTCAAAATTACAAATAATTAAATTCTCTTTTGTTTGGTCGACACACCCAAAAAGGTGGGGTACCCCAACTTCAAAAATTCATCTCTCTTCAACCGTAAGGAGTTAGAAGATGCTCCACATATCAACCAAAAGGGCTTGAAGATGACTATCTCCCTATTTATGGGTTTATGTGAAAATTCTTGGTCTAATACCCTTAAATTCTTCAATTTGTACAAGACATCAAGACTCCACACAAAAAGGTGCCAAAGACCATGTTACCTTATGCATAGATTCCAAAGTCAAAAGATTCATATGCATGATCACAAGGCTACTACATTCCAATGACCATATAGTGTCCAAGGGACATCAAAACATTTATGTGGATTCAAGACTTAAACTTTCAAGGACACCAAGGACCCCATAAGAATGGGTTCCAACATACCACCATAAGTGGGTTCCAAGACCTAAGTCTCCACATGCAAGAGGATCAAGATATATGCTTGTGGACTCAAGGACCCCACGAGAACTTAACAACCTCAAGACCATCCAATGCAAGCAATGGGATTCACCATCAACACATCAAGGACTTTACACACATGAACCACATCATCCAACCAACAACCAATCAAGAGACCAAAACAAGTACAAGCATAACAAGCAGCACAAAGACTAGTAACCAAAGATCAACCATGAGTAAGGAACTCGACAATGGACTCAAATGGGACCAAGATACAACTTAGGGGGCACTTGAGCAAATCAATTGGTAACCAAGGCTTTTGTCATTGTTCCAAGGCCTCCAAGGGTTTCAAGATTGGGCTTGGACAAGGTCAAAAGGGATCCTCTGAAACAAACAACCACAAACTAAACACTAACCCTCAGGGGCTCCACAAGGGGCACCAAGGACTCAACAGTTGCCATCAATGACCAAACACTGTTGGCATCAATGACAACTTAATCAACACATAAATCACTACAAAACTTTAATTTTTTATTTTTTTTATTTCTTGATGTACCATGGCCATATCTTTTGGACACCATGCGCATCGCATTCTTTGAATAATGCATTGAAAGACATTGGAAAACTTGAATGGGTTCGGCTGTTGATTGAGAATGATCGTTAAATTCAAATGTTCATATGCAGCCATCACCAATCGCAAGCCATTTACCGCAAGCATGCCAAAATGAAGCTTCTTAAGCCAGTTGACACTAGATTTGTAACTTACTACATTTTTCTTAGGTGGCTTGTGGAGATGAAAGGGGCTTTAGCTGCCACAGTTATCAATGATATGTGGGAGCAATGGAAACAATCTACCTCAGATGCAGCTGTGGACATGAAGCAGTTGATATTTGATGATCGGTTTTGTGCTGATGTAAAATTGGTTGTGGAATTTGTAGAGCCAATATGTGATATGCTTTGCTATGCAGACACGGATGGTCCATGTTTAGGTGAGATTTATGAGAACATGGACTCTATGTGTGAAAGGATCCAATCCATCACAGACAAGAAAGATCCTACTTTATGGCCACAGTTGCAATCATTTATATATGGGCGATGGAATAAATTGAATAGCCCACTTCATATGGCAACCTATGCAGTTAATCCCAAATGGTATGATGCCACACCAGGAAGGAGGCCTCCTTCCCAAGATAGAGAGGTGGTTAGAGGGTTTATGACTGCACTTAAAAATATATATGGTTCTGCAAAAGATGCTTCTAAGATATGATCTCAATTTGCCCAATTTTCACGTGGGCAAGGTGTCTTTGGTTCACATGTTGCTTTGGCTGATAGGCTCAAGAAGAAGGATCCAATTGATTGGTGGTGGCTTCATGGTGTTGATGCTCCCGAGTTGCAGCAATTTGCCATACGATTACTTGGGCAGGTAGCTAATTCCACATATTGTTTTTGTATTGATTAATTAAAAATTTGATTTAGTAATTTAAATTTACATTGCAATGTACATATTGCATAGTGCATACCTAACATTACCTTGCCCTAACAATTTGATTGCAGTTGCAGGTAGCTAGTTCCTCTTCTTGTGAGAGGAATTGGAGCACTTATGGTTTCATCCATTCCGTGAAGAGAAATAGGTCCTTGATGTTGATGCAGATGACAGTGATGTTGCAGATGATGCTGACCAAGCAGAGATGGATTGAGGAAGCCAAATCAACTTTGATGTTTACTTGCTTTATGTTTAGTATTTGACTTTCATGTTCGAAAATATGGCAAATGTCATTTGTCAAATTTTGGATGTAGTATGAAATTGGACTCATGGAGTCATGGACATATATCA
Organism: Pseudotsuga menziesii; assembly: GCA_001517045.1. Taxonomy (NCBI): domain Eukaryota; kingdom Viridiplantae; phylum Streptophyta; class Pinopsida; order Pinales; family Pinaceae; genus Pseudotsuga; species Pseudotsuga menziesii. Next base: position 128,703 of record LPNX011002499.1, on the reverse strand, counting down.
TGCTAATGATTCATATCAATATTTGAATATCAATATCATTTATGTAATTTGAATTAATGTGCAATACCAATGTCAAATGTGTGTTACTTGTTGAACAATGAAAACTTAATTTTAATATTATAATATATATATAATATCTTATATATATATGTCTACAGTACCTCGACGTACCCAAGTACCCTATTTCAAAAAATGGCATCCCCGTATTTGTACTTGTACCCGTCCCAATACCCGAGTACCCTAGTTACTTAGCTTAAAAGTTAAGAATCTCTGCATCTCATGGATTTCAGCTACATGTTAATGTGCTAGGAGTGGTGAATCGACTCCAAGCCCAACACCAAGGCATTGAGTCAGGTTTTTCATTATCTCTTCTTCTCCACATTCTTTGTATTTGATTTTCTAAGCTCACTAGGTGGTAGAGAAAACTTGCATTTACTTAGCTAAATCATCTTGCATTCTAGGCATGCAAATCTGGGAAATATTCTCTATGTGTAAATCTGGAATGATTTAGCTAAGAAACATAGGAAAGGCACTGGAAAATTTCAATGTTCCATGGTTTATAGCTTGGTAGTGCTTGTTTTGCTTTGGTGTTTATTAAAAGCTTGTTGTTACATGTATTCCAAATCTGATATTAAGAAACCAGCAAGCTGTTATGTGTGTTGAGCCTCGTTTCAAACCTAAACCAGCACCTTTAGACACTCCTATGTTGCAGATTTGGACTTCACTAATATAAATCTACCTAGATCTGAAACTTTAACTAATGTTGGTAATATTTAAACTCAACACATTTAACCCAGCAGTGTCACACATTTACCATATCCTAGGCACATTTGGTCACAGTGAACAACTTCTCAAAGCTCAGTTTTAGCCTAGATCATAAATAGTGCCACTGTCATCTTTTAGAGTAGTTTGCACCTTTTTTTTTAATCTTTCCTAGTTACTGTGTTTTTCCAAATTCTACATCTCGCTTAGGGGATATTTCAATCTCATAAACTCAAAAACCCTTAGCATTCCCCGTAGTGTGCCCCATTTGAGCCCTTTATTAATTCCCAAAGCACAATGTTTCCTAGAAAACGGTCAAGTACTCGGAAAAGCTTGACTAGGGTCACCTCCCGTGATCGGTCCAAGTCTGCTTCGGTGGACTTGGGAAACGTAAAGAGAGAGGACTTTACGCGTGTGACACTTAGGGGTATTGTCTTGAGGTTTGTGTTGGTTTAGCAACAGATTAGTCCTTGCAATCCCAAGGCTGTTAGGTTGTGCAACAACACGGAAGACCACATCCACTTCAGTTCGACACCAGTGGCATGGCCAATCTCGGCCCCATCCTAACTGCTGAACAATGACTTCAAAGTTCACACAGATCACAACAGTAGACTTCCCACTCCAAGCAGCGGCACACTATCCATTATTGCTTCTCTTCCAGCCCTTCCTCCAGACACAGTATTATTTTGAGATTCCTTCATTCGGCTTCGGAGGTTAATAGAGATGCTTCCAATTCTTCCAGTACACCATGACATACTCACCATTTTTGTATCACAAATTCCAGATCTACTCCCCTTGTACATTTTTCCTATGTGTTGACTCTCTCTGTACATCTCTCTTCTAGATCAGCTCTCCATCTTTGGAGTTAGCTCTTTTGGTTTTTAGATTTAAAGTCTTGCTTTTTATAAGAGTCGCCTTAGCACTCCCACTGTGCATCGACGCCATGTTACCACACAGTCACATTGACCTACTTTTGTGGTCATTTGTTGGACATTAATAAATTATCTTATTTTATCTTGTTTTCTGGTATGTTAATTTTATCTTGTCATTGCTATCATTCTCCCACTCAATTATGTTTATCTATCTCATATGCTACGTGGATTTACTCTTCCCTCATAGATACATCCTTCTTTTGAGTTTTCTTTGTTTCTTGATCTAATTTACTCCTTTCAAGATTGATTTGCAGATCAGAAGCAACACCTAGGGACATCCAGGCTAGAAAAGAATCAACCAAAAGAGAGAGAATTTAAAACTGAGGTGATAATGGGCGTTGTGTCTGAAGATGCACCAAGTCTTCTTTAACTAATATATTCATAATTCCTCTACTGCAGTAGAGGCATTATGAATATATTAGGTATATGGTAGGACTTTGGAAGACATGCTTTTGAGCTCCAAAAGCTTGCTGAACTGCAGTAGAGGCATTATGAATATATTAGGTATATGGTAGGACTTTGGAAGACATACTTTTCAGCTCCAAAAAGCTTGCTAAACCGCAGTAGTGTGTGTGTGTGAGAGAGAGAGAGAGAGAGAGAGAGGAAGTCCTACATTGACAAGAGAATTGCAACTACATAAATCAGTATAACCAACCAAGGGAAGCATCATTGTAGCAAGACACTCTGACAGTGGAAAACTGTACAAGACCATCCTCATCATTGAACCTTACACGAGGGAGTCCCATTCAAGTTAACTGCCAACTGCCAAGGCTAGTTACCAAACCAATTTAGTGAACAGTTGAGTTCTATAAGTAATTGATTTCATTGTACTTTGTGCCATTAGATGTATCATGTAATAAGATAATAAGACAAGATAATTTTAATGTCCAACGTATGACCAACAAATAGGTCAATGGGATTAGAGAGTACAACCAGTCGTCAATAGACTATAGGAGTGTCTATAACACTACTAGATGCAATGTGTACTTAAATTGGGACGAAACAAATGTGTAGTCATGGGGAAGATGATGTCTGGGGGATGTGTCAAGTAGCGGTCATGTGAACAAGTTGGGATTTATTGTCAGGACTGAGAGATTCAATGAATTATAATAAATTATGTTGAGTACATTTTCAAGGATGTGAATAACTGAGAATCAGAGAGAGAGAGAGAGAGTTAGATCTCTAAACTAGTGTCTTCTCAGAACCCCTTCTGGGCCCTTCCTGGGATATTAGTCTATTCTCTTTCTCCATAATGAAAAGATTCTTCTTATGGTATTATGTCTCTATATCCAATCTAATGACTGCTGATTGCTTGTCAGGGTTAGAAGATAAATCCTTCCATTGACATGGATATTTTCATTGCCCAGAATGGTGATTGCAATATCTCTAGTAATAACATACCAAACATGCATTGATTAGCTTCATTCAGCATGCAGTACTGTTTGAAGCATCGAAATTGAGAATATGCCCAGTTCAAAACACGTTGCTTGCCTGCTTCAACATTTCCTTTGCAAGTTGATACTTTGCAGCCTCCAACAACATTTTTCCAGAGACTCTCCTTGCTAGCTATCATAGAACCAAGTAATGATTGTGATTTAACGAATGCTGGAATATGAAAGAGTTGAAAATATCTTTCATTTGATTCTCTTGAATGCATGGTTGTGGTTCTCACCATGTGCTGAATTTTTGAAATAGTCACTGCACTGTCTGCCTGGGCAACAAAGTTCAAAATTGAAGAGTGAGTGAAACCTAGAAAAATAGTATTTGTAAGAAATAATGCTGCAACTACTGAAATATCAACCAGGATGTGTGGATAAACTATTCACAAAAATAACTTGAAGGGAAATCTTAACCTTCAAAATTACTGAGAGTATTTCCTCAGCACCAAGCTTAACTGCAGCAGAAATATATCCTCTCCATTGACCAGGTCCTTGCTGTTTCCTCTTTATTATATTAACATGAGAGATTCTGTTCTTCCAGGAGAAGTTTATTAGCTGTTTTTGTATGCTGTAGAAGGATAGAATGTGAAAAGTTAAACAATTTTGGAATGCAGACCTTAGTTGTTTAACTTGTTTATGACCATGAATCTTAACTCTGATAACCAAGTTTCACAAGAAATTAATAGAACAACCCATGTTTTTCGTTCTAAGATAAAGCTTCTTCCTTTGAGAAAAAAGATCAACGAGAATGAAAAGTGGTTTCTGAAAGCTATCCACCTTACTTACGAAAATGATTAAAATATTACAACATTTACATTATAATATTATATGTAATACTCATCTATGTCAATGAAATATTATATCTAACTACCACTTTTCCATACTATAATGGATCAGAAATTAGTATTACCAAAAGAGTAATCAAGCCTTTGCAAAACTCTAGAGAAATGCTCCCTAGCAACCTGTCAGGGGACTACTGGGCTTTATATCTTACTCTGGGGTTTAATAAACTTGATAGCTATTCATTTTGTTATTTTGTTTATCCCTTTGTTAAGTAAATGATGTAATTGTCTCTAGATTATATGCATTATTTTCCTTCTACATCTGATGCCACTATGAGAAGTCGGAATCTGAAAACAGTCAATTACTGGAAAAGTCGTCAGATATTAAGTCATACGCAATAACATTGATAGAAACCATGGATGGCAGATTACAAGGAAAATGCAAATAATAACTAGAAAATTCAGGATGCAAAACTATCAAATAACCCCTGTTCTATGAGGAATTTCTACCAAGATAAATAATCTGTTCTGTTGATATATATTGAAAAAATAGAGAAGAGATAAAGGGGCACTTGTGGAGAAACTCAAAACTGTTGTGTCCTCCAATATTCGCTTCAAAAGTAATTGTTGGAGGCGACACATTGTCACATATGGCTCAGTCAAAAATTGCTCTATCTAGGTATTTTATACACTGCCCTGCTCAATTTGGAGTGGATAAACATGTTGGACAGGAAGATCCAGACAGAAAATGTGTAACATACCCAGTTACACTAAACCTCATTAACCACCCTGGAACATCCAAGGAACCTCCGAGTTTGTAGATATATCAAATAGAAAAAATCTTTTTTCCCTATGGTGAATGAACACTCCGAGCATAGACAATTCACCACATTCAAACAACTCTAGAACAAATTAAGTTACAGGAAATAAAACAAATTCCTACAGGGAGTACGTATTCACCATGGCATAAATTCCGTTTAGTATATTACTTTACAATAAATTACCATTATTGTTGACAACATAAACCCAACACAATAATTACATATGCATACTTCTTTGTTACTCATGCAAGAAAAGAAGCATAAACAGTTAAATCGAATTTAAGTATAAATACTCCGAGTGCAAATCTCAAAATTCAAACCATTATACACAAATATGCAAAGTTTCTCATGTATATAGCAAGTAAGAGTGCATACAACCAAAATAGTTCCGAGTGCAATCCATATCTGAACCAAAGTACATCAATAAATAGGCTATAAACTAGGGATTCTTCAAAAACTAGTTTCGAGGCCACCAACATCAATCTGAACAATCAGCATCACCAGCATCAAGATACATAGAGGGGTTGATGTGTTTGAACTTTGATTAAATGGCAATCCCATACCCTCATACATGATAAAATCCAGTGGAAACATTGCGATCCTGAAATCCTAAAAACTGTTAACCCTGTTGATTTTTGAATGGGATAAAAAATTCTACTTTTTGCATTTGAGGTCCGATGAGGTTTGAACCACTCTCAAACATCCTAAAACAATTAATGGTAATGTTAAAAATTTAAGTAAAATGATAGAAAATGAAAGATAAGGAGAATGCCAACTTTTACTTTAAGAATTTAATATTACCATTTAATGCTACTGATGATTACTAAGGTAAGGTTTTTTGTTATTAGAGTAGTCTTTGCCTCCTTTATATAGCACTAGTATGGACCTAGGGTTAGTTACCCCCCACCCATCAGTTAAAATTTTGGTTTTTTTGCCTGGAAGTGAGCTTCCTGAAAACGCTCCCATACGGAAGCGTTTAGGAAGCGCGCATCCCCAGCGCTTCCTGAATGCTTCCTTCAGAAGCGAGCTTCGAGAGCGGGGGCGAAGGGGGGGGGGTCGCGTTCCCACACAACATAGCTCACGTCCTATATGTGTTATTAAACTTTTGTTTAGCATGCCACTAAACCTTCGTTTTGTATGAAGGATAAAATATAAATTATAAAGTTCAAAAAGGCAATAAGATTAAAGTATGAATAAAATACTTTTAAGGGTCCAGGTCAAAGCTAGATTCATGTTATAACCTCCCCCTTAGGCTGTCTACAACCCCCTTTCCTTCTCACTAATGAATTCATAGGTCCCATTCTCTTCAGCATTTGCCCCAGCCACAACCAACAGTACTGTTCTATTAATATTTTAAAATACAATTTGTTTAGCCTTTCGGGAATTTCATCATTCAGATGTACAGCATTATATCAAGGGTTCAAAAACTGGGGTGCTACATTCCCCTCCCCCTTAGATTAACACTGTCCTCGGTGTTCCATAGTTCAAAACAAATGTTCCAAAATTATATTTACATTTCAAAATATTCAAAAATATCAAAATAGATATAGGTACTCAGTCTGCATAGCTTCTTCCATTTCCCAAGTAGCTTCTTCAAGACTATAATGGGTCCATTAGACCTTTACCTGCCCTATGGCCCTATTCCTGAGTGTCCTTATCCTTCTGTCCAATATGCAGGCTGGTTGAACTTAAATTTCCCCTTCTAGTTCTTTATGTATCAAAGACCAATCAAGTATATGATTAGGGCCATGTACATACTTCTTCAATAATGACACATGAAAAACATTATGTGCTTTAACAGTGGGTGGTAGGGCCAACTCATGTGCTACTGGTCCAACTCTACTTAGGACCTCAAATGGTTCACAAAACTTGGCTGCCAACTCCTTACAGTTGCACAGACTCATTGAACATTTCTTGCCTCTGACTTTCAAGAATACTCTATCTCCCACCTAGAACTCTCTATGCATTCTTCCCTTGTTAGCATAACTTTCCTATCATGTGCCACTTTCAAATTTTGTTTGATTTTGGCCACTTGATCTTCCATGTCCTGTAGTATTTCAAGTCCAACTACCAACCTATCCACATGTTTGTCTCAACTCAAACATTACACTTTCTGCCATATGAGGCTTCAAATCGACTCGTATTCAACAATGCTTGGTATTTGTTGTTATAGGAAAACCCTACCAAATATAGGTATTCTTCGCACTTGGTAGGTCTGTCCATTACATACATTCTCACCATATCTTCAATGACTTGATTAACTCGTTTACTCGGCTCATCTATTTGTATATGATAGGTTGTGCTGAGATTGAGTTTGGTTCCAAACTCTTTAAACAAACCTTTCCAAAAGTTTGAAGAGAACTTGGAATCGCGATCTGAAACAATTGTTTTAGGAATCCCATGTAGCCTAGAAACTTCTTTCATATAAATCTCTACGACCTTTGTTTCTTTAAATGTTGATTAGACAAGTATAAAATGAGCAGATTTTGTCAATTTATCAACCACCACCATAATGGAGTCATGTTGCTTCGTTGTCCTTGGTAATTTAGTGATAAATTCAATGATTACCACGTCCCATTTCCACTCTAGAGTTGACAATGGATGGAGTAGACCAGAAGGATGTCTACACTCTGATTTCACCCTTTGACATTCAAGGCACTAATTAATGAACCTTGTTATCTCTTTCTTCATGCTCGACTGATAATACTCCTTAACAGTTGTAAGCATTTTTTGATAGCCATGATGGCATGCATAGGGAACATTATGCATCTCCTGCGGTATAATCTTCTTCAATTCATCTATTTCAGGTACAAAAAATTATTGTTGTACAAGAGAATTCCACTCTCCAATTTATAATGCATATATTTCAATGGTGCGTCGTCTGACTGCAAGGCTATCATAACTTGCAAATAATGCTCATCGAAACTCAATGCTTCCAGCAATCTTCTCTTCAAATTTGTTTTCCAATCACTGATGGCTGTAACCTTCATCAGTTGATTTCTTCTATTGAGTGTGCCTGCAACTTGATTTTCTTTGCCCTTAAATGCTTAATTTCAAAATTGAATTCACTTTGGAATTCCATCCATCTAGCTTGATGAGCATATAAGTTGGGTTTTTCAAACAAATACTTTAAACTGTGATGATCTGACCTCCACTCGAATCTGCTACCCTTGAGGTAATGCCTCCACATTCTCAAGGCGTGTACTATGACCGCACTCCAGATCATGCATAGCATACTTCTTTTCATGCTCTTTTAATTTCCATGATCCAAAACAAATCACATTCTCTTCTTGCATCAGAATTCCACCAAGTCCTTCCGAAGATACATCTGTGCATACTACATACTCCTTATCTAGATCTGCAATCTTTAAAATTGTTGCACATGTTTGTAATTCTTTCAGAAGTCTGAAACTATCATCACATTTCTGAGTCCAAATGAAGTTCAAACCTTTCTTCTGAAAAGATGTAATGAGATTGGCTGTCCTGGAGAAAGCTTCAATAAATCTCCTGTAATAGCCAACCAACCCCATAAAAGAACTTACCTCAGTTACATTTCTTGGAGTGGGCCATTCTTGTATAGCTTTTATTTTGGCAGGGTCCATGGTCACTCCTTCCTCTGAGATAATGTGACCCAAATATTATAGTTGCTTTTGATAGAAAGTACACTTACTCAACTTAGCATATAGTTGATTCTCTCTCATAATTTGTAAGTTTACTCTTTCATGTTCTTCATGTTCTTCCTCTATCTAATAGATTAATATATCATCCAGAAATGCAATAATAAAACTTGTCCAAAAATTCTCTGAATGTGGTTGGTGCATTTGTCAATCCAAAAGGAAAAATTGTGTATTCATAATGCCCATATTTGGTCCTGAAAGCAGTTTTATTGATATATTCATCCTTAATGCACAATTGATGATAACCCGATCTTAAGTCAAACTTTGAGAAGACTCTTGCTCCTTGCAACTGATCGAATAGATCATCTATCCTCGCTAATCGATACTTTTCTTTAATGATGGCTTTGTTCACCTGTTTATAATCCACGCATAACCTCAAGGTACCATCCATCTTTCTCACGAAGAGGGTAGGCGCTCCCCACGGTGATACATTGGAGCGTATATGATTCGTAGGCTTGCCTGAGCTTTGGAACAACCAAAAATAGGATTCATTGCACTCAATAAAATATCACATTTAATTAAAAACTCACACTTAATTAAAATCAATCCCACTCAAGGACGGAAATTCAGCGTCTTGCATTTGTCTTCTGTGGGTAAATTTCACGAAGAGAAGGGAACAACTAGGTTGTGACCGCAGGGCCCATCAAACTACACCTTTGTTTGGTGTCAATGTTGGACACACCCCTGCGACTCTGATCTAACCCTTCTTGTGTGAAACCATATTCGGCAAATCTGGACTTTGTTCCTTGTACCTCATGGCATATCGGAACCCCCTTCCCGTAATCCACTCATCATAATAAATCTAAAATTGACCAAGAAGCATTGCGAAACATTCTCTTTCAACAGACTCCATTTACCCTTTTCGGCACTAGTTTGATTAAATGACATTTTACTTAAGTGAATTCAATATGTTGTGATTAGTTTACCATTTACATATTGCTAGTTTAATTCATATGTGATTCTCTTGTTCCAGTATTTATTCATTTCAAACTTCTAGATTAATTCTCATTTTTGTAACTTAGCTTAAAGCCTTAGTTTTTCTTTCTTGGGGTCTACCCCCCTTGGGTTCGCTAGGAGTAGGCCTAGATGGAGGAGTCAAGTATCAGGTGATAGCACTTGACTCGAGACTTGCCCCCAAGGTCACACCTAGTGGCTTGAAGATTTCTGCCATGCTAACCTCGAGGTGCGTATAAGGCGGCAACATGACCTTGATCACAATTTTCAATGGGGGTGGCATTGTTTATGCCTTGATCGAACATGTGATGATATTAGTCTCCTGTTATGTCATGGATGTCATGGTTATGGAAAAGGAGATGAATCTTTATGTTGATAATTGGCCAGTTGCTTATGAATGATGATTATTGAGCCTTAGATGCTTTGGCATAAGGTAATACAATGGTACAACTAAGGTCATTGCAAAGCATCGTTGTACCAATTTTGGGCAATTTGTGGACTATCTCAACCTCAAGACAGCATCTGGGCATGTATTGAGCCTAGGAGCAACAACAAATAACCATAAATCCAAGTCTAGGCACAAAATTGGCAAGTCTGGGCAAGTAAAAGGGATGCAAGAACCCTAATTCTTGGATCTGGGCATTATATGATGCAAAGTATTGGCTCCTATGCCTGGTATTTTTCCATCCGGCAAGACAATTAAGCAAATCAAGATTCTCCACATTTTTGTAGGACTGCCCAACATCACTTGCAAAAGAGTCTAGGACCAAGCAAGTTGATGCCATAGCAAAGTCCCTAGCATGTTGCTAGGGCCCCTATCTATCTCTAGTGTATTCTGGTCAAGGACAAGACAATGCTTGGTCATAAGGACTAAGCAAATCTTACAGGCTGAGACAGAGACATCCTAGTCTGGTACCAGGCAGATTCCTGGTCTAGGACCAAGCAGGACCTGCAGGTATAATCCTGGTCAAATAACCAAGAAGATCTTGGCCAGTTAACCAAGATGATGATGTGTGATGTCCTCCTCTCCTACGAGGTTGAGCTAGGTTGTCTCTTCAAGGGACTGGCCACCCCTTGATGATGTCACTAGCACCTGACCTTTAGGAGCAGTCAAGAGGACCAAAGACATCATCCAATTTGGACCTTCCTTATATGGTGATGATAAAAACTTCCAGTTATCGTACGAAACACTTGTGGACCATATACCTTAAGAGAGAAAGATAAAAGTTTGGCACCTTGGTCTTGTGGGTAAAAGGGTTGTTCTCACACCTTGTTGGTACACCTTGGTCTTGTGGGTAAAAGGGTTGTTCTCCCACTTTTGTGTGGCCCCTCTTGTTGACTTGTGGTCTTGTGTTGAACCCTTGTTGGTCCTTGTGTTAGCGCCCCTGCCTTGAGTGTGGTTCCTTGACCTTTTTGTCATGAAGACTTTACTTTATTGTTATATCTTGTATTTGGAAACCCTCCCTAATGTAAAACGTCTTGACCTTAATACCCATTTCTAAGTCAACATAATATTATTTTATGTTTTATTTTGGTAACTCCCCTAAAAAGCTAAGACGTCTTGAGTAACCCTAAAGTTTTAAGGGTGATCCTTCTAGAAGACATTTGAAGCCTATAAATAAAGTGATAGATCTCATTATGATACAATGAACATAAGTTGTGAGATCTTCTCTACATCTAATCTAGGGTTTGTTGTTGCTCTTTTGGCTTGACATCTAGGGTTTCTCTGTTGGCTCTCTTGTCCTCTTCCTCACAGGTGACCCGTGATCCTGCTAGAGGAGGTCGTAACCTATCTTCAGCCTATTTAGGGTGTTGTGAGCCTGTTAAAGGAGGTCATGACCTGTTGAGCTTGTTTAGGGCTATCGTGAGCCTTCTAGAGGTGACCCGTGACTTGTCTTAAGCATGTTTAGGGCTGTCGTGAGCCTGTTAGAGGAGGTCGTGACTTGCTGAGCCTATTTAGGGTTGTCGTGAGCCTGCTAGAGGTGACCCGTGACCTGGTTAAGCATGTTAGAGGAGGGCGTGGCCTTTGTTGATCCTACTAGAGTGGGTCGTGACCTCTGTTGATCCTGTATAGGAGTGTCGTGACCTTTGTTTAGCCTGTTTAAGTGGGTCGTGACCTCTGTTGAGTCTATATAGGGGTGTCGTGAGCCTCTCTTCCTCTTTGAAGCTACTACTTTTGTGTATTAGGGTGCCATTGTCTTTGTGAAGGTGTTTCTACTGATTGAGGGTGTTAGTGTATGCTTTAAGGCTCCCTCTGCACATTAGAAGGGTGTTGTTATTTGGTTGTTGTATGACTGTCCTAAACACTATCATTTATTGCAACAAGGGTTTGAAGTTATCATCCTCATTTGTGGATTGTTTTGGTTAGCACCTTGAGGTTTGTACTTCTCTAACCCTACTCCAAAGCAACTTATCTATCTATCTCTCAAGTATGTCCATTCCCTCAGTAAGGGCCAAACTTGTTCCCTTAGTGACTTGTCTCAAAGAGACAATGTCTGATCTGAAGTAATTTTTCCGAGTATAAAGAAGGTCTAAACCATAATTGCTTTTTTAGTTAGATCTTTTATTAATGCCATTTGTTAGACTTGCTTAATTATCTATTGTTTCTCTACATGTATTTGTTTTAGCTGTGACTTTAACACATTGATCCTTAAGGGAGTGTTAAAGTTGAAAGAGATGAAAATTATATTGTTAATATCTAGTCTTTTGTTACTGTTGTACTTTTACTTCGGCATTTATTTTATTTGATCTGCATTATTGTACAAGTTCGTTAAATGTTGAAAAAAACTAGAACTTAAACATGGTATCAAAGCTTAGGACTTGTAGCTAACTCTGTTTTTGCAGCCTATCAGAGTCTACATAGATCCTAAGGTAAGGATTTGAGTACTAACCAACTTGACCTCAGGAGTTTCTTGATAAAGTTCATCAAATTGGCAATGAGGGGTTGAAGATGGCATCTTCTTCAATTAAGTCAGAAGATGGCATCTTCTTCAATTAAGGAGCCTCAAACTTCAATGCTTGGAAAGCTAGGGTCTTGAACATCCTAGAGGAGAGTGACTTGAATGATCTGGTTACTAGGGTTGTGGAAGAGCCCACAACTAATCAAGGAAGTGCAGCATATAAGAAGAAGCAAGCCAAGGTAAAGAGAATCATTTTTTATTCAGTAAAAGATAATTTGATGCCAGTGATAGCTCCTCTGAGAACGGCTAAAGAGTGTTTTGATGCCTTAGCAAATCTCTATGAAAAGAAGACCCCTACTCAGAGGAGGGATTTGAAAAAGCAACTTCGATCACTAAAGATGGAGGAGGATGAGACAGTTGCAACTTTCTTCTCAAAGATCTCTCAGATAAGAGATCAACTCATGGCCATTGGAGACAAAGTAGAAGATGATGATATTGTATAGACAGTATTCGATGGTCTTTTGAGACCTGTGAGACATTTCTAGTAGCAATAAATGGAAGATAGGTCCAACCAAACTTTGACAGATTGTTGCAGGATTGTTTAGAAGAAGGAAGAATCCAAAGTAGAACTAGGCCTCCCCTAGAAAAGGATCATGCACTTGCAACAAAGACAAAGAAGGGAAAAAGATTCCCTCAGCGCAAGGACAAAGGTAAGGGACCTCCAAGTAAGCATTCTAATATATCCAGAGTAAGATGTTATAATTGCATCCAATTTGATCATTTTGCAAAGAATTGTAAGAAACTCCTAACAAGAATTTGCAAAGAAACAAGTACCATGCCTCAACTGTTGCATAAGAGGAAGAACCATAGAAAAATAAATCAAGGGCTGAAGTTCAAGAACAAAAGAAACACTACCTAGTTTCAGCCCTCTCAAGTTTTGTTGCCGCTCCTGACCAGCATGCGTGTGTCAAAGACCAAAATTAGGCACACCGACCCGATGGCAACTGCGAAAAGAGCAACCACTATCACCACACTCCTCTCTTCCTCCCTTCAGGTTGGCTCTTCTCCAACTCAAGGGGGGCTTCCCTAAGGTTAAGATCACTAAGGCAGGTGCAATGACAGACAAGGTGAAAGGAAGAGGCTACCTTAGAGAAACAGTTGTAGGATAGATGTTATTTGAGTGTTGATGGGAAAGAGGGAAAGACCAAACCTCACAAATGGACTAGTGTCAGTATACCTAAAGGGAGAAATGGAGTCAAAGGAGAACCCACGAGGGCCTTGTGTCGATGGTGCAGGTACTAGATTTGCTTCCTCCTGATTGCAGAAGATGCGCTATGCAAACAAAAGAGATACTACACAATCAAACCTGGTTAAATGTAGACATCAATACCCGTGTATGCACGCTCACAAAGGGAGAAGGCTAGCAACTGTTAGGATTTTCACCTTCCAATAGGATGATAACCCTGTTAGTATTGGTTTTGGCATCCCTTATAGTATTGATTGTTTTGGCATCCCTTATAGGATTGGTTTTGGCATCCCTTATAGTATTGATTTGCCATCCCTTATAGTGGTTACTTTTCACTTTGAATAAAATTTACTTTGAACTTTTGGTTTTGGTATCCCTTATAGTATTGATTGTAAATGGCATCCCTTATAGGATTGGTTTTGGCATCCCTTATAGTGGTATCCCTTATAGTTGTATCCCTTATAGTATTGGTTTTGGCATCCCTTATAGGATTGATTGTAAATGGCATCCCTTATTTTATCGAATTTGTCTACCTATTAAAGTCAGAATTTGTCTACCTATTAAAGTCAGAATCTGAAGCTTCCTAAGAGGTTTAACAGTTCGGTTGTGGGCCAAATACCCTGCGCATTTAACATTACAACCTCGAAAGGAAACACCTAGGGCGTTTTACAACCATTAAGGGATGAACACCATATCTGTCTTAAAACCCATTTCGGTAGCATGACATTATAAAGCATCCAAGCCTTTACAACCTTCTCAGAACTTTAATCGTCTGAAGGACCTCTTGGTTGCTTATAAGACAACATAACTAATGATGTAAGGACTTCTACAAGACTCCCTGAAACCTGATTGATATTCAGGGAGCGGTGCCCAGGGCTTTTACAACCCAGTTAAGGGGAGGCTTTTCTCAAAAACTGAGTAGATGCTTATAAGTGTTCGGAGAACATTCTGAAAACCATCAGAAGAGGTTCGGAAGGTGTTCAGAACAATGAAACAGAGTACAGGTAGTACTGAATTGGCTCAACAGAGGCTGTCCTGGCCAGGATGAAACCAGTTAGAAGTTAGGAAGACTCCAACCAAGAGAGTGTTCAGGGTACCAACGGTCTGCTCGGTAGTACTGAATTGGCTCAACAGAGGGTGTCCTGAAAAAGAGATCAAACCAGATAGGATTGCTCCAGCCAAGTGAGTGTTCAGAGTACTGAGAGGCTTCTGAAGCCCATCTTATGACAACAAGTTAGAGGTGCAAGTTGGCTCAAAACAGGCTGTCAGTGACAAGCTCAATCAACATTAGGATTTAATCCAACCTGAACGAGTGCTTGCTGCCTCCAACTCATTCAATGAGGCAACTATCTTTCATTTCAATTTTTATTCTAAAGGGGAACAGAAAGGGGGGGCGACTTTTTGTCTTTGACGCAAACATAAAAAGGAAAAGGGCCTCTAGCAACAATAAATCATTCATACAAGTTAACGCCACACATCACAAAGAGTGCTCAACTGAACAACCATGAAACCCGAAAAAGATATATTTTCTATTAAGCTTTAGGGAAAAATCCTCCCAATTTTTCCATCCTTTGCAATCGAAAAGGCTGGCCTCTTTATAGGCTCAAAAAATCCATTCTCCCTTTTTCTAAAAGTAAAAAATAATAATAAAATAATTGAAAGAAAAAAAATGGAAAAAGAAAAAGTCTTGATCCACTTTTTCCTCGCCACTTAATCTACTTTATTAAAAGAACTATACTTTACTACTCGTTCTTTTTTTATAAACCAAATATGCTCATAACAAGAATCGGCCTCTAGCGATATGGCACTCCAAGCACACAAACACCATTCAAGACAATAACTACATGGGCCCAAATCTATGGAATAAATTATTTGAAACTGGCAGTAGGCAATACGTGGGTCATTGGTTTGATAAGCCAGCCACTCAAGTAGCACTTTGACAATAATACCATCCACCTATGAATAGCTCACAAAATCATGAATTTTATCCTTGTAACTGCTCGACTGTCAAAAGAAATATTATCTGTTGCATAAGTCACAGCCCCACTGAAAATGATGTTGAGAAAAGGCTCATGATTTATCCGAAGACTGAAGTTGATGCACGCGGATGCCAATGGAACAGATGTGAGGTCAACAAATGGCCACACTAGCACATTCACGCTAAAAAGAAAATCCCGTGAGATTTTTTCTCAATAAACTAAGCCCAAAGGAATGCTGAGGAACGCCAAAATAATCGGCGTGAATCTAGGTGTCAGCAAAACGTGGAATTTCTCTGTAACTGTTCCATTCACTGAACACCAAGCCAAAGGAAAGCTGAGAAAAGCCAATAATCAACTACGATTTGCCCATGCAACTGTCAATAAACTCAGACTTAATATTGTAGTCGGCTTGGCTCCACGTGAAGGAAAACGCCAAATTCCTTAAATCATGATACAACAGTCTCTAGAAAAAAGGCTTTGAATCTGCAAATATTTTAATGCTATATCCTGCGATCTGCCTTTGCGTCGAAGTGCCTTTCTGAGCTAGGCCAATTATGTGCATCTATGCAATAGAACCATATCTATTCCTGTATTCTGCCATGTTAAAGAATTGTTCACACAAATTGGCGAATATCTCTTGAACCTCCCGTGTCCCACTGCTAACCAGTCCAATTATTAAAAGAATACCATGTTCCTGATCAATTAAGCGATACCTGGTTTCATTGTCAACTACTCGATCGTCAACAAGTGTAGATAGGGCTCCAAGTGTTGTTAACACACATGACATCTATTGTTCCTTTAGCAATAGTACTAGAGGCTTGATAGCACCTGCTTCCAATAAACAGTAATTGCTTTCTAGGTGACAAAATCCACGATATAGCTTGCAAACAACAGGTCTTGATGAGAAACAACCAAAGCATTTCGGAGGATCTGGCTTCTTAATTAAGCTAGGTGTGCTTTTAGAAAAATAGTATAGTGCTCTAGCTGCTCTTTCTTTTGTTAGACTCCTCCTGAACGTAGAAAATTAACCATCTCTTGAATTACCTTCATCTCCGCAAGTTTTCACTGGTGCTCCTTTTCTAAACAAAACCTTAAAAGAGCACCAACACAAGCCTCTACAACTACATCGTTGGCATTCTCAAGCAGAGTAACTAGTCGAGGCATCATATTGGCCTGCAATAACAATGATGATATCTGCTTACCTTCCGGAGGAAGATCAGACAAAATAGATGCAGCAACAGCATGATCTGATTCAACATAACCATCTTTAAGCATGTCCATAATGACGTTCAATCTTCCTGATTGTTCTTTCAAAGCTGAACAAGCATCAACTCCAAATGTACTTGATAGAAAACTAAACAGTTGCTGCTCGTTCTCAATTATTTGGCTTTAGACAAGACAGATGAGAGATTTTCAAGTGCACTTATTGTTGTTGCACATGGTTCATTATTTTCACTGTCTACCATTTCTATAAGAGTAAAAATAGTTTTTGTTGTTGCTACAAGTTCCTTGCTCTCGCATGTGCAAACGGCCAAGAGTCTTGGTCGTTAAAATCTGAGACAAGGATTCTCCAGAGCGTCTTTCTATCAGATTTGTTGGTGTTTGCAAGTCGCGGAGGACTGCATTAAAAATTGGACACAAACCCACACCGCAACCTATGACCTTCCCTTGTTTCCCTGTGGACACTTGCTGCTCTATGGACACCCTTGTGAAAATGGGGTGGTAACAAGTTCCATCTCCAATTTCAAAGATTCCTAGTGGATAGACAGTGGAGCCTTCAAGCATATGACTGGATTCAAGAATTCTCTTGCAGATTACAAGGGCAAGAAGTCCAATGTGGAAGTGGAACTGGGAGATGATAGTCCCTATGCCATAAGAGGAATCGATTCAACCTCTTTCTAGCTTGATTTAGCTATGTTTATGCATGTGGAAGAAATTTTATATGTTCTTGGATTATAGAGAAATCTTTTTTCAGTGGCAATGATACAAGACAAGGGGTTTACTATAGCCTTCTCAGAAGAAAAGGCCCTAATGTGGCCCAAGGATGGAAATATTGTACTTGGGGTCCGTGACGGTTTCTAGGCGTATTATACAAAGCAAATTGTGGCACAAAATGATGGCCACAAGCATTAAAGGAGAGGTTGACTCTCATAAGTTTGATGACCCCTGTTGGGATTCAAAGATCAAGAGGGAGCAAACTATGCTCTTCAATCCCCAACAAAAGGGGATTGCAGGAAAGAAAAGTAAAGATGAGACCTTCCATCACTCTAGAGAGTCTTCCAGTGACTCAGATATGGAAGTACAAGAAATTTCATCCTGAGTCATCTTGTTTAGATGAGCAGAGGGAGAAGGCCAGAGAGCCTTCAGTTGATCTCATTGAGAAGCCTATTGAGAGGCTTCAATGGTGTTCCAGTGTGAGCCATGTCACTAATTCAGAAATCTCTAGTCATGAGGAGGCAGCAAAACAACAAGTTTGGAAAGATGTTAGGGAAAACGGCGTATGGAAAGTGGTTCTCATCTATCAAGGGAAGTCAATTATAACTTCCAAGTGGATCTATGAGATCATGTTTCTTGTTGATATCCAAAGTTGTTTGAAGCTCTCGAAAAATCTTGTATTCGATGACAAGTTAGAACAAATCGAGAGGAGATATCACCATGTCAAGAACATGGTGCAGTATGTTCAATCAAGTAGACAAATTACCGATGAGTTGACTAAGCCTCTATCAAAGTTTGAGTACTTCTGAGACAAGCTTAGTGTTTCTGAGAATACCTCTCTTGCTGAGATGGAGTGTTAAAGATAGTTCAATTGTGAGAGTCATTCTCTGAATGGAACCCTAGTCAGTTAACTAGGGTTCCTAGTCAGTTGACCAGGCAGAATAAGTCCCTAGCAGGTACCCTAGGGCCCCCAACAGTCTACTGGTCTTGGTTCAAGACCAAATAGGTTGATGCCATGGCAAAGTCCCTAGAATGTGGCTAGGGCCCCTATCTGTCTCTAGGGTATTCTAGTTAGGGACCAGACAATGCTCAATCATAGGGACCAAGCAAATCCTACAGGCTAAGACAGAGACATCTTGGTCTGGGACCAAGCAGATTCTTGGTTAGGACCAAGCAGCTCCTCCAGGTATAGTCCTGGTCAGATAACCAAGATCTTGGTCAGTTAACCAAGATGATGATGTGTGATGTCCTCCTCACCTACATGGTTGAGCTAGGTTGTCTTTTCAAGGGATTGCCCACCCCTTGATGATGTCACTAGCACTTGAACATTGATGTTGCAGTTAGACAAGTGCCTTCAGGCCTAGGGGAGTCGAGCCATGCGAATGTTGAGGATGTAGATGATGACTCTGAGTCAAAGCATGAGGACTCAGATAATTATGATATATGATTAGAATCATTAGACTGTAGATTTTAGAGTCTACACTGCAGTCATATGCTTATATTTTGACTTTAGAGGTCATTTATAACCTCTTTGTTGGTGTACTTTTCTATAGATATGTATTTGCAATCGATGCTATTTTGGTCCTATACGCTCTTAATTGCTATATACATGAGAAACTTTGCGTATTTGTGTATAATGGTTTGAATTCACATGGATGCACATGGATATATATGTATTTTTGAAAATACGAATGTTTATGTATTTTTGTTCAACCGGTTTTTTGATCCGGTTTGTTTCCCAATTTTTGTCCGATTTCGATTCCCGAGGTCGTCTGATTCGACCACCAGTTCAATTCTGATAACATTGGTTTGGACCTTCCTTATATGGTAATGATAAAAACTTCCAGTTATCGTATGGAACACTTATGGACCATATACCTTGAGAGAGAAAGATAAAAGTTTGGCACCTTGGTCTTGTGGGTAAAAGGGTTGTTCTCCCACTTTGGTGTGACCCCTCTTGTTGACTTGTGGTCTTGTGTTCAACTTTATTGTTAGATCTTGTATTTGGAAACCCTCCCTAATGTATAACGTCTTGAACTTGATACCCTATCCTAAGTCATCGTAATTTTATTTTGTGTTTTATTTTGGTAACTCTCCTAAAAAGCTAAGACGTCTTGAAAACCTTGAAAGTTTTAAGGGTGATCCTTCTAAAAGACATTTGAAGCCTATAAATAAAGTGATAGATCTCTTTATGATACAATGAACACAAGTTCTGAGATCTGCTCATCTCCGTCTGATCTAGGGTTTGTTGCTGCTCTTTTGGCTTGATGTCTAGGGTTTCTTTGTTGTCTCTCTTCTCCTCTTCCTCACAGGTGACCCATGAACCTACTGGAGTAGGTCATGACCTATCTTAAGCCTGTTTAGGGTGTTGTGAGCCTGTTAGAGGAGGTCTTGACCTGTTGATCCTGTTTAGGGTTGTCGTGAGCCTACTAGAGGTGACTCTTGACCTCTCTTGAGCCTATTTAGGGTTGTCATGAGCCTGTTAGAGGATGCCATGACTTACTAAGCTTGTTGAGTGTTGTCGTGAGCCTGCTAAAGGTGACCCATGACCTAGTTGATCATGTTAGAGGAGGTCATGACCTTTGTTGAGCTTGCTAGAGTAGGTCGTGACCTCTGTTGTGTTTGTATAGGGGTGTCATGACCTTTGCTGAGCCTGTTTAAGTGGGTCGTGACCTATGTTGAGTCTGTATAGGGGTTTCATGAGCCTCTCGGCCTCATTGAGGCTGCTGCTACTACTGTGTATGAGGGTGCCATTGTCTTTGTGAGGGTGTTGCTACTTATTGAGGGTGTTAGTGTATGCTTTAAGGCTGCCTCTACACATTAAAAGGGTGTTGCTATTTGGTTGTTGTATGATTGTCCTAAAGACTGTCATTTATTGCAACAAGGGTTTGACGTTATCATCCTCATTTGTGGATTGTTTTGGTTAGCACCTTGAGGTCTGTACTTGTCTAACCCTACTCCACAGCAACTTATCTATCTCTCTCTCAAGTATGTCCATGCCCTCATGTAAGGGCCAGACTTGTTCCCTTAGTGACTTGTCTCAAAGAGACAAAGTCTGATCTAAAGTAATTTTTCTAAGTATAAGGAAGGTCTAAAACAGAATTTCTTTTCTAATTAGATATTTTATTAATGTCATTTGTTAGACTTGTTTAATTTATCTACTATTGCTCTACATGTTGTATTTGTTTTAGTTGTGTGACTTTAACACGATGATCCTTGAGGGAGTGTTAAAGTTGAAAGAGATGAAAATTATATTTTTTAATGTCTAGTCTTTTACTAATGTTGTATTTTTACTTCAGTATTTATTTTATTTGATCTACATTCAAGTTTGTTAAAATTTTCAAAAACCCTAGAACTTTAACAATTTTATCGGGTCGACCCGTGTCTTCGTAATTTGGTGCCGACTCAATAGTCTTTGATCATGACAAGTATATACATGCCCTATATATATAGAGAGAGAGAAAGAGAGAGAGAGAGAGGCTAATTTATGGTCATGTTTGTTGAACAAATCCCCCTAGGAAGTCAAAAGAAAATGATTGTCTTTTGGATATCACTTGGTCACTTGGAGAAGGTTCGCTCGTTTCTTAGCTTGGAAGGATTGCTTTGTGGACTTGGCTTATTAAAGAAGCTGCTTTGAAGGGGCCTTTGGAAACCACATGGCACCTATGTCACATGGTTCGGGTTCGAATTCGAGTTCAACGACCTTGAAATTCGTTTTGAATTCATTTTTTTTATGAAGTTCGGGATGAGGTTCAGCATTAGGTTCGCCAATATAAAAAATTTCATATATATATATATATATATATATATATATAATATACAATAAAACAAATGAAGAAAATATATCAAATTTAATCATTATAATTTATGCTCAATGCTGCAAGTTGCAACCTCCATGTACATTTACACTATAAATAATGAAATATAACATAATAAAACTTAAAATAATTTGAAAGCAGGAAATAAGTAAATTTAGCAGATCTGAGCATAATAATCACTAATTAGTAATGAGTAAGCAGTGCTGCAGTAGCACTAATCAGCAATAAAAAAATAAAATTTACAACATGATTATAATTTAAAATTTAAATTTAAATAGCATATAATTTATAACATAATAAAAAAATTAAAATTTACAACATGAACATAATTCCAAGTTTTAAACAGCCACATCCTGATTCCTACATATACAAAACATGATAAATATGATCATTCACAATGATTCAATAGTAAGTAAACTATTAGTTTTAAACAGCCACATCCTAATTCCTACATATACAAAACATGATAAATATGATCAATCACAATGATTCAATAGTAAGTAAACTATTAAACATGATGCTATTTTCAGCATATATTGCTAATTGCAGTTGTAAATTACAAAATCAACTACATACTGACTTCAAAATTCAAAATTTAAAAGGATGTCCACAAAATTCAAAATATAGGCTCTTATCAACTACATACAATCTTCAAAATATAAGCTGGCTGCTGTAATAGTCTTCAAAATATAGGTTGTTATAGTCTTCAAAATACAAATTTAAAATGATGTCCATAATGCAAAACAATTCTAATCCTTGAAATTGTTTCACAAAAATTCAAACATGGTCAAATTCCTATTCTAGTGGCCTACTAGTAACATCATAAAGATCTAAATCATCAAGAGCACAAGGGGCAGTAAAGGCACTACAGATGTGATTGTCAGATGCATCACTAACTAAAACTCTGTCATCAGTAGCAGTAGGCTCATCGCTGCTATCACCATCAATGCCATGATCATTTTCATCCGCACTTGAAGTAGGCTCAGCCTCAAACCATGGGTGAGTGGAACTAGATGAATCTTTGGCCACACTGTTTAAGGCCAATTTCAAATTGCTGCGAACATAAACAAGGGTTTCCAATCGTGTAGATAATAATTTGTTTCTCTTCTTTGATTGGATATGGTTAAAACTACTCCAATTCCTTTCACAAGGAGAGGAACTTGATCCCTGGCTCAAAACACGAACTGCAAAACGTTGTAATTGAGGTGACTCTGCTCCATAGTAAGACAACCATTCCCATGGAGGAATGTTATTCCTATCCTCTATGGCACAAGCACTTCCAAACAACCCCTCTTCTGACTTGTATGCCCGAAGTTGCTCTCTAAGCCTCCTAGATTCTTCTAGATTTGGAGTCAACTGCTCAATAGCTGCATATAAGCCACTCATGACTTCTACATCATCATTTCTTTCTATCTCAAACAATCTAGGATCCAAATAACAAGTTGGTGCATGCAAAGGACTATGCAACATCTTCCATCTCTCATCTATTATCTGCCATATGTCCATGTATTCACTTTCCACATAGTTAAAGGATTTTGCTATGGCTTCCTTGCAACAATCCATGCCCTCATAAACAAATCCTATGGAAGGGGTGTCACTATCAACCATGTGAAGCATGTCAACAATAGGTTCACATATTTTCAAAACCTTTATGGCACTTTGCCAAAAATCACTGCTCAAAATTATTTTCTCCAATTCTTTCCCTTTAGATTCTTTTGAAAGCCAAGAGTTTTCCCACTCATTGTTGGAAACAACACCTCTAATACTTGTCTTTTCCTCAACCACTCTTTTGAGAGAAATGTAATGTGGCAAATCTTGTATCAGAGGGCCTCGGTAGCTCTCTAGATGCTTGCTTCCTATACAAGCTCAAGCTGAGGTGATGGTTAAATATGAAGTGGGACATTTGTTTCCCCTTCCAAATTGCCTCATTAATCCATGGAAACTTTGCTAAATCATGTAGCAACAAGTCAAGGCAATAAGCAGCACAGGGGATCCAATAAATTGTTTTGTACTTATCCATTATTAGCTTTCCAGCTCCCACACAATTTGAAGCATTATCAGTTACAACTTGGACCACATTGTCTTCACCAACTTCAAGAATCGCTTCTTCTAAGATCTTGAAAATGTATTCAGCAGTTTTCTTGTGTCCTGATGCATCAACTACCTTCAGAAATAATATCCCTTTAGGGCATGAAACCAACACATTGATTAGAGGTCTGTGACACATATCAGACCAATCATCAGATAAAATTGTGCAACCTGTATTTTTCCAAGATTCTTTGATCTTGGTCAACCTGCTTGTCACCCTTTCTTTTGACCTCTTCAAAAGAGTGGTCCTTATCGTCTCAGAACTAGGAGGCACATATCCTTTTCCAAAATCTGAAATTTTCTTGAATGGATTGATGAAGTAAGGGTTTCTGGCCACATTAAATGGAATAGCAGCTGCAAAGAACATGTAAGCCATAGAATCATCAACCTCCTGCTTCTGTACAGGCTTCCAAAAAGAATTTAATGTGGCTGTCCCACTTGATCTTGTGTGTTGAACCTGAGATGAACTTGCAGTTGCATCTCTGCTTGGAGTAAGCGAGAAAATGGGGTTGTAAGACATTTCAATCTCTGATTGAATCCGTCTTTTTTTGTTTTCATTCATCTCCTTGGTTCTTTTAATTTTGTCATAATCATTTTCAAGTGTTTGCCTCAATTCTGCAGACAGCTTTTTGCATCCTTCAACACCACCTCCTTTACCATTACTAGAAGAGAGCAGGTGGTCCATCACTCTTGCTAAGGACCAACAAAACTGATGACCACATAGTTTGCATTTCAAACGCTTCCCAGACCCATCCAATTTCTCCATATACTTCCATCCTTCTGCTGTTGATTTTTGAGGTGCCATGTATGATGTTTCTGCAATTTTTGTTTTGTAAAATTAAACCATATTTTAGAATTTGTATCATACTGTTATGCAATCACTCTTTTGCCATATCCAATAAATAATGGAAACAGTTTTGTTTCCCAGAGAAAAAAGCTTAACCTTTCTATTAAAATAATAAAAGGATTACATTTTCATGTTCAAAAAGCCCGGAGGCTTAGCCCACAACAAAAACAGCAACACCGCTACTTTAAGACGGTGGTTCTTCAACATCAAAGCAGTACATCAAAAATACAGTCATCATCAACAGCAACTCTTATCATCAAGAACAGTCAGGAAGAGCAGAAAATCTGCACTTCAAACATTCTGCTATGTGTCTATTATCTTTGGTGGCAGGGTGTCCTCTGCCCCATTCCTGGAAATTCTATTCATTGGTGATATTGTAACTTCCTAGTTCTGTAACTCTGTTTGATTAAAGTTTAAAAATTAAAATTAAAGAAGGTTTACGGTTTACCTAACACTGAACAGGATGAATCTCGCTTCTAAATGCTGAACAGATGTTGTGGACTCCGGAGCAAACAGATGTTCTGGAAAAGATGTTTCGGAACAAAAAGATGATAACCCCGGTCCCCAGCGTTGTTGTAAGTTTGTAACTGCCACTGGTAAATTCTGTCAGTCATGACCAGTCCAGACTCCACTCATGGTTCAACAGAATCTTCAATCAGCACTGACTACTCAGCCACGAGTCCAGACTCACAGTGGCGGGGTTGGGCGGGCTATGGTGTGCAATTGCACTATGCATTGTGTAGGCGAGACGCCTGGATGGAGTTGTGGTCCGCAGGTGCGCACTGTGCAGACGGGATGTGGCCCGTGGGCGTCAACACGTCTCGCAGCAGCTGTTGAAACGTAGAAGGTGTCAATTGGTGAACGCAGGGGGCTTCGGTTGCTGAACGCAGACTGTCGGGCTGTGGTAAGTTGCAGAGGGTGTCGGTTGCTGTGGTAAGTTGCAAGTTGCAACGAGAGCGGTGTAGAGTCGGCCCTCGGGAGCAAATGGAGTCGGGAGTATGAGAGCGGTGTGGACTCGAGAGAAAACACACAGGCGAAAAGGACGAAGTGACAATGGTACAGGGGAACCGACCGTTGACGGGACAAAACCTTGAAATTCGCTTTAAATTCGTTCAGGTTCGAGTTTGATTCGGTTCGTTCTAATTCGTCTTGAGGTTCGGCATTGAAATTCGCCAAACATAAACAAATTGCAAATTTTTTTTATTCGACGAATTTCGAACTTCAATGATAAAATTTGCCGAACCCTATGGCACCATCTTATGGTTTTAACCTAAGTTACCAACATATGGATAAGGATACAGATTCAGATCCGTCAAATTTTTTGTTAGCTAGGATCCGGATACGACACAGAAACGCCAAGTACAAATGATATAAATAAAGGTCGGCGAATTTCGAACTTCAAAGATTAAATTCGCCGAACCCTGTGACATATCATGGCACCATCTTATGGTTTTCACCTAAGTTACCAAGATATGGATACGGATCCGTCAAATTTTTTAAAAGCCAAGATCCGGATACGACACGGAAACGCCAAGTACAAAAGATAGTAATAAATTTTTATATATTTTTAAATTAAACTAGTATAAAATTTTAAATAAATATATAATTTATATATGAAAAGAAATATACAATTTATATATAAAAAGATATATACAATTTATATATAAAAAGATTTATACAATTTATAAGTATATATGAATTTGTGAAGATAAAATCCATTATACATTAATTACTATATTAAATTTTAGAGACATTTTATAATTCATAGTTTAAATTTATTACGGAAAACCCTTAGACCATGTCCGCTGAGCTTGGTGCACATGGACCCTCTAGATCATAAAATGTAATTCGCCTTTGTTGTGGTTACATCGAACCTCCACGCATTGTTAGATCAGAACCTGCTCGCATCTAAAGCATGGAGCATCGAAAGCATGTCAACACATTTAACTCAACCCACATGAGAGAAAACGATCAGGTCGGACTTCTGTATTCCGACGTCGACCCACTTCATTCTCCACTTATAGCGAGTGGTGACTATAAATATCTTGAACACGTGGTGATTCCACCAGATTACGTTTCATAACTGCCACAGGTACCTTTTCGAGCGGATCCAGGGCGGATCTAGGTGGATCCAGATCCAAATCCATTTCAGATCCGAGGATTCGCAAATCCATCCTCCAAGCCTCACGGATCTGGTAACACAGGTTTTAACCCTTACTTGATGGAGACATCCCCTCATTTGGGGCCTTATGTATCTCATGTATTGTACATCTAGGAGTTAGTTGCTTGAGTAGAGCTTTTGTATTATTTTACCCCACCCTAAGCTAGATCTAGAAAAAAAATGAATATTTTATTGTAAAGGAAGTTTTAGCCTCTCCTATAAATAGAGAGCTACTTTCTCATTTCATTTCATGGATGGATTTTTCGATCTCTCTCTCTTTTGGAGATCATATTTGCTAGCATTGTCCATGTTACTTCTCTTGAGCCATTTTAGGGGCAATATTGTCTAAGTGGATTGGATCTTGGATAAAGTTTTATGTTGGATTCAAATTGAAGTTCTTGCATAGAAAGAGGTTTTTCTTTGTACTAATCATAAACAAGATTTTGCAAATATAACACCTTCTATTGTAGGGTTTTGTTGAAGGAAGGAAGTAATGGAGGGATTTGTCCTTCCCTTTGTGATCTCAAATTCAACCCCCCAATACATCTATGAAGGGTTGGAGGCCTGGAGCACTTACAATTTCTAGGTGATCTTTAAAGAAGGCCCTCTAAATTAGCGACCTATTGAATCCATTTGCCTCAAGTTGGATTGGCTTTGAAAGTGTGTCCCCTTATCCTCCCATCACACATTGTATATTTCTATGCTACAAACCTTCGCTAGGGCAACCTTTTAGAATCACCTTGATTCTCATTTCCTTTGCCTTAGTAAAACCCTAACCATAGAGGACACTCCCCCTTGAGTTGGAGAAGAGCCAAACTAAAGCGAGAAGGGGATCTATGTGGGGATCTATGTGGTGACATTGGCCTTTAATCTTTGGTTCCTCCAAATGCTAGTGTGAATCTTTGGAACTTTAATCAGACATGCTAGTTTGGGAGGTAACAAGTAGAAAGCTGTGAATCATTCCCTAGAAATCCTCCAGGCCTACAAGAGTCAGGGTTCCCCACAAAAATGCTACCATCATGAAAGTATGTATCTTCTTTTAACAAATAAAGAAGCAGTTTTTTTACTTGCTACAAGATAGCTGTTACTTTTTTTTAGTCATCCTATGACTCATGAAAAATGATAAATAGAGGCAAGCAGCATGTACTTTGTAAAGTCTTCTATAAATCTCAAAAATATACTAGTTACAGGGTGGAATTTTAACAAATCCCTAGGAATATGAAAACATAAGATCAACAGATGGTGATGGTGATGAGATCTTCTGTGATGGTGATGAAACTATTGTTGGGCCTTCCTAAGATCAACAGATGACAATGATAAAACTCCTTCACTCTCGAGTCTCAATGCCCAACAGCTGCAATGGCAAATAACCCCCATAAATCTGATTGTGCCCCTTTATCAGGGCACTTTCCCCTGGATGTCAATTTTTCCTGATCATGATGCAATTGCTTTTTTCAAAGTGTCGCATCTTGATTTTTAGTACAACTCAGTTTTGTTTTGAAACAATTTTTCATTTCAGATTTGGAGTCACAAAACTTACAATTTTGCCAATAAATTGGAAATATTTTCAACTATGTTCTGAATAATAGTTGGAGTGTTGAAAAACTGAGTTTTACTGCTTGCTGGTTTAAATGAACAATTTGTGTTTTTCACTTCAGCCGGTTTTGCATAGGCTTGAAGTTACTTAAAAATTTTGCCGAACAATTTTAAACACACAGTAAAAATTACTAACAGGCTGAAAACAAATACATGCACACCATAAATTTAACTCAGAGATTTTTGGCTAATCAGCCCTGGAAAAACCCCAAAGGGGAAAACCAGTCAAGGAGAGAGAGAGAGATTTATTTCTTCAGCAAATTTAGAGGACAGAAATACAGTGAAAATATCACTTATCTTCACAACAGATTTTATCTCAAAATCTGAACACTGTGCTCAGCAAATACACCAGCCGTACACTTAAAAATCTGTGCCTAAAATTTGCAGACCGTACAGCAAGTAAAACACCAGCCGTACCTCCTCGAAAACAGTGCCAAATAAATGCTGTTCGTACCTCGAAAACTGTGCAGGAAATTTAATGCAGCCGTACCTCGATTTCTGTGCCACATTAAATGCTGGCCGTACTACAGGCCGTACATCGATTTCTGGAAATTAAATGCAGACCGTACGGTGCAATAAATGCAGACCGTACTCTTCCTCGATTTCTGTGCAAAAGTACCAGCAATAAATGAAGGTAAATCACCTCGATTTCTGTGCATTCAATGTTCCTCGATTTCTGTGCAGCAATCTCTCTAGAAAATCGTGCCCTTCTCCAGCAAACTCGACCTCCTCTCTCAGCTCTTCTCTTCTCATGCAAAAAAATGAAAAGTAAATGCCCTTTTGCCTCCCTCAGCCTTTTTGTTTGACCTAAGTGAGTTTCTTAATCCAATGGTGGAAAAAGAATCAATCCAATGGATGAGATTGAATGTGAGTGAAAATCCCTTTTATTTATTTCTCATAAATAAAATCACTCAATCACTTAAATTTATCAAAAAGTGACTTTATTGTTATAAAGTCTCATTAAGTGACTTTTAATGTGAGGGTCACCTTTTTCCCTCTTAAAGTGACTTTAGGCAAAAATTAAAGTCACCTAGGGAACATCTGCCTAGGTACAAAAACTAACATGGAGATTTTATTTAATGAACAGGGCATTGCCTTGCCAATAGTCTGGATGTTTGTGTAGTTAGGTATCAGTAGGACTGAAACAACAAGCAAGAGTGACAGTAAAGCTGCAATGTGCCAAAAGACTGCAATCCTGCTGTACGCATACCAAGACAAGCCAAAGAAAAGTCAACAAAGGAGGAAAAAGCATAAGTTGAGCAGATAAGCGTAATGATCATCATCGCAAATGAGAATCTTTAATAGATCCAGGGAGAGAAATCAGTTATGATGTTTTCTATTGCATGTTTGTGTTATGATATATATATATATATGTATGTATTTAAATTGTAGATGCACTTCTATGCATACAAATATAGACATACAGACACAGACATACATACATAAACAAACATATATACGATAATTAGGTTAATGAAGACACACTGAGCCCTGAGCCCCGGAACAAGGTTAATGAGTGTTTCCAAGACTATTTACTACTGCCAGATTTCACAAATTCAATGGCCAGTGATCTTGTTATTTGCATCCGTAATTATCTCTCCATTATGGAAATTAATGTGGCCGCGTTACATTTGTTATTTTGTGTTTAATTCTACAATAAAGGAGAAGTAAAATCCTGCAATATAGAAAACAAGTTGTTGAAAAATATTCTGAAAGTTGCATAAACAAACCTCAAGCAAGAGGAATATAAAATTAGTCTCACTGCGTGAATCAGACTTTGTAGAAGGAAAGAGTGTGAGACAAAATGTATACCTTGAATATTCTTGCAGTAAGTGAAGGAATATCTCAGCCTCCATGTCCTCAGTTGATAACTTGGTTGAGCATAGAACATTCAGTTTCTTCCTCACTTTAAGTAACACTTAGAAGCTACAAGGTTGACAGAACTTAAAAGCTACATGGTTGACAGATTATGAGATATAAAATGAGGCAAGATAATTTTTGCAGACAATGAAGAGAAGCTCACCTGATCTTGCTTTGTTTGCATGCACCATCATTTATTCCTTTCAATTATCCAGAACACTGAAAAATCTCCCACTTTCTAAATGATCAGTCACCACAGGTCACTCAAGGAAAATCTCACTCTCCATTTCCCCAAAATGGACTCCAATGCTATCATAAACAAACTATCTGCCTCAAAATTCCACTTGCCTGATGTCAATGACTCAAACCCGATGTTCTACCCATATATCCACCGTGTATGAGCCACCCAGACCACCTACCACTCAATTCCAAATGACATCAACAAAATTGTCCATAGTTTATAGACAACCAAGCATAGTAGATATAGATTGAAATAATTAGTCTTCCTTTTTTATACCCATTTCCATCCTATTTGATGATAAAGATTGATTTGGCTTTCCCCGTACATGGAGGTCAAAGCAACATGTCACCTTCTCTAACAAAGTAACTCAGGATTTCTTCATTCTGAAATGATCAACAGCTTCCTTATGAGAAGCTTATGAAATTAAAATTAAAAAAATAAAAATAAAATTCCCAAGTCACACTGGCCTGCAAATAAACTAAACGATGTGACATTATAAGCAAGCAATTGAATAAAGTTAAACTTCATCACTATCATCACAGCAGTCAATCGTTTTGAAAACTACGTATGAGAGATGATTCCAGTATGAACAAATAAACAGATCAAGATGTAAAAACTATAATGCAAGAAAAGATTCATAACTCAGGAACAATGGAGATGAAATGGCATTCGATGTTACATCACTTGGAGGTCAAATGCAAGAAAAGATTGACATCAGTTGCTCAAACTTCAGAATGTAGCACAGACTATACGGTCTGCTACACAACCAGGGAATAAATGAGGCCTCTATATGATTACACTGAGTAAAGTCATTTCATTTTCCTCAAGTCAATTCAACCATGGTTATATTCTTGTTTGTCCAAAGGAGGTGCCAATCTTTTAATACAGCACCTCTATACACACTAACATGCTGAGCTATATAGATATTGGATATACTGAACTGAATTCAATCCCTGCAAAACACACATAAACATGTAATTAACTAATTGCCAGTTTTAACAAAAAAAAATGCAAATGTAAACTTAATGCCAATTCCAACATAGAACCGAATTTCGTAAATACTAAAAATTCAGAACCATCGTCAATGAGACCATCGAAATGATAATCATAACTAAAAGATGTTACATACCAATACTTGATCATTCCGTCCCAGCCACATGTAGCAACCTTGCTCTGTTCCAGTGGATGCCACTCACAACCTATGCAAACGCTGTCGTGGCATTTTAAAGTTCTGAACACTTTACAAGTTTTCCAATCCCAGAACCAACACCTGCCCTCACCATCTCCGGACATAACAAATCGCCCATCAGGTGAAAAGTTAACTTGGCAAGCATAACCTGCTGCAATATGCCCTGCAAACCTCTTCTTCTTGTTGAGTTGGAACCTCTCCCTTGTACTATAGATCAGAATTTGATTATCCAAACTCTGTGCAGCAAGCCAATTCGTATTTGGATGCAAAGAAATAGAAGGCATTGAATGCATATGAGGCTCGCTGATGTATTTGATGACCACGGGAATGCCGAATTCCCAAACCCTCAGGGATTTGTCATCACTGGACGTCACAAACCTCCTATTATTGTCCACAAAAGTAATAGTATTCACAGCACCAAGATGCTGATCATATTCCTGAGTGATCTCACCGCTAGTCATGTCCCACTGAACAATCTTCTTATCACTCATACCTGCCAGAAGCACATTTTGCTTATCCTCGTCCGGGTGGAGCTTCACAACATATGGAATCTTCCCTGTGGAGAATGTCGAAATCACCTTCCCTGTCTCTGTATCCCAAAGCTTGATATTCCTATCATACCCAGCACTCAAAAACCTGGAGCCATCATTGCTGAACGATATGTCACGAACCGCCTTCGAATGACCCATGTAAGTCCTCATGCATTTTCCGCTGTTAAAAACGTCCCAGATCTTTATCTTGGTATCCATGCTCGCAGATAACAACAGATGACCATACTTGGGGAAGAATCGGATTGCCGAAACACCCTTTGTATGCCCACTCCATGTATGCACCCACCGCTTCGGAATATAACAATGATCATTGGTAGCCTTGGCATCCTTGGGAGGATCAATCCAAGACCTCCCCTGGTAGTCCCTCTCCTCCTTACCATGGAAAGTAGTCTTATCTGCAATCTCAACCTTCTCACCCTTCTCCCTCTCACCCTTCTTCTCAGCATGCTCTTGGGCATACTTCTTCTGCTCCTCAGTCAATTCAGTTTGCAAACCCTCCTTCTTACCAGCCCAAGGACTTTGCCTATTCTTCTTCAGCCACTCTTCAGTAGCAGGATTATCAACTTCCTCCCCGACTTCTTTTTCCTCCTCCTCTTCGTCCTTCTGTAACATTTTTTTGTCGAGTTTCTGCCTCTTGTGCTCACGTTGGGGTAAATTATACACAGATGCCCCATCGTTTTTCTTCAAGGACTCTAAATCGCCAACAATATGACTACCCAAAGACGCAGAAGGGTCAGCAGCATAACCATACCTGTGAAAAGTATTGTACTGCTCGTCGAACATGAAGGGCTCGATGGCCGAATCCTCCACAAACCCTAGCTTGTGGTTTCGCATGCCCTGAGCCATTCCGTCCTTGGCGTAAGGATGAGCGGGGCCGTAAAGCGGAGCCCAGAGCTGATCATATGTTGGATTGAACGTCACGCTGTGTTGGGTAGGATCTATGGGCTTGCTATGGTTATTTTTTTTCTCAGATCCCGGAACCCCGAGGGCCATTAGGGTTTCGTCCACCTCCGGAGCGCAGGATTTTGCTGGCAATGCGAGGCGTAAAGGTGAGGAATCTGGTGAAGAAGAGGTTTCGTTTTCGTCTCCTGCGGGTGCCGAAGAGGCCGTAGCGTCGTCCAGCGGTGGGCGACTTGTAAGTTCTGGGTTCGAATCCTCACTGCCATCCTGGTAATTCTGCAATAAATCCATTGCTGCTGGAGTCCTTGTTTTTGGTACCGCAAGATTTATCTTGTAAAAGCGAGATTATGCCATCAGTGGAAACAATTCCCTACTAGATATTTTCAAAAAAGCGCTCCCTTTGAACTTAATGAATGCAACACAACAGGTCGAAAGAGGTAGATAAGCAGTCTGGTTGTGCTTATTATGTCGAGGTCAGTCTTCGCATTGGCTAAAACAAAGACAGGAAGAGAGATTTTATAGTTGAATTCTCTTTTATGACAAGAGAAGGGACACACCGCTTTCTGACGGATACAAAGAGTAGAATTACAATTATTGGTGCAATATAGGGTGTGTGAAGGCATTTGATCTCTTGCGTTTTTCTTTAGTTATAAATTTATATAAAATATATATATAAAATAAATATATATATGAGTCGGTATGAAAAGATTAGATGGAGATTTGAACCATTTTCTTTCGAGTGGCCTAGTAAGGTCCATTTATGTGGTGTAATAGTTACTTTTGATTCAAAATGAATAACAAGGAAGAGTTTTTTTTGGGGAAAAAAAACAAAAAATTTAACCAAGACTTATACGTTATATAAGTGGCTTTTGTTGCATTGGACAATATTTATTTTCACCATATACCACATGTAATCCATTTCAATTTGTAAGGGCCTTGTAGTGTGTGAGAATAATAAAATAAATGTTATAAGGTAATTGTATTAATAGTGTATCTACAAATTGTAATTTTGTTCAAAAAAAAAGTAATGAAATTATGTTTTTTTTCCAAGGGAAAAAAAAAAGTCAATTTTATTATTAATAAAGATTTAAAATCACATTTACCACCCTTTTCAATTATGATGTGGAATGTTTGACCCCTAAAATCTTAAATTAGGTAATATTAGTTTTTAATCTTTTATTTTATGTGAAATGTATAAGTATAAACATTGATCAATGTAGATTATCTATATTTCAACTTGACTACATTGACATATAAATATAGGAGTACATTTTGTTTGAACGCTTTCATCAAGGATTTTTGCCACTTGAAAAACGATCCTTTTTACCTTTTTCCCCTTCTGGTTTTTATCCATACGGTGGAGTTTCAAACGATGTTAATTACATTACATTGTTTAAATTGGATTAAGGATTCAATTCTCTTCCCTGGTCCAAAATATTTATCATAACTCCTTTTCATCCACCCAAAGGATATTTAAGTGGGACTCCTTAGTCATCCTCATAACTCTTTCGATAACATACCACTAAGAGGGTGTGATAGGTTATTTTCCCAAAGTTATAGGCTTCAATGCCTCAACATTTTTTTACCTTGGAATTCACTTATGGATTTTAGGTTTGTTATTTTTCCTTTTTTTCTTTGGGCGTGCTTCCTTTAAATGCCTTGGTTATTAATAAACTTTGCACGTGAAAGTTATATTCTTGTAAATGAATGCTTGGGTCCATCGAGAATCATCACACTTTATAATGACCTTATCAAGTAGACCATTACTCGAGTCAAGTTTTACAGAAATTATGGCATGAAGGAAAATTCATTTACTTCGTGGGGTTAAATCAATCTTAAGAAATTTGCTCAAGGAATTTCCAACTGCCTATGAAACTCCCATATCTCATAAGTCTCTAGGGAGATTTGACAATCTCATCGAGACAAAGGTTGTTGAGATAGATATTGAAGTTGGGTTAAAGTCCAATAATTGTGGTTTGAAGAAGAAACTACCTTTGCCCCATAACCATGGTCCTTTCTCCATGGCCTTTCTACAATGTTTTAGATTGATAAAAATAATGATAAAGAAACCTTCAAAACAAAAGCTTACACATATGATGTGATCCAATTGGAGTCAATCCATTGTATTAGTTTATGATGGCCAAAACCCATTCACAGGTGTCCTTTTTGTAGTGGTCAATGTGCTTTTTATGTTTTGACTATTAACCCTATACCAATGGGGTGCTTTCCTCTTTCTCCATAATGACAACTCCCAGTTGAGGAGTCTTAGATCTTAGAGGAGAAGATGATTTAGTCTACACTGTATCTAATTAGAAAACTAGGGAGTTGAAATTTAACCTAGTTAGTCCCTCCAAAGGTGGAGATTTTTTTAACCTTTGAGGAGAAAGACTTTTGCCTACTCTAAACCACTCCATGAAGATATTGCACATAGAATAGGGTCAATAGTTCTACTGTTCCAATTAACCAAACAAATTGTATTCTCACCACATCCCTACAAAGAAAAACCTTCGATGGTTGGGAGGAATCCCTACTCTAAGCTAGGTCTTATATTCCACATTATTGATAATATCCGAGCTCTTCAACTCCACGATGATAGATGTATATGTTAGGGTTTTTCACAAAGATTTGCATGCTCCCTTTCAAACAAAGACCAATATGCAAGGTTGGATAAAGGTTCAATGATTTCCTAGCATGCCCTTAACAAGGGTATTCTCTCACTAAAGTAACTCGTATTGCACCACAATTCCTTTAGAAACTACGTCCAATAATTGGCAGGTATTCTTAAGGCTTTGGCACTTTTCCAATAACGATTTGAGACATAATTCTAGATGGCACTAAAGGTTGCATAATCTCTTGGGGGGATTTTTAATGGAAATGATGTCATTATGCCCACTAATGGTTATGACAAGAAGCCCCCCAATAACCTCACACTTGATTTGTCATGTCTCTTTCACACATGCAATGTCTTTTAAAAGAAGAAATATCCATAGAGATTTGAATCCTTGGGAACAAAAACCTCCATTCTCCCATACTTTTGGGATTTGGCAAGCTTGAACTTCCCCTCCCCCCATCAGTTTGATGGTGAGTTACAAGCTATAGCATATTCCTAAAACATTAACCACC
Source organism: Pseudotsuga menziesii (assembly GCA_001517045.1). Lineage (NCBI taxonomy): Eukaryota > Viridiplantae > Streptophyta > Pinopsida > Pinales > Pinaceae > Pseudotsuga > Pseudotsuga menziesii. Next base: position 92,902 of record LPNX011002499.1, on the reverse strand, counting down.
TTCTTTGACATATAGTCAATTTTTTTCCAAGTAGATAGTGGATTCCCTCCTCGTGGAAAATGTGAGGTTAGCCTAATAACATGATGACCAACAACTTGAGGTTCGTCATTGCCAATAGAGGAAAAGCACATGACATAGGCAAAGAGCACATTTAATGATTTTATATTTGGCAAGTAATTAAATGAATAATATATTAAGAGCCAAAATAGAGAATCAAAACAATATTGATATTCAATATGTAATTGTTTATATGGTTGTAATTAATATTCTCCTCCATCGCTATTGTCACAAATTCCCCCTCAATTTTTTTTTAACAGAGACTAAAAAAGATGTGTATTAAATGGGTTGTGCACAGCCATTCAGAAAAGACTACAGTAGTAGTAATTATAAGAATTTAGCAGTAGATAAGAAAATGAAACAAAATAAGGCCAAGGTGGAGACCTCCAAGTGGCACTTGAGTGGTTTCTACTCTGAAAATTCCCCAATGTAGTATATACTCATATAAATTGCTAATTTAAGACTATACAGAAAAACATGGACTAAACAGGCTGGGTAGGCTGGGTGTCTGTGTCTTCTTCCATTCTTTGAGCTGTTGATTCTAAGTTATCCTGGACGTGTCCTCCATGGATTAGCTGCCCCATTTTTTTAATATCCTGTTGCTTTTGATCTATCTTGCTCTCCAGCTACTTTATGGATTGTGATTCTCTCAATTCCCAATACACCTAATCGCCAACTAAATAGACAATCAGGCTCTGAATACTCTTCACACTTTCAAGCAAAATTCGATACACTTCCTGATTTGCACCAACAGAGATTAATGTCGAGTCTCTTCCCACGAAAATCGACCAGGAGAGGAGCTTAATCAAGTCTCTAAATACATCAACCTGCCAGAAGAGAAGCAGGGAGGTTACGTTAATTGTGTTTGGCAGCAAGCTTAAAAAGACGGAATTGGGACCCGCTCTTCCACGCCGAGAGAGTTCTCACCTTCTTACATAGACAAAGAATAACTTATGTGATAAAGACAGTGCATACTAAGTCATTGAGGAGACAATTCATGTGCAGAGGACTGTGCACTGATATCTGAGAGTGAATACGGCCATTTGGTTTAAGATGACGGGCATTTAGCTAAGTGGAATGTTCTGCTAAAGCTGCCAAGAGACAATGGAAAATAAAAAACATGAGCCTATTAGTCAAGCGAGACTCCATGGCATGGCCTAGATGGATGACAAGTGATCCTTTTTGAAACTTAGGGGATATATTTGACACTAGCTACCTCATCATTTAATAAAATGGAGCCTTGAGGGCGATAATCCCCCATGTTTGCCAATGAGTTTGCTTTAGCGTTGTTCGCTCTTAAAATATGGAAGAAAGTTGTGTTCTAAGGAAGGTGAAGCTGAGATATTATGTTGTAAATCCTTTTGCATTTAATGGATCTCGTTGGGTAGCCATTTTTCATTTTAAGAATTACCTAGCGAGAGTCTCCAAAGACTATTAAACTTGATATGGACCTTGTGTCTGTCATTTCTAATCCTTGGAAAAGAGCTAGCCACTCAGCCCCGTAGTTAGTCTTGTTTCCCAATCCCCATGCAAAGGTTTTTATCGTTTGTCCTCTTGGGTCCAGAATGACCCCCCCTGCTCCTGCCTCTCCTGGGTTGCCTCTTGAGGCACCATCAAAGAATAAAGAGTAGGAGTTTTGCTCCTTAATCCATCTTGTAAGGTCAGTAAAGTTTTTCGTGATCTCCCAGGGCTGGATGGAGTAGAAACTTTTGGACTGAGGGGAACTCCTTTGAAATAAAATGCCGCACCACTTGGAAACATGAGCTGGAATGTCCTCTGAATCTAGGGATCCCAAACCTCTCGTAGCTAATTTTTATGTTGTCATTCCTATAGTCTTTGAGATTATCCGGCTTATGACCACCTTTTGTTCTTTGAATATTGATATGTTCCTTGCCAACCAAATCTGCTAGCATATATTTTTTGGTATGACATTCCAAAGTCTTTTTAAGTTTGGTTTTTTCCTGAGAATTCCTATATAGAGTCTATCCCATGCTATTAAAAGCTGACCAAGGGAGTCTGGGGGTTTGAAATGAGCACAAACCAGATGTAAGATGGACCTCCAAACTTGAAGGGAGACTTTGTAGTGAAGAAATAGATGTTGGGTGATCTCCATATCTTCATTATATAGGGCACATCAGGAGGGACCATCTATTCCACTTCTTCTGAGATTATATGTAGTTAGAATTTTGTTATGCATTAACAACCATATAAAACAATTTACTTTGGGAATACAATCTAGGTTCCAAACCTTTTTCCAGAGTTTTGTTGATGCGATGATTGTATTAAGAGAGATTTTACAGAGCTGCCAGATTGATGTGCCTTACCCTTCCCAAGGATGACTAAGAATTGTGGAACGTGGCTTCCTTATATATTTATTTCTAATAACCTCTTTCCACCAATCCCTATTTCCTGTAGCCAATATCCATACCAATTTAGCTCCAAGAGCTTTATTCATCTGTTCCGGATCTTTGATGCCCAATCCTCCTTTTAGTTTAGGAACCTTAACGACATCCCATTTAACTAGGTGAAATTTTGTATTCTGAATTTTACCTCCCTGCCAAAGAAACTTTCTTATTTCCATGCTTATAATGTTTGTGATCATCTTAGGGGCGAAGATCATAGAGCTGATATATATGGGATAGGATGACATGATTGACTGGACAAGAGTGATTTTCCCTGCGACATTGAGCCAACGTGAACCCATGAAGAGAATCGTATTTTTGATTTTTTGAATTACCGGTCTCCACATGGCTGACGTGAAGGATTTCTTGGTGATAGGTATTCCTAGATAACTAAAGTGTGTCCAATCATGGTTGACTTTTATGTTAAGAATCTGTGAGATATCTCTGAGGGTATTTACATTACTGTGCCACTCAGAGTTAACATTTATCCAAATTCACCTTACTGCCCGATGAAAGAAGGAAGAGATCTAGAGATTTTATAAAGTTCATGGCGATTTGTGTGGATGCACTCCCCAACAAGATGGAGTCATTAGCGAAGAGTGCGTGGTTAATGGGTCGAATCCCTGCTTTAAAGGAGAGCCCTAAGATCGTTCCTTCCTTGAGGAGTCTATTGAATCTCCTGCTTAAAGAATCAGCCACTAATATGTAGAGGAAAGGATAAAGAGGGTAGCCTTGCCTGATCCCTCTTTTGGCTTTGAAGAAGTCAGAGGGCCTTCCATTAATTAGAGGAGCTATCCAAGGGGAACTTATGCAGGCTTGGATTTTCTTGACAAAGGTAGGAGGGAAACCAAACTTTTCCAAAATCAGGAAGATGTAGTCATGTCTTAGTCTATCGAAGGCATTTGCTAAATCAAGCTTGATAGCCATTCCAAGATCCTTCTTTTTCAGACTAGAATGTATTACTTCTTGGACAAGGAGGATATTGTCACTTATATGATGGCATGTTATGAAGCCTCCCTAATTTGGAGAGATTAAGGATGGGATGATGAGTTTCAGCCTGAGAGATAGGACTTTAGAGAAGATCTTATAGGAGGCATTGCAAAGGGAGATAGGTTTGAAACATTTTATAACGATGGGGTTGTGCTCTTTTGGGATTAAAGCTAGGAAGGTGGAGTTAGTAGCCCCTCCCATCCTTCCTTTGGACATCCAAGAAATGTGGCGAACCAAATCTTTTTTAATAAAATGCCAACACATTCTGTAAAAACGAATTAGAAAACCATCTATCCCAGGAGCTTTATCCGGATGAAGGGACCTAACGGCCTTTTTAATCTCCTCTTTAGAGATGGGAGATTCTAAAACTTTTGAATCTTCTGCCCTGATGAGAGGGGGGGTGTCTTTTACCATTTAATCCATGTCCTCATTGAAGACTTCTTCTTCATTATTATAAATATTTTCAAAAAAACTTCTTACCTCATTAATGATCTTGGTCTAATTGGTGGTGGTTGCTCCATCGTCCTTTTTAAGCTCCCGAATTGTGTTCCTCTGTTGTCTTTCTTTGCATTAATTTTGGAATAATTTGGTGTTTTTATCTCCACCAATTAACCAAAGATTTCTAGACCGCGGCCTCAAGCTTTCCTCCTCCTGCCTAAGAGTAGATTGCAATTGTTTTTCCAGCTCTTTTTCTTTTATCAATAATTCCTTAGTTACCTCTCTTTACTCCATACTTCCTTGCAATGTTTCCATCTACTTGATGAGTTCTATGTTTCTGATCTTGGGCTCCTGATAGTGCCTAGTGACCCATTTTTTTAAAGCAATTTTAACCCGCTTTAGCTTTTGCTTCTAGATGTAGGCCGGGGATCCTGGAATAAAACAGTTCTAGGTGTTGTGGATGATGTCCATAACTCCCTCCATCTCCAACCAGAGATGGTTAAAGCGAAAGGGGAGAGGTCCAAGTTTTCAAGCGGAAGAAGGAAAAAGAAAATAGGCTTATGATTCGAAACAACTGAGCAGAGAAGCTTTGATTCTGGAACATCCAAGTTCTTTAGGATATGAGTGCTAATCAGCACTCTGTCAAGTCTTGCAGCAATGTGACCCGGTCTAGTCCTTTTGTTACATCATGTGAAGTTATCGTATTTGGGCTTTATGTCTGATAAGCCCCAAAGAGAGATCAGGTCTTCCATCCTTTCACCAAATGGATCTCTGATTTTTTAGCCTCCCCTGCATTCTTTAGATGATATGGTAACATTGAAATCACTAGCAATAATACAGGGATAGTGTTTTTTCCCTATCATTTGATCTTTTAGGCAGTTCCAAAAAGTTTCTTTCTGAGCTTGAATGATAGGTCCATAAATGTTCCCCACCCAGAGGACTTCCTTATTATCCTTGTCTACTAGCTCCATAAAGAGCCAATTCCTGCTTTCAATTGCTTAGCGCATTGAAAATTTGTCCTCATCCCACCAGGTGAGAATGCCTCCCGATCCCCCGTCGTGCTTACAGCTTTCCCTTCGCCTTTTGGCCAAACTTTTTTCATTGTTGAAATATTGTCTTCAATAGTCTTCTTTGTCTCTTGGATGAGGAGGATGGAGTTGGATTCCATTGATTTTATTCTTTTTACAACTTCTATATTCTGGTTTCCTCCTAGTCTTTGACAATTCCAAGAGACCAACTTCATTATTTCCTATGTTGGTGTAGAGCCCTTTCCTTTTCCTTTTTCTCTTCTTCAGGGGTAAGAAGGTATTTATTGGCCTGTGGGTTTCTTACCAGAAAGTCTAGGTTGGACTACTTTCCTGCTGCTCTATCCCTTATTGCTTCATGCTCTCTAACTGTTTTATTGGACCTCCTTCCTTTTTTTATTATTGTGGCTCTGGTTCTTCGTTGGAGTTTTTTGAGGTTTCCTCCGTTGTTGCCTTTGTCCTTGACTGGGTGTTAGTACCTCCATTATTTGTTGATGATTCGGGTCATGTTTCGGATTATGTTTGAGCTGGAGTGACCTTATCCCCCTGTTCATCTGGCCCAAGAGGAGGCATTTCCTTTGGGGCTTCCTCCTCCTATGGGATGTTTGTTTCTTCTCCCTCTATGAGTTCCACAACTTCAATTTCTTCGTTTGCTAGAGCTTGAAACTTATTTCCGACTGCATTCTTTTCCAAAGAGGTGGATGGTTGCATTGGGGCTGCTCTTTCTCCCTTTTTTTGCTTGCTACATTCCATCCTTCTTCAGGGGTCTCTTCCACGTTGGATTTGTCTGGATTTTTAGTACAAAACTTGGCAAAATGCCCATATTCGTGACATTACTTGCATTTAAAGGGTATCTGCTCATAATCCATAGTCTGCATATGGTTCCATCCGTCTATTGACAAATTTATGGCTTTTGGAAGCCCTTTCTCCAGATCGAATTCCACACATATCCTTTCACAGGCGAACATTGGGGCTTTTAGCTCTGATTTGTCTATGTATTTACATAGAGTGTTCCCTATTGCGTGAAAATCCTCATCATTGCAACAATGTAATGGGAGATGGCGTAGCTTCACCCATACCGGCACTACCTTAGGAATGTCTTTTACATGATCAAAAAAGAGATCCCATTTGTTAAGATACATCCCTCCTGGCCCCATGAAATATGCTCCATTCCTGAAAATAAGATCTCGATCCTCCTTTTTTTCAAAGATGAAAACGAAATACCCCTTTTCCACAGAAGATTTGATGCACTTCCCCTTGAATGAGGGGTCTCTGGTTTTTATTGAGCCATACTTCTACAGATCCAGGAGAGGGCCACAACCCTGTGAACAATCCTATCAAGCCTTTTTCAAATAAGGTAGCTGCCTTCCTCTAAGAGGTAGTAGAAGAAAGATTAACATTCAGAACTTCTGAGCGCTTAACAAAGTGAGAGGAGGAAGGAGCGCTGGACGACGGAGGTGCATAAGATGCGACTATTCGATGAAAGAGTTCATCAAAGCCTTCGAGATCACTGGGATCCATGGATGCCGACAGCCAGAGTCGAGCCCATGATTAACCCTAGATTTTGTTCAGTGCTCCAAAATGCGATTTCATCAAGTACCAATTCCCCCTCATTATCATAGTAGCTCATTGCAATTCTTTTAGACACTACATCCAACAGTTGGCAAGCATGCTTTAGACTTTAAACATTTTTTTAGAAATGGTTTAAGATATATCTAGATGTACTAAAATCTGTTTAATTGATTGTTTAATAGATGTATGAAATATTTTGATTTTGAAATAAAACCCTCTTTGAATCAACTTCAACCTAATCTCCTTAAATTTCCATTTTGGATATAAGTCTAACAAGAGTTGCATGGCAGCGGATACTTGTCGAGGTTGGTAGGTCAAAATTGTATGCATTGATATGGACAATTTGAAAATAACGAGATGCATGGCATTATAAATTTATATTTATTTATGTTTAACCAATATTAATTTCCTACTTTTTTGTTAACTATCGTAGTCCCAAAAATACATTTTTTTTTAATTATTGTAATCCCTACCAAGTAGGTTCATATTTTTTTTGCTAAATTTGAAACTCAATTTGAATATTGTCTTTTTAGTATTTATGAGTAAAGGTGTTATCACACATCACAATCAAAAGAATTGGTGCATCCCACGCAGGTTTAATTTTCTTTTGCTAAATTTGAAAAACATTTAAAACTAGGTTAAATAGTTGTAAATTGGCCTTGCACTACATAATGGTATCTTTGTTGCAGACATATAAATGCATATGAGACCTATGGTTTCCACAGTCACGAAGTTTTCTATTCATTTATTCACCCAAACATTATAATGAAAATAACAAAAGGAAAGAGTGTGAACAAGGATGAACTTGGAGGCATCAAATTCAACATAAAACTTTACTTGGTTATAAAAGGTTGGTGCATATGCAATTACGTTTGTAACAAATGATTAAGTTTGCATATTACCTCTTGAATGGGATTATGGAAATATGATGGATTAAGGAACTCTGCGACCCCAAAGTATTTAGTTGTTTTTAGAAGAAAAAAGTTGTAACTTGTTATTATAAGCAATCAAAGTTACATATATTCATTGCCAAAACATAGCTTTCCTATTCCATAAAACAACTATATTCCTCCTTAATGTACTATCCTCCAACAAATCACAAAATAACATCACAAAATGTCACCATACAAAGAGTCTAGTCCATAAGTCTCCAACAAACTCAGTACTTCAATCCTTACTCAAAAACAAAATAAAAGCCAACATCCACCAGTTGGTCAGATGAAAATTCTTCAAAATACACCCTATCATCCATAGGTCCTATAGCCCTCTTGGAAAGGTAATCCACCCATACATTCAGTTCCCTATAAACATGTTCAAAGGAGATATCTGCAAATTCAGACTTCAGGGAACAAATCCTTTTAAGCCAATGCTCCAAATACAACGAGTGAAACTCAAAAATCCCATTTGCCTAATCAATTGCCACCCTAGAGTCACAAAAAAAATTGTTACATATAACACCCCGCTTTTTGGCAAACCATAAAAGGCCCCATAAATCCAAAACCTCCACCTTAGTATTGCTTCCACTTCCAACAGTCATCCAGATATGAATATGGTGATATTTTTTATGTATAAGATCATCCCAACACCACACATACTAGTCTACACCGCATCATCAAAAAACATAGTCGAATAATCATCTGAATAAGGCAATGAATTAATGCATATGATCTTCTCTTTAGATTTGGGTGAGGAAAAGGCATTAAGAGCCTTGAGAAGACGAATACAAACAAGAACTGTTGATGGTTTAATATCTTCAAAGATACAAGAATTTCAAAGTTTCCAAATCTCCCAAACTAGGAGTAATGGCAATATTAAATAGCTCACACTACCCTAAAACCAATTGAAGAGATAGACTACAAAACAATTGTTGTCCCACAAATCCTTGTACTCCAGTCTATATTTTAAACTATGCCAGATACCTGTGAAAAAGACTCAGTTACAGAATAAGTGATCCACAGTCTTCGATGCCTCCATGCAGAGCACGCATCTACGAGGCCCTTCAAATCCTCGTCTGAGAAGGTTCTCCCATGCAAGTATTCTATTGTGGATACATAACCAAATGAAGCACCTAATTTTTAATGGAATCTTTAATTTCCACGGTTTCCCATCCCACTGCACCTTTGAACCATTTCCCTCCCAAGATACAATGGTTTCATATGCTAATTTCATAGTTAACTTACCATTTGTGTTCCCCTAGTCCCAAACTAAGGAATCCACCTCATGTGATAAACGAATCCCATCAGCATTCAATGCCAAAATAAAACTATCCCATTCATCTAAAAGAGCTTCCCATAACCCCAACTCATTTGCCTCATACCAATATTAATTAATCAAATCTCCACAACTCTTACACCTCACCTGAGCCAAAACAAAAGCATTGTTGTCATGAAGTTGTAAAATCAGTTATCAGGATAGTCTCACTTCACAATCCACTCCCACAATGGGGTCAATACCCAAAAATGCTTGCGTACCATTTCCAATACACCAACCGATCCAACTACCAAGTATGGGATAGGCCCTAAGCGACCCTTTCCAAATAATAGAATCATTTGGTACACGTAATGATGGCTTCCCTATCCACATAATAACTGACAAACCCTTCAACTACTTTTTTATGCATCCAAGTCCCAGAAAATAACATAAAAATAGCATAAATAGACCAAAAGAGAGTAATCCGCGACTTAATTATGAAGAACAAAAATGAATAGCAATCCTCTTCGAGGGAGGAACCTCCTTACACAATGTATTGTGTACCCAGGACAAGACAATATACAATGCTTACTCAAATGAAAATATATCCTTCCTATATATAGGAGACAAAGGTGTACAATAACAACTAATAGACCCACTATAGACCCAAGCTTACATCAATAATATGTAATACACCACCATATAGGGGGTAAAGTGCCACACTATAGGGGAACCATGCCCAACATTTAAGGATTAACATGCCCCTCCCCTTTAGACAAGTGTTGTCCTCAACGTTTGGGTAGTTGTAGATGCATTTGTATGCAGACATCATCTTCCCATGTCGAATTTGCAGCTGGTAAGTTCTTCCACTTGATGAGGTACTCAATAATAGCTTGATTTCGTAGTTGTTTGGTCTTTGTTTTGATGATTTGGTCAGGTTCCCATATGATTTGTGCTTCTTCAAAACTCCTTTGACAGTGATGTTGATATGCCTGTAGTTTCATCTTGTTTTTTGACATGGTTGGGATTTGGAGAACTATTTGTTGGTGCTCTATGCGATCTACCACTGCTTGAACTGTAGATTTTCTTGTCACTGCTTCGACCATCTGCTCCATTTCTTTCATCTGGCCACAGGAGTATTTGTAAGGTCTGATGATAGAAGGAACACTTCCCAAATTTAAATTAATAACATTGTCCAATCTTGAATAGGTGGATGACTAATTGGAATATCTTCAAATACCTTGGAAGGCTTTTTAAGGACCCTTTGGATATCTGGCGAAATAAGAGCCTTACATGTTTGAACATCTAGTGAGTATAATTGTGTATTTACACCTTCTTTACCTTTCTTTAACAATGTTTTCATACCATTAGAGTTGATCACCTTGCTTGGTTTCCCTATGATACCATTTAACATAAAAAAAAATCCTTCCTAGGAAAATTTCAAGAAAAGCTTCTAAAAATTAAAAGCCATTGTTTCCAATGATTGTAACCATTGAACTCCTATTACAACATCAACACCCCCATTGGTATAGCAACCATGAGACTATTCAATACATATTGCCCCATAGTAAGATTGATATTATGGAACTTCCTTGAACAATTGATGGTTCCTCCATTTGCAATCATTACTTGAAATTTTAGTGCTGGATATACAAAGCAATTGAGTTCTTTGGCTACTTTACAGTGAATGAAATTATGAGTACTACTCAAATCAATCAACACTATTACCTTTTTATTTTTTATATATCCTTCGATCTTGAGAGTTTGGCGAGTGTTAATTCCAGCAAAAGCATGACAAGATATGGTGGGAGTAATCACTTCTAGTTCATCCCCTTGTGGTGGTTCCTATTCTTTTAGTTCTTCCTCGACTCATTCTATATAGAAGAGTTTCTTTTCTCCACACTTTTGTCCGTTGTTGTACTTATTGTCACAATTAAAGCATAGACCTTTCACTCTTATTTACTCTAGTTATTGAGGTGTCAACCTTTGAGGTTGGTTAGAAGGAACATCATTTTCCTTGTATGTGTTGGAAGTGGTATTTCTAGAAGTCATCACCATATTTTTACTTTCAACCTTCCTTGCCATCATGAAAACCTTTTCTAGGGATGACAGTTCAAAGAGACACACCTCATGTTGAATGTTATCCTTAAAGGTTCCAATAAAGAGATATAACAAATTGTATTTTGAAATATTCTTCACTTTGAGACTTAGTTGTTGAAATTGCTTGATGTGCTCTGTAATTAGACTTTTTTGCTTGAGATTTACAGATTGGCTAAATAAGGTGTTGCTATTTATATCCCCACAATGTGCAATCAATTCTTTTGTAAATAAAGACCAAGAGATAATAGAGTCCTTATTATGATCACAAAACCATTGGTACCATACAAATTGATCGGGTTCTAAATATAAGGATGCAATAGTTATCTTTTGCAAAGTGGGCACCTGGTGTAGATCAAAGAATTGCTCCATCTGAAAAATCCACGTGAATTGATCCCTGCCATCAAACTTTCTCATCTCAATCTTGGGGATAAACTAGTTCCTTGGACCTGAATTGAACCCATAATGTTGTAGTGAATCATCAACTTTTGAGGCGTCCAACTTCCTACTCTCCAATTGTTTTTCAATTTTCTCCAGACCTGACTGGAATAAGCCCTCTTTTTCCTCCTTATCCTCTTCTTGAGTAGATACATGAGGAATAAAGCTATGTTTTATATCCTCCATCAATTCCTTCAAGTCTTGAAGATCTTATTTTTCTAGTCATCCCTTTGAGATCCTCTTTAGTAGCCATCCCTTTGAGATCCTCTTTACTAGTCATCTTATTTTCCAATTTAACAAAGTCATCCATTTTCACATTTCCTTTCATCATATCTTCCAACTTGGACACTCTAAAAGATATGTCTTCCATTTCATCGTATCTCGGGAATGAATCCTCTGGGGGTTTGAGTGGAGTGTGATTCTTTACACTTCCTTTGGTGGCATTTTTAACAATAAATATATATCACACCCTAGAGTTTACCAGAAATAGATCCTTCTACTCAAAGCTATTCAAATGCAAAATGACGTACCTTTTTCAAACCTTGATTAGAAGACTATTTTATGGCTGACTTATAACTATGGTAAAATTTGAATTTCGACTCACCTGGGTCTGAAACTTCTACCTATGGCACCCTGATGTGTCCTATTTCCAATGTCATAGTTCTGACCTAATTTGTATGTGCCAAAAACAAGTTATTGCAAATCTCCCAAAACTTCTTATTTTTTTCCTATCCAAAAGATCAAACTTGTACGGTATTCCATGTGTCCAATATTTAATTTTTGTAGTTGAATATTCTACCACATATACCTTGGTCCATATTCTTTCATATGCAATTAGTCTCACTCAATTTGGATCTTGGATGCCTCAGATATGACCTTTTTTTCCTAGAGCACCTGTTTCAAACCCTAATTGGAAGACTGTTTTATGACCGACTTGTAACTGAGATAAAATTTTACTTTAGACTCCTCTAGGTATGAAAATTTGGCCTGTGGTACCGTGATGTGTCCTCTTTCTAATTCTACAAGTCTGACTTAATTTGGATGTTCCAAATTTTTTTTATTGCAAATCCCCCAAAACTTCTTGTTTTTGTCCTATCTAGAAGAGTGTACTTGTACCACAAGTACCCTTGTCCATCTTCTTTCTTATGGAACTAGTCTCACACAATTTGTATCTCGAATGCCTTAAATATGACCTTTCTCCCTAGAACACATGTTTTAGACTAGGTTTTGGACTAGTAAAAAACCCTAGATTCCTCCAAAATTATCTTTGAAACTGTAATGGATCGGGATCTAAATTTTGAACTGGAGATAGCTCGACCTATTTTAGTAGTGGCTTTTTAACCTTGATCTGTGAATCCTTGTAGAAAAAAAATTGTAGTGAAAATTACAAGATTACTCATTTTGCAGAATCCAGTCCCGAGGAAAGAGTTCTTATACCAAATGTTATGCAACCAAGTCCCATAAATAGCATAAAAATATCATAAATAGACCAAGAGAGAGTAATCCACGACTTAATAATGAAGAACATAGATGAATAGAAATCCTCTTCGAGGGAGGAACCTCCTAACACAATGTATTGTGTACCTAAGACAAGATAATATACAATGCCTGCTCAAATGAAAATATCTCCCTCCTATATATAGGAGACAAAGGTGTACAATAAAAACTAATAGACCCAATCCTACATCGATAATATGTAATACACCACCATATATGGGGTAAAGTGCCGCAGTATAGGGGGAATTGTGCCCAACATTTAGGGCTTAAAATAAAACTATTCCATTTACGAATCCACTTCATCTGATAAATGAATCCCATCAACATTCAGTGCCAAAATAAAACTATTCCATTCATCTGAAACATCTTCATGTAACCCCAACTCATTTTCCTCATACCTATATGAATTATTCAAATCTCCATAGCTCTTACGCCTCACCTAAGCCAAAACAAAAGCATTGTTGTCGTGAAGCGGTAAAATTAGTTATCGGGATAATCTCACTTCATGATCCACTCCCACAATGGGCCCAATACCCAAAAATGTTTGCATACCATTTCCAATACACCATCTGATCCAGCTATCAAGTATGGTATAGGCCCTGAGCAACCCTTTCCAAATAATGGAAGCGTTTGACACACGTAATTATGTCTTCCTGATCCACATAATAACTGACAAACCCTTCAAGTACTTTGACTAAATAGTTCTACTCCAGATGATTGTATCAAATACACATCTCTAAATACTTTTAGCTCTCAGCACTAGGATAAACCACTCGGTCCTCTTGATACCCCAACCCAAAACATGTTTTGGATGGGCCATATTCTCCCAAGCTGATAGATGAAACTTTGAATTATTATGTCCTCTAGACCAAAGAAACTAATATATCTTTTTACGAATGTTGTTGATTACTAATGAAGGAGCCACTGTAAGGGAAAACCAATAAACCAACAAGCTTTGGAGAACCAAGTTAACAAGTTAGACTCCCACCCAAGGACAATGAGCAAAAATAACAATGCTTGATCCTTCTATAAACTCTTTGCTCAAGCCACAACTAGTCCTCCAATTTATAGCCATTTAGTTTTAAATGATTGCCAATGTATTTGAATCCTTGGTTGAGATTGAACACCTTACAAGGAAACAAATTGAAAATATGTCTACATATCTCAACCTATGGATTATTATACAAAACACTGACTTATCAGCACTCACCCTCATCCCGATAGCTTTATAGAAACAATCAATAATATCCCTATAATGTTGTCATTCATCCATATTACCCAAGCCCAACAAGAGAACATCGTATGCAAACAATAAGTGAGTAATGGCTAAGGAACGCGATAAATTTATACCCTTAATATTTTTCTCCTCCTTCGCTTTGCTGATAAGTCTACTCAAGTTTTCCATAACCAAAATGAATAACAAGGGAGAAAGCATGCAACCTTGCCTCAGTCCCTTTTCGCTACCAAAGAAAGAGGTAGGGGTCCATTGATCAAAACCGCATAGGAGGCTAAACTAATACATGCCATTATCCAATTAATCGATTTCGATCTACAACAACATAAATCTAATAAATGACCAATCTACCCAGTCGTATGCTTTAATAAGATCCATCTTTAGTATGAATACATGTAGGTGTTTTACTTTCATCAAATGCAGACACTCCTGTGCTATCTCGACCGCATCCAAAATCTGCCTACTTGCAGGAAAACCAAATTATTCAAGACTGATTCATATCTCTGAGATTGGCTTAATGTGGATAGAAATAAGGTTAGTAATGATCTTGTACACCAAATTACATAATGAGATGGGCCTGAAATCATTCAAGTTCTCTAGTCTATCCTTTTTTGGAACCAGGGTAATAAAAGTGGTAATTAAGTTTTCAAGAATAAATTCATTCATCATGGATTCTTTAATGGATCATAGGGTGTTCTGACCCACCAAATCAAAAAAATGTACAAATAATTCCACATTCCAACCATCGGGTCCTAGACTTTTGTCTTTTGCAAAGATCCTTAGCATCTCTTTAACCTCCTCTAGTGACACAAGAATTCCATTACTTTTACTGTCATCACTACTGAAAAATCTAGGATGGAGTTTTAGAACTCTAAGCTATGCATACAAATTATATGAAGTCTTGTGTTTAAAGATATTGGAGAAATGTGTCATCGCACCACTTTTGAGATCCTTTTGATCCTTCAGGAGATCATCTCACCACTTCTGAGCTCCCATATATAAGATGCAAATCGATGAAACGACTTAGTATTTGAATCCTCTTCAAGTATCCATAATGCATGACTCTTGAGCCTCCAAGTGGATTCTTGTTGGGAAAGAATCTTAGCTCTACGACTCTTTAGACTAAGCAACATTTCCTTCCTATCCACCAAGAAAAACTCTGCATCCACCTTATTTTTCCAAACCTGCAATATCATTTTCGATATAAATCAACTCCTTAATGTTCTTCCTTTTTTTTTCTCTCTCTCTATCCCATTGATCCACTTCCAATATCAAGAGCCTGAGTCTCTTAATCAACTTATGCATCATTGAGCCTATAAATTGTGTCTCATCTGACCTCCACCAACTCTCCACCATCGAACAAAAATCTAGTTCAGATAACCATGTTCTATCCAATATGAAGAGATAATTTACCTTACAAAAATCAAAATCTATCTGCAAACAAATCACATTATGGTCAGAGTTGCCCAAGAATGAAATATTCCCATAGTTAACCCCAAATCATCATCAATTAGGAATCTATCCAAACGTTTTTCCACCCAACAACACCTAAATGCCCATTTGACCATAAAGGTACCACTACCACCAAAATAATATCTAACAACTGAGTCATCTTAAAAACTTCCTTAAAATATGCAACCAAAGGATCAGACCTTACCTTTGATCCCCAAACTCCATTTGTTGTCATCGTTAAGTTGAGATCACCCATGACAATAAGCGAAGGGTCCTCTAACAAACCCTCAACCTTCACTTAATCCCAAAATATCTTTTGGTTGTTGTAAGGAGCATAAATATTCAAAATATTTATCGGTTGATCCAATCGCTCGAGTCTATCTAAGATCTTGATACTTGCAAAAGTGAGATAAGGAGGGAAATCATCCTGGTTAGGGTCCCATGATATTAACAACCCTCCCAACAAGCCATAAGCATCAACACCACAACATTTCCAAGTAGGCTTAATCTTAAGAAAAAACTTGGAAGCCACGATCCCCAATGCCATAGTCTCTTAGAGTAGCACAATATTCAGTCCAACCCTCTCTAAGAGCCTCTTAAAGGCATTTATTTTTGGAGAACTTCCAATCCCTCGAATGTTGAAGGATAGAATAAGAATTAAGGCATTCCCAAATGTGACACATCTACTCTAAGAGCCCCAAAATTTTCAACAATAGGAGAATCCAAAGACAACGCCTTCGAGACCAACATAATATAAGATACCTTACGGTTAATCCACTCACCAAAATCCTTAGAATCAGTCCCCGACTTCTTTTTAAGCTTCTTCCGAGATGTAAATTTCTGATACCAAATTGACGAGATGGGTATATCTTGGTCATCATAGTCCCTACAACCCTGTGTCCCCACATAAGTATAAAGGGGAATGTTGCAAGGTCCCTCCATGACCTAACGAGAGTGCTCCTGTGTGGAAGAGGCCAAACCTTCATTAATAGGAGAAGTGGATAATAAAATATCTAAATGTCAATATGGTTCCACATAGTGCTCACAATCCCGCCTCACCTCTCCCACATTTGAACAAGGATGTAGCTCCTCACTAGGTGCCAGATAATTAGGGCTACAATTTTCCAGTGGCTGATTATCTATAAGAAGATGGGGAAGAGCAAGGAATTAATTCTTCTAAACCACAGGCTAAGGTGAAACACTCTTCTCCCCATTCGACCCCACCAGATTTATTTCCCCCAAAATTTAATCTACAGTAAGAGATATAAGTAAAAGAGGTAATATTAGTCGAAACTTACCAATAAACTGAAGCACCGATTCCTCATCTAGAGGCATTGGAAGGAAAATGTTGTCCCCCAAATCATCTGCCTCCTCTTGCATAGAAGAAACCTCTGAATCCATGCTGAAGGATATGGTACAACTATAACTCAAATGTCTCATTCTATGGCATCTAAAACATCGAAATGGCACACACCAATAATCAAGTCTTTGTGAAAAGGCCATGCCCACCCACCTGACATCAATACTGCCTAACAGAGCTTCAACCATATCCATATCAACCAAAATCCTCGACATATGCCTATCATTTGACAATAGAGTCTCTTCTTCGACCATAATAAACTTACCAATCGATTTTCCTAACTCTAGGAAGACTTTAAAAGTCCAACAATGGAGCAACCATCCTGTTAACAAAACCCAGAGATGCAGACATTGAAGCTTTTCCTTCCAAGGGTTAAAAAAGGTATGTCAATTGCATAAAACCAGGGACCCAACACCCACAACCTAACATCTTGAAGCAATTAATTGCATGCTCTCCACTGACATTAAATGAAAGTAAATCCAACCATTTACTCGCATGATGACTCGCGAAACATGGTGTATCAAAAGCTTCCAAACACGCGAATTCAAGCCAAAAATCTCTGCCCTACTCAATTTAATGTATTCAAACTTGCCTAACAATTCCCTAGTGCTCAAACCTTGAACCATCTGAAAAGTGACATATTTCCCCATCAGACACAGTGCCCTTCCCCCCACTGCTCGTCATTTATTCTTAACCAACATACTTTTAGGTACATACAATTGCCATTTATCCATAGAGATTTTGCAAGACTGTGGGGTTTTTGACAAAACATAAGCACTAAATTAACAAAAGAATCTTTAAGCAATTCTTCATACTTTGATTGTTGAACATTAAATTATGAAGAATTGCTTGAAGAACAAACCAACAACAATGAAATTAAACACCATTAAACATAACCAGTTGAAGTCAAAAGTCATGTGCTTCTGCACCAAAGGACCAAATAAGTAGTGTCCATCTGATTCGTAAAGAGCTCATTACAAAGAAGAATAGGAAATTGTTTAATTGGTAATTATTGGATTGGACTTAATGTAAATGATAATAATATCAAGTAAATGAATAGTAATTGCTTTAAATCTATTCTAAATGTTGCTTAGCTATCTATGAAAAATCCAAGTACATGCATTTTTTAAATATTATTTTTTGAGTAGACTTGTAGTTTATTTAAATATGCCCTTTGAAACATGGCATTACATTTGATGTTTTGCATTTTTGTAATTGTTACTTTGTTGCAATTTTATTTTTCTCAATGTTATTTTTTTAATTATTATATTTGGTTTAAAGCCTAAATTATCAATTGTTTTAGGTGATTAATTGTATTACTTTTTCTAGAAGAGAAAATGGATTTGGAAAATAGGTTAAAATAAGGGCGTCTCGACAATAATTGCTACACATAATTTCTTTTCAGTAAAGTTGAAGAGAAATGTGAATTCATACATGCTTTGATCTAGCCTTTAATCGTCTCGTAAACAATGCCACTTTAGAATCTAAAGGTGAATACTCTCACACACAATTATTTTGATTATACTTTTTACAAAATATTTAAATTCAAAACAATTATATAAAAACACTGCTCGACAAAATGTTGTATTATTTTCCCATTCATAGATAGTCCAATGGCTTATATATTATGATATGTTTTTCAAGAGAAAATATATATGAAATGTGGACATGTACATTTTCAAGAATCTATGCATGGAGTCTAACTATCGATGGCATTGGGACTATCATTATGATCATTTCGTTTCATTATGTGTATTTGTTTAAGAATTAAAAATGTATTAACTAGTTGCATGGGGAGATGACCTATCAATTGCACATTACACTGCCTAAACTTCCCAATACGACCACCCAGATCGACCAACTTCTAGTGTTGTCCACTTGACCTTACATGACATCATCATTATGCATCAAAGAATTTTCCTCTCTATGCTTATGCAAGACCTCATTTGAATGATCACACGCACCACAAAAGCATGAGCTAAGGCTAACACAACTAACCCTGTTGGAGACTTAGCCATAACGAACATTTGATCTGCATGATAATCCATTGCATACTAAAAAACAAAGCTCTGAATGAATAAGCCTAATGAAATATAGATTGTTTGTAAAAATGCAAGGAATCCTAGGGCCATAGTTGATCCAACTCCTGTAAATACAAAAAGGAAAGTGCATATCATTTTTGCAAGTATTACCCTAACACAATTCGGACTAGCTATCTTATCTCGATCCCCTAAGGAAATCTTTGTTATCTCTATTAGTTGTCTAATCACCAGTTAAGCCCAGCTCAAAGGAGAAAGTTAACTTTATGTAGTGCACTTAGTTTAGTCCACAAGAGGAGCATAAATAACACGAAGATTCCATACTTATGAGTCATCCATGTGCAACTCCACTACACTTGTATTTATTATTAATTTGGGTCTTACTTTATGTTGATATTGCTCTCAATTACATTGCGATTATTGGTGGTAATGCAAACCCATGTAAATTAAAATAAAATTGATAAGAATTCTATGTATTGAAAACAAGGTTTTGATAAGTGGATTCCATGCCTTTTTAGCAAGGTAGTATGTGCGGGATTGTGAAGCTACTCACAAATTTAAGAATGTACATTGAGACCTTTGGAGAAGAGAATTAACAAAAGAAGGACCATTAGAGGAACCAAATAATGAGGTAAAATAATAAAAACACTTGTTGTAAAAGCAAATATATTGTTTTCGGTCCAACTGCACAACATATTAGGAAGAGGCAAAGGCTATAATTTATAGTTTATGAGATGCACAGACTTGTCTCTACTCCTTTTTTATAATTCAACTTCATTTGAACTGGTAGTGTTTATGCTATTTCTTAATCATATAATCCTTCTAATTTTCTTGATGCCAACTTAATTCAGGAATATGATTACTACAACTGCCAATTTTTATAAAGCAACCCTTGTTGCAACAACATGCTTGTCCTTACAGTAATTTAGCAATAATCTACAAACAACAAGTGAGGAATATTTAGTCTACTATGTTTTCAAGGCACCTAAATAGTATAACAATAAAATACAAGGGTTGTTCCTTGTTTTGTTACCTACATGTTCTGACCCACGCCCTCATGGAACGCCCTATACTGTTGAAATAAAGTAACTTCAAAGAATATTCTACTTGTACTTTACATTATTATTATTATTCCTCCTTCGGGAGATGTCATTGATGTAAAAGGTCATGTAAAAGTCATGAGGTAAATCCTACATTGTAAGTCGGGTCAATAGTACCCAGGAAAGATTAATATAAATATTATTTTGAGTTTTCCTAGGTAGGTCGACCATGTCAGTTTGATAGGTCGACCCAGTTAGGTTAAAAGGTCAGTCAAGTGATTAGTATAAATAGGGAGGCGCCCTCCCTCATTTGTACACACTTACTCACTCATGTATTAAGCAGGAGATAGAAAGAGGAAGGATAGAGAAGGAGGAGGAGAAGTGTCTTTGATGTTTTGGCTCTTATGTTATGGTTTGCTCTCTCTCTCTCTCTCTCTCTCTCTCTCTCTCTCTCTCTCTCTCTTATGAGACCTTGTTCTTTGGGTATTGCATTATGATAATCTATATCGAGGAAGTTTTGTTGGGTTTTTCCCTTTTGGGTTTCCCAGGATAAATTGTTGTGTACATTGTGATTATGTTTATTTCAAAGTTCCTCTTTATGATGTTATTGTGAAAATGTATTAAATTCTCATGTAGTTAGGACTTAAGCTATAACAACATATAAAACTTAACATGGTATCAAAGCTCGACTGAAAATAGTGGCTTTCACTGGGTAAATCTCTCTCTCCTTCTCTAGACAAGAAAATTAGGGTTTCTTACTAAAGAGGAATTTTTGAGAGCAAGTGACATTCAGAAATATGCCCCTCCAAGGCGCATCTTTTGGCACCTGGATCAAAGTTTTTTAGTGGGCAGATCCTTCCAAAAGTCAAACCCTAGTTTGAATTGGAACCATAAAACCAAAAATCCAGAACCAGAACCAGAAACTGCAGTCCAGAATTTTGCAAGTCCAGTTTCAAGTGTTAGAATTTGGATTCTTCAGAAACTAACTGTACCAACATACTCGCCTCAGTCAAGTGCATCTTTTGGTAATTTCGGTTTTCATTTCTGAGAAATTTCAATTTTTGTCATTTTTTGTTCTTCGGGACAAGATGCATCCAAGCACCAAGTTTGATGACAAGTTGGAAGGCATAAAAAACTTTTGTGCTTGGAAATACAGAATTAGACTCTTTCTAAAAGAAAATGATCTTGCAAAGTTTATCAAGGAAGTTGTGTCTGAGCTCGAAGAAGATGAAGCAAAGAAAAAGTACAAGAAGGACATGATTAGAGCCAAGAGGATCATAACAGATTATATCAAGAATCACTTGATTCCTCAAGTGTCCTCCAAGGCTACACCTAAGGAGATGTTTGATGCCCTATCAAGAAAGTATGAAGGAATAAACATCAACCAGAAGATGAGTTTCAGATCCCAACTCAAAAGTACAAAGATGAGCAAGGGTGAATCTATCCAAGAATATTTTACAAGGGTTTCTCAATTCAAAGAACAACTAGAAGAAATTGAAGATAATATTGATGAAGATGAATTAGTAATGACCGCTCTAAATGGTCTTACTAAACCATGGTATTCTTATATGAAGACAATTTGTGCAAGGAAGTAAATCCTACAATTTAAAATCCTATGGGAAGAATATGTTCAAGAGGAAGCTAGAGTAGCAAATCGAGAAGCGCTACTTAGGGATGATGACCATGCTCTAGTTGCTCATGTTAGAAGAAGAGGAAAACTTCATTTCAAGAAGGAAACTCATAAGGAGTCTCATCCTCCTAAGAAGTTTCAAAGGAATAAAAAGGGAGATTACAAGCAGAAAGACTTCTCCTCTTATCTATGTTACCATTATGATAAGATAGGACACATTGCCAGAAATTGTCCAAAAAGAAAAGACGAATATAAGAGGAGGGATAACAAATGACATCATGCTCATTTATCCGAAGAAGAAGAAGAATAAGAACCTCTAAAGAAGTTAGCAAAGCAAGAAATTGAAGAATATGTTTTATAGATGTTGAAGTTCTTATGTGAACTAGAGGAAAATCTCTAGAAGATGCTTCTGTCATTGGGACAGAAGAAGGTGGCTTGTATAAACTGAAAGGGCACTTAGAAGCAGTCGTGATTCATGATACTACAATTCCATGTGAAATATGTCATAGAAGTCTTGATCACATAAAATACAAGGCCTTACCACATCTGATCAAGGGAGTAACAAGTTTACTAGATCTAAAGATTGATCATGAAGGAGTATATAAAGGATGTGCGAAAAGAAATAACATAAATAATCAATTTCTGAAAAGTAACACCAAGACAGAAGGAATATTGGAACTTGTTCACTCATATGTATGCGGTCCAATGCCCTCAACATCTTTAAGTGGGTATGCATATTATGTAACATTCATTGATGATTACTCTCGTAAGACTTAGGGCTTACTTTTTGAAATCAAAAGATGAAATGTTTGGAAAATTCAAGGAATTCAAAGCCTTGGTAGAGAATATTTCAGAAAGAAAGATCAAGACACTCAGGTTAGATAATGGAGGAGAGGATACTTCAAATGAATCTGGAAACTTTTGCAAAGATGTCAAGATTAAGAGGGAACTTACCACTCCCTATAATCCACAATAACATGGTGCTGCTGAAAGGAAGAACCGAACCGTTATGGAATCAGTGAAGGCTATGATCCATGATCAAGATCTTCCTATGCACTTATGGGCTAAAGCAAAAAGGACAACAATACATGTCCAAAATAGAATATCCCATAATGTACTTGGGTTCAAAACCCCTAAAGAGATGTTCATATGCAAGAAACCAAAAGTAAGTCACCTCAATATATTTGGTTGTCCAGTGTTTGTTCATATTCCAAAAGACAAAAGAACCAAGTTGGATCCTTCCAGAAAGAAATGAATATTTGTTGGATACTATGAGGTATCCAAGGCCTTCAGAATTTATATACTAGGTTACCACCATATGGAAATTAGCAAGGATGTAACCTTTGATGAAGATGCAACTCTCAAGAAATCGAAAAAGTTCCAACTTGAAGAAACACATGAAGAAGTTGTAGCTCCCAAAGTTGTAGAACCGATGAAAAAAGTTGCACCTTCTACTGATGATGAGATTCCAGAAGAACGTGATATGTTGGAGCCCCAAGAATGTCCCCACATGAATAACTCCCACAAGAGAAAGCCAACTTGGGATCATGAAACTATTCAAGAAGCAGAAATGTATGGTGCTCTAGATGGCTCCTCGAGACAAAGAAAGAAGCCAAAACGATTTTATAGTTATGTAGCTTTGATGTGTAATCTTGTAGACATATGACCTACTTGTTTTGAAACAATTGTTCAAACGAGAGAATGAGTAGAGGCCATGAAGAAAGGATACCAAACCATAATGAAGAATGATGTGTGGGAAGTAGTTCCCAAACTAGAAGAAAAAGTGTGGTATCTTCCAAATGGATATACCAGATAAAACATATAGCTGATGGAAGTATTGAGAAATACAAAGCCAAATTTGTGGCCCGTGGATTCTCTGAAAAAGAAGAAATCATTTATGAAGATACATTTTCTCCTGTAGCAAGGTATACTTCTATTATAACCATCATGGCACTTACAACCAAGACGAAATGGAAGTTACACCAAATGGATGTGAAAACAACCTTTCTAAATGGTGTTATTGAAGAAGAATTGTACATAGAGTAACCACAAGGCTTTGAAATCGAATATAGAAAGACACATTTCTGTAAGCTGAAGAAGGATCTATATGGGTTGAAGCAAGATCTAAGAGCTTGGTATGGAAGGATCGATAGTTTTCCGACGAGCTTGGGATTTACCAAAAGTAAGGTTGATCCCAACCTTTACTTCGAGGTTATGGATGATGAACTTGTCATATTATTGTTATACTTAGATTATTTATTCCTGACAGGTAATGAGAAGCAAATCTCAAAGTGTAAGAAGAAGCTCGCTGCAAAATTTGAGATGAAAGACCTTGGATTGATGCGTTATTTTCTAGGCCTTGAAATTTGACAGAGTCCAGAAGAAATTTTCCTTAACCAAGGGAAGTATGCAGTAGAAATACTGGAAATAATCGATATGTTGGAATGTAAAGCCATGACCACACACATGGATACAAATTTGAAGTTGTTGGATGATGCTTTGTTAGAATTAGTGGATGTGACACTATACAGACAAATTATTGGTTCATTAATGTATATGATGAATACCCAACCAAATATATGCTTTGTTGTGAACACCTTGAGTTAGTATCTGGTTGAGCCTAGACATGTTCACCTAGTAGCTGCAAAGCATGTGATGAGGCACCTTAAAGGTACGATAGACCATGGTCTCACTTATACTAGAGATCATGAATTCAGACTGTATGGTTATACATATTCAGATTGAGCAAGAAGTGTCTCATAAAAAAAAGAGCACTTTAGGTGGTGTTTCAGTGTGGGGTCAGCTATGATCTCATGGCTAAGTAGGAAGCAGACCAGTGTTGCTCTCAGCACTGCAGAAGCAGAATATATTGCAGCTTGTTCTTCCAGTTGTGAATCCATATGGCTTCGAAAGTTGTTATCAGGTATATTTGATCTGTAGATCGATGCCACTGTGATTCTATGTGATAACAAAAACTGCATGAAGATGACAAAGAACCTCGTGTTCCATGATAAGATGAAGGAAAAGAATTACGGTATTTCTACATTCGTGGCATGGTGTAGAAGGTGTTATCACCCAATAATTTTCCTATGATTATGGTAGGAGAATCACTGGGGGTACCATTTCAAACCAATCTTTAGACTGTATTATAGCCTATACAGTCAGAGAGGGATCTCTCTTTGTCACAGGTTCATTCACACACACATATAGCTTTAAACAAGCATTCAGAAGGCTAGATTTTTTAGGGGAAGGGTTGTTTGGATTTTAAAGAGTGTAATACAGACATATATTAAATACCATTGGGAAATGGAGTCAAATCCTGGAAGATTTGAGGACTTACAACAAATAATGACCATTGATAACCTTCATAGTATGAGGTAAAGTAAGCGTTAATGTTCAGTAAAATATCTCTCGAGGGATGGCAGGGGGAAATGAGAAGAAGCCCAATGAGATATGAGGCACCTATCTGTGTATGAATGTCCTGAAACACCTTTAGTAGAAGCAACAGTAATGACTGATAATTGAAATAGAGCATCTAACAGAGGATGAATTCCAAGACATTTACCATAAACACATAACAAACACGTTATCTGATGTAGGGAGCACTAAACAGAGAATGAATTCCTTGCATACAACTAGAAACACATTACCAGAAAATACACAAACATGGAAATGAAGCATACAGGGGAACACAAACTGAACATTGAACACCGTGATGAATCTCATACACTCATGACATACTTTGCATTAATACTTCCAAGAAAGTTGAAGAGTTGCAGAACCAAGCATAGAGGCTTCAAAATATGAATATTGAACACTTTATTCCTCTCTCGAGGTTATATTTATAGAGTACTAAGCTCCCGATACCAACCTTGAAAAAGAGCCAAAAATTAGTTCTAATTTGAGAATCAAACCTGCACACACAAAATCCTAACAAATTCCAATATGGCAGATTCGCCATGATCATAAACAAATCAAGAAAGCAGGCTAGAATGTGCATGGTGGATCAATTTGGGAAAACCAGACACCTGGGACTCAGACCTGCTTGATGAAAATGAACGTTCAGAGGATTTTCGAGCGGCATGCAATAGTTTCATTCATCCCTGAATCTTCATCCATCAAAATTGTTTTGGACCGTTGATATTTTAGACGAAACAAGGATATGGAAGCACGTGTTTGAACCTGCCTGCATATAGAAAATTCCGCTGGATTTAGGAATTCATTCCTCCTTGCACTTTCAATATGCGGAATCAACCTCAGTCGATGATCTAATTGAAGTTGTGGGCTGCATAAAGTGGAAAGCGGGATTTTTTCTTTCACGGTGCTCAATTTTGATTTTTCCAATTCCGCTTTGCTGCTTCCTTCCGAACCGTTGATCTATGCGGAAGCTCTCTGAACTGTCGATCTCACGGGCTGGTAGAAAGCAGAAAGAAGGCTTCCAACTTTCTATGACCGAATTCTCTATGTTTCCACTTTCCGCCTTAGAGCTCCCTTCCGGGTCATTGATCTAAGATGAAAGGTGCGGAATCTTTCTAGACCGTTGATCTCGCGGATTGCGGAAAGCAGGATTCTAACTTTTTTACGACCAAATTATGTATCTTTCGCTTTTCAATTTTCCTTTTCGCAAAATATCGAAAAGAGGACGACGGATTTACCAACTTTTATAACCAAAACTGGCCCTTTTCGCTTCTGCCTTTTTGCTTCCTGCCTTTCCTGGACCGTTGATTTATCCCAGAGTCATCCTTGATCATCAGATCTCGGACTGCGGAAAGCGAAATTCAGGATTACCATCTTTCATAATTGTATTTTTCCTTTTCAGCTTTTTTGCTCCCTATTTTCCCTTGGCAGAAATGATTTGCGGCCTTTGATCTTCTTCGCTGTGCATCTAGGCTGTCCATTCCAGTCCACTTACTCTTTCTTTCACTGGTTTAAACTTTTGCAAGGGAATGAGTGTATATGCATATGTAAAAATCCTAAAAAACTAGCATAGGTGCTAATAGCGGCTCCAACTCAGGGATGCTATCCTCCTTGTGAGGTAGCAAAGAACCCCATAGACCAAGTGCTTGTTCCATTGGGCTAGTCCCAAGCTTTTCCTAAAATCCTCAACATGCTCTGAAAACAAAAACTGAACTGATATTGGAAACAAACTGAAACATTCATAAAAGAAATTCTCGCCATGTCGATCTTATTCACACCTACCTACCCTACTTACTGAGCATCAATGCCCAATCAAGTAAATTCTGACTTCGAATGAAGCCAACCAAGTAGTTGATCTAAAGCTTGAGCTTCTTCATCATGCTTAATAAGAAAAGAAGAATTGAATGGAAAAAGGTTATGATGAGAGATTTGATCTTTACTACACACACATAACCCACCATTCCGACTACAAAGCTTTTCCACATATTCTGCCACTGAATCATGACAACCTACAAAATTTTATGTTATGTACCTAGCATGAAAAAGATGCTCCAACTGTAACTCCTCTAGCACCTTGCCAAACTGCTCTTCAAAGCAATCTTGAAAAATGAGTTCATGACAATTTGCAAAGGAGACCTCAACTTCTGCATCTAAAATCTCAATATTTAAAACTTGATTCCTTCCAAGTGTTTCAAAGGAAATATCATTGTGTTCTTCAATAGAATCAAGCAAAATATTTTCTGAATTTAAAAAACATAAAAAATATCCCATTTGGAATCCTCCTCTTCTTGGTGATCCAATCTATTATTGCAGACTATTGGTTCTTAAGGTGCATTATCCAAGTATACATCCTTACATTCATCACATATAGGCAAGTTGAAATCTTCTTTGAAAACATCACTAATAGAATTTTCAACATGCTGATTGCAATCTTCATAAAAAAATTAGTATGACCCTCTTCTTGTTCATGTTTTTCTTCCAATTCTAATTTAAGGTCTGATTCCTCTTTACTTGCAATTTCAGAAAATAAACACGAGGGAGGACTATCAGATTGCAATTTTCTCGAATTAGAATTCTCTATATAATGAACCCCAAAAGCATTATAATTTTGAATAAATTGCTGCTACAAAAGGGTATTTTTTTATTGGACATGGGCAACCTCCTCTTGTAACAAAATTTCAGAAGTTGAATGATATGAGGAACAATTTGATTGGTAGTCCTAACTTCCGTCTTGGTCACACAAAGATTGATAAGAATGTTGTGAAATATTGTTAGCTTCAGGGAAAGAGAGGTAAATTGTTGAATCAGAGCTTTGGCTTATGTCAATTTCAGTCAAGGAAGACATTACCAACTGCTGGGAATTTTCTTGAATATCATGGCAATTGGTTTGTCTTTCTTTTTGAAATGAGTACTCATGTAAAATTTATAAAAGCTCTTCATCCATATACTCATCATCACTGTATATGTCTTTCAAATTTTCAATGAACCCTTTATCATGCGTGCAACAATCTTGAATTAGCAGAAAAGAAGGATATTGATCATCTTTAAAATGCTCATTAAATACTGTATGAAATTCTCTAAGGGGATATAAACTCTATGCTGGCAATCCCTCATACCATGACTTTCCATTTCCTTCTAAACTAACCATGAACATTTTCATTAAGGAATCCTCATGCAATTCAACTCCCAACTTATGTATATGTTTATGAAATCTAAACAAATGAATGGCAGCATCATCCCCCTTTTGATCTTTGAATCTTCGAAGATATGCTTGCCAATCTATATTAGGTATTTGATTTGGAAAACCAGGAATGTGAGCACGATTCATAGGAGCATACCTTACAACTATAGAACTCATCTTGATGATGAAGAAATTATTGAATAAGATCCCCACACTTTGCAACCCTTTGATATTGGAGCTTCCATAGAACATAATGAAGACTGGATTCTTTGCAGATGGAGTTTCTAGGTGAAAGATGCACAACCTTCTTGATGTTTGAAAGTTGTTCACCATCAATAAGCAAATCTGCAACTTTGTTGTTCATACACAGGGAATATTTGAACCCTCGTTCCCAAGTATGGTTGTCAGTATTTCCCAGTGGAGTCACCTTCCAAAAACTTTGAGTGGAGTCGCTAGAGCATATACAACCAATATGTGTTTATGACCGGTTGCTCAACCAGGTCATAGAGCTAAAACATTGTCGTTTCCCCATGGAGATAATAGTGATTATTCCCCGGCAATGACGCCAAGATGCTATCACCCAATAATTTTCATATGGTTGTGGTAGGAGAATCACTGGGTAACCATTTCAAACCTATCTTTAGACTGTATTCTAGCCTATACAGTCAAAGAGGGATCTCTCTTTGTCAGAGGGTCATTCACATACACATATAGCTTTAAACAAGCATTCAGAAGGATAGATTTATGAGGGGAAAGGTTGTTTGGATTTTAAAGAGTGTAAGATAGACAAATATTAAATACCATTGGATAGTGGAGTCAAAGCCTAAAAGATTCAAGGACTTACAACAAATATTGACCAATGATAAAATTTGTAGTCTGAGGCAAAGTAAGTGTTAATGTTTAGTAAAATATCTCTTGAGGGATGGCAAGAGGAAATCAGAAGAAGTCCAATGAGACAGCAGACACCTATCTGTGGATGAATCTCATGAAACACCTTTAGTTGAAGCAACAATAAAGGATGATAACTGAAATGGAGCATCTAACAGAGGATGAATTCCAAGACATTTACCATAAACACATAAAAAACACGTTATCTGATGCATGAAGCGCTAAATATAGAACAAATTCCTTGCATACAACTAGAAATGCATTAGCAGAAACTACAAAAACATGGAAATGAAGCATACAGGGGAACACAGACTGAACATTGAACACCATGATGAATCTCAGACACTTATGAAATACTTTGCATTAATACTTCCAATAAAGTTGCAAAGCTACAAAACCAAGCACAGAGGCTTCAAAATATGAATGTCGAACGCTTTCTTCCTCTCTCGAGGCTATATTTATAGAGTACTATGCTCTCGAGACCAACCTCAAAACATAGCAAAAAATCAGTTATGATAGGGGATTAAAACTCGCACACACAAAATCCTAACAAATTCTGATCTGGCAGATTCGTCATGATCACAAACAAATCAGGAAAGCATGCTGGAATGTGCGTGGTGGATCAATTTGGGAAAATCAGACACTTGGGACTCAGTCCTGCTTGATGAAAATGATTGTTCAGAGGATCTTCGAGTGGCCTGCAATAGTTTCATTCATCCCTGCATCTTCAACCAGCGAAATTGTTTTGGACCATTGATCTTTTAGCCAAAACAAGGATATGGAAGCACATGTATGAACCTTCTTGCAGATATAAAATTCCATTGGATTTAGGAATTCATTCCCACTTGCACTTTCAATCTGTGGAATCAACCTCAGTCGTTGATCTAGATCAAGCCACGGGATGTGGAAAGCATGATTTCTGCTTTCACGATGCTCAATTTTGATTTTTTTGATTCTGCCTTTTCGCTCCCTTCTGGGCCGTTGATTTGTGCGGAAGCTCTCTGAATCGTCGATCTCACGGGCTGGCGGAAATCAGAAAGTAAGCTTCCAACTTTCCATGCTCGATTTCTCTATGTTTCCGCTTTCCACATTTCCACTCCCTTCCGGGCCGTTGATCTAAGATCAAAGGTGCGGAAGCTTTCTGTACGGTCGATCCCACAGATCGTGGAAAGCGGGTTTCTAAATTTTTACGACTAGATTCTGTATCTTTCACTTTCTGATTTTTCCTTTCCACAAAATATTGAAAGGCCGGTTTACCAACTTTTATAACCAAATTTGTCTCTTTCCGCTTCCGCCTTTTTAATTCCCGCCTTTCCTGGACCGTTGATTTATCCTTAAGTCATCCTTGACCATTGGATCTCAGACTGCGAAAAGTAGAATTCGGGTTTAGGATCTTTCACAACTGAATTTTGCCTTTTCCGCTCCCAATTTTCCCTTAGCAGAAATGATTTGCAGCCTTTGATCCTCTCCGTTGTGCATCTAGGCTGTCCATTCCGATCAGCTTACTCTTTTTTCACTGGTCTAAACTTTTGCAAGGGAATTAGTGCAGATGCATATGTAAAAATCTTTAAAAATTAGTAGAGGCTCTAACAGAAGGGAGTTATAAATCTCCAATAAGTGAGTACATGAGATGAGCAGGTTGCAGATGTGTTGACTAAGTCTCTGTCTCTTGTGAAGTTTGAACATGTTCGAGACAAGCTAGGTGTTGTCCATAAGGATTTCCCTTGAAAGAGGGAGTATTATTGATGATACTATGGTATCTTGATCACAACATGTAGCTCAGCTGGGATTGATAATCCTTAGACTTGATCCCGTAATTCCGAAATGAAGGATTGTCTTAAATGTTGATCTTGAGACTTGATCTCGTAATTCCGAAATGAAGGATTGTCTAAGATGTTGGTCGATGGAATTGATCCCATAATGTTAAGTTTTTAATGGTTATACTATATCTAATAACATTTAGCATCATAACAACATAATCGTAAGCAAAAGGATCACTGCAAGCTAGACAAGCACAACCACACAAAAGAACACAAAGATTTATCCCAGGAAACCCTCATGGGGAAGAAAACCCAACAAAACGTCCTCTATATAGATGTATTAAAAGTACAAAGATGAGACCCCAAACAAATGCTCCTTCTCCCAGCAGATATCTCTCTGTCTCTCTCCCATGCACTATACACAAGTGAGTGTGTGTGTTTAAATGAGGAACACAACTCTTCTATTTATACTCTTTCCGTCACTTGACTTTTAACCTAACAAGTCGGCTCCACTAAACTGACTGGTTCGATTTCACCTAGGAAGACTCAAAACAATTTTATATTATATTCATTAGGGTACTATTGACCTGACTTACAATGGAGGTTATACCTCATGACTCTATGATGAACAAATACAATAGTAACATCCCGATGGAGGAGTAAGACATCTCCCTTGTGGTACATTAGTAAAATACATTTAGAATATTCTTCGAAGTTACAATATTTCAACACTCCCCTTAACGAGAACGATATTCTACTGACAACAACATCACCAACTATATGAGCACGGAGAGAAAGAAAATATGCAACATCATCAAGGTGATACATCTATACGTCATAAGAAGTTTTCAACAATCATCAATAACTCAAACAATTACTGGAACATCTTCAGTACTAGAGCATCATATTCTACAACATCGAGTCTTCATCTTTGATATTCTGCATCACTTGATTAGTTTATCCTTTGCAATAACACTTTGATCTTCTTCTTGCAACACTTCGATCTCTTGATCCTTTGCAGCAACACTTTGATCTTTACCTTCTTGTTGTACACGATCACTTGATCCTTTGCAGTACTCGATCCTTTGTGGCATTCGATCACTCGATCCTTTGCAACACTTCGATCATTGGATCCTTTGCATCATTTGATCACTTGATCCTTTACTCAATCACTTGATCCTTTGCAGTACTTCAATCACTAGATCCTTTACAGCATTACTTCGATCTTCTTGATTCTTTGCAGCAACACTTCAATCTTCTTGATCCTTTGTTGCAACACTTTGATCTTCTCGATCCTTTGCAGCAACACTTCGATCTTCTTAATCCTTTGCATCCACACTTCGATCTTCTCGATCCTTTGCAGCAACACTTCGATCTTCTTGATCCTTTGTAGCCACACTTTGATCTTCTCGATCCTTTGTCGCAACACTTCAATCTTCTCGATCCTTTGCAACAACACTTTGATCTTCTTGATCCTTTGCAACCGCACTTCGATCTTCTCAATCCTTTGTCGCAACACTACCTACAATACACATGATCTCTTTACAGGATGATCAATCCCTATCACTTTAGGAAATAAGTCCAAGGATGATGCAATCCTCATCATCCTACCCCCCCTTAACGAGGAGGGTCCATACTATCGACCATCCAGATTGTCCAGAAATGAATGCATGACCATATAGTCTACAATTGAATGTAGATCTTATCTGCATATGAATGCAGGACCTATTGTCTGCAACTGAATGCAAGACTCAACGTAGACCATCCTCAGCTTGTTAAGGCTAGGACCACTCTAAGTGAGTGTTATACTACGACATCAACATATGAATGTAGGAACACTCTCCATGTGCGAGTATCATCTGCAACCACAGATCTCGTCCGCAATTGAATGCAGGACTTGTCATCCATAAGGACTCATCATAGATCATCCTCAACTTTAAAGCTAGGACCACTCCCAAGCGAGTGTTATTCTATGACATCTACAAATGAATGTAGGTACACTCTCCATTCAAGAGTAACTTCTGAAGATCTCATCCACACCTAAATGCAAGACCTGTCGTATGTATGGACTCATCATAGAGCATCCTCAGCTTTAAATCTAGGACCACTCCTAAGCGAGTGTTATTCTACGACATCTACAAATGAATGTAGGTACACTCTCGATGTGAGAGTAACGTCTGCAACTGCATATCTTGTCCACACCTAAATGCAGGACCTGTTGTCTGTAAGGACTCATCGTAGAGCATCCTTAGCTTTAAATCTAGGACCACTCCCAAGCGAGTGTTATTTTATGACATCTACAAATGAATGTAGGTACACTCTCCATGCGAGAGTATCATCTACAGGACCATTCTTATCCGGTAAGAGATAGGACCACTCTTAAGAGAAGAGTGTTATTGTCCGCAAGACCATCCTCAAAAGAGGATATTATCATCCATAAGTGAATGTCGGACCTCATCAGCATTTGCAGGCGCACTTGGCCTCTTTTGTACTGGAGCATCACTGCCATCCCATCATCAATAACAGTCTTATAATCACTCCCCCTTTCCAGGGAGGATCCATATCATTAACCTGCTCCCCCTTTTTCCGAGAGTTTGTATCATCATCGTTCATTCATGCAAGGAAGGTTTGCAACATCATCATCATTGTTCCTCCCTATGAGGAAAGTATTCAACATCATCATCACTATTCCTCCTTACGAGGAAATATCTATATCATTATCATCGTTCCTCCTTACGAGGAAAGTCTTCAACATCATCATCATTGTTCCTCCTTACGAGGAAGGATCTATATCATCATCAATGTTCCTCCTTGCGAGGAAAGTCTTTTCGGACTACACAAATCTTGTCACATAAGTATTCAAACTTTACTCGATATAAAGGCTTGGTCAACACATCAGTAGATTGCTCATCGATACTCACATAATGGAGTTTTATAGATCCCTTATGTAAAAATATCAAATTTCTATGTGCTTTGATTTATCATGGAACATAGGATTCTCTGTCATCTTTATACAACTCTGGTTCTCGCATAAAATCACAGTGGTATCCAACTCTAGATCAAATAGACCTGACATCAGCTTCTGAAGCCATATGGCTTCATAAATAGCAGAGCAAGCTGCTATGTACTATGCTTCAACCTTGATGAGAGCAACACTGGACCGTTTCTTTCTAAACCATGAGATCATGGCGGATCCCATAGAATAAAATCCACATGAGGTGCTCTTTATGTCTGCGGCACTTCCTGCCCAATCTAAATCCATATATCCATACAATTGTAGTCATGATCTCTATCATAGTATAGTCCAAAGTCTGTCGTACCTTTTAGGTATCTCATCACATGCTTTGCAGTTATCAGGTGAACACATCTAGGATTAACTAGATACTGACTCAGGGTGTTCACATCAAAGCATATATTTGGCTTGGTATTCGTCAAATACATCGACGACCCAATAATTTCTCTGTACTAAGTCATATCCACTAACTCTGATGATTCATTAGATAACAACTTCAGGTTGGTATCCATGGGTGTGTCCATGGAATTACAATCCAACATATCAAATCTTCTTAAGATTTCCACAACATGCTTTGCGAAGCCGCATTGCTTCACTACATGCTGAACATGTTGCAATGTACTCAGCCTCTTCATGAGATCATACCCAATCCCAAACATCCTGATGTGATATTTCTGTCCCTAACACTTCCTCTTTGCATCTACAATGAGTTCATCCTGTCAAGTCATTGACATATCCTAGTCTTCCGCATTCAACCTTAAAGGTCGGAACCTACTTTACTCTTGGTAAAGCCTTAGTCCACCAGTAAGCTGTCCATCATGTCATACCATGATGAACTCAGAGATCTTATGTAGTCACTCCCCCTAAAGCGGAGCTTCATTTTCCCTCTGCATTTTGTACTCTATGTATTGAAACATTGTGTACTAGAGTGACAAGTAGCATCCTCTGCTACTGATCTTCTATGTATCCATCTCATTTTACTAGATACGAAGATCCTTTATCTTTTGTTGAAAAGTTTCTCTTGCACCCATTTATGAGCTTGTTGTCTTCTATAGGTTTCCATCTTCAACCTTGTAGCAAAGGTTAGGATATTCATCACTCTAGGTGATCTTCAAGCTCCTTATGTAACTAGATGTGCTCAGCTCATACAAAGTCTTTTCTGCACATGTGGTTCTTTGCTCGATATATACTTCTGCTTCATTGGAGAAGTGTGTTTGGTCAATGGAGTATGTCATGCCATAATCTACTCCCTCTTTCTAAGACAAACCACGAACCTTGCTTTGTATACTTGATCTTGTAGATCCACATGGAAGACACTACGGACTTCCCTTCAGGTCTCGGAACCATATCCTAGACATAATTCCCCATGATCAACTGGTACTCTCTGATCGTAGCTTCTTCCATGGTTGGAAGAGTCTACAACAATGATATCACTCAACTGTGCCACATAACTAGAGTGTACCTAAGGCCTCTTACTTTAGTTGGAATTATCATCATACTTTTCTTCATCTTGAATTGTCTCTCGTGCCCAATGTGGTATTCATCTCTCGAGGTGGATCTCCCACTCTCTTATATTCTTCCGAAGATATTTCTTCCATCACTGTGTCTATGACCTTGGGATCTTCAGGTTCATCTTTATGCATGTTTATTGGAGTGAATCTTGAACTGTCATCACTTGTTCTTCAGAACAAGTCTCATCCTTATTTTCTTGTAGGCAGTTGTATGCGATCTTTCCTACAAGACAAATGCACCAGTTGCATCATTTCATAAGACATATTCATAATGATAGATTCTTATGCATAAGGATGTAATCATGCATCTATTTTAGCTAATACAACATTCATCCATATCCCGTATACATGCGAAAACTTTCTATATGCCTTCCATCTCTACCATAACATCATTGAGATAATGCACTAATCCCAATATGTCAGCAAAGAGGTTTCATTCTAGATAAGTAGCAATGAAGTGTTGTAAAGCACCATGGGCTACTTAACCATAACATGCATATTAGTAGTAATCTGTCATTAATGCAAACATTATATCATGCATAATAAAGTTCCTTGAACACAACTAAATAATGACAATTCAAATACTTATCTTTTATTTGTTTGGTGCACTCCTTCTTGATCCTTATGTCCTAGATCCTTCTATTGATTCTGGGAACCTGTGTACTAGTTCTGAGTGTCACTAATTTCATTCTTTCTTATCTAATATGGAGATGGATAAGAGTACGATCTTTGTCTTCACCAGTAGAATTCATATTCCCCATCACTTGAGGAATCTTCAATGGTGTGATAATTATTTCTTTATTTGACTTCTTCAAGTTGTTATTTGATTGGAGAAACCCTTGTGAAGTGGAACTGCATGGTCTTTGAGTTTTGTATCTTCACATTCTTCAACTGGTTCCTCAATGTCATCTTTGATATTCTTTTCTTTGTATATATTGTTCATTGTACCAAACATATCCTTGGGAGTCTACATGGATGATACATTTGAGATCCAATGGAGGCAAAAATAATCCTCTTAGCTTTGTCTAAATCCTTCTTGTGCGTTGTCTTCATCTCCCTTTGGATCTGCAACTTCTTCTTTGACATAGTTCTCCAGGTCATGCTTCTTCAGGTATGAGAAGCACTCTATACTTCCTTGCTCAGAGTTTCTCAGCTTCTTCAATCTTGGTACTATTTGTTATCATGATAAAAATGAGAACCTCAAATGGAAATAGAAAGGATAGAACTTACCAATGAGATTGCTTCAACTTTATGCTTGCTTGAAAGTTTTTCTGGAATACTGCTTTTGGTGGACCTAGGGTTTGATAGATAAACCCTAATTTTTCACTTAGGTATATTTCATATCTGTTTGGATAGAAAGATGCGCCTCCTTAAGGCGAGGTGAGCAACATACGCATTTTCCCAAAACTGTGAACAAAACCGCAAAACATATGATGCCCTAGTTTTCTTCAATTTCTTCTACATAATTGTCTGATCTTGTTTATGTTGCATCTCTGAAATTCCTTCTCCTCTAGGTCTGAAAATTTGTACTGAGGTATCCTGATATGTCTTCTTTCCAACCCCATAGGTTAAAGTAGAATTGGTTTCACCAAGTGGGACTTATGCGAAGTTTCCCAAGGTGACTTATTTCAGGACTGTTTATAATAGTGAACTTGTACGAATTGCCACGTGTCTATGTTTCACCTTAGGGGTTTGAAAATTTTACCACAAAAAATACAGTCTGTTCCCTATCTGCAACATCTTTATAAATTTCATTTGGACCTTCCTAGCCCGAGATATAGCAATTATCCCTAGGTAACCTGTTTAAGGCTGAATTTTGGGAGGGGATGGAACCCCGAGTTGGAGGAATTGTATCTCCTATATTATGACGAATACGAGGTTTAAAATTTTACAAAGGGTACATAAAGATTTCATCTTCAACTTGTCAAAGTTTCTTCTCTTGAGCCTTCTCCAATCTTGATTTATAGCAAAATTCCCAACGTGACTAGTTTTTGTCTTCTAGGGTTTTCAAGCATGAAACACTAATCTTCAGTAGCTATAGCTGTAGTACTGTTTCGGCTGCACAAAGACTTCTTTTAGGGTAGCTATGATACCATGTTAAGTTTTTAATGGTTATATCAAATCTAATAACATTTGGCATTATAACAACATAACCATAAGCAAAAGGATCACTAAAATATAGACACGTACAACCACACAAAAGAACACAAAGATTTATCCTGGAAACTCTCATGGGGATGAAAACCCAGTAAAACTTCCTCTATATAGATGTATCAAAAGTAAAAATATGAGACCCCAAATAGGTGCTCCTTCTCCAAGTAGATATATATATCTCCATGCGTTATACACAAGTGAGTGTGTGTGTTCAAATGAGGAACACAACTCCTCTATTTATACTCTTTATGTCACTTGACTTTTAACCTAACAAGTCGGCCCCACTAAACTGGC
Source organism: Pseudotsuga menziesii (assembly GCA_001517045.1). NCBI lineage: Eukaryota > Viridiplantae > Streptophyta > Pinopsida > Pinales > Pinaceae > Pseudotsuga > Pseudotsuga menziesii. The sequence continues at coordinate 55,223 of LPNX011002499.1, read as the reverse complement.
AGGGTCAAATTCACCTAGGAAGACTCAAAAAAATATTATATTATATTCATTTGGGTACTACTGACCTGACTTACAATGGAGGTTATACCTTGTGACTCTATGATGACCAAATACAATAGTAACATCCCAACGAAGGAATAAGACATCTCCCTTGGGGTACATCATTAAAATACATTTAGAATATTCTTCGAAGTTACAATATTTCAACACATAATTCCAAAAGGAAGATCGTCTAGGATGTTGATTGGTGGAATTGATCTCATAATTATGAAAAGAAGGATTGTCTAGGATGTTGATTAGTGGACTTGTTCCCGTAATTCTAAAAGGAAGGATCGTTTAGGATGTTGATTGGTGGACTTAATCCCGTAATCCCAAGAGGAAGGATCATCGGAAATGTTGGTTAGTGATCCCGCAATTTCAAAAGGAAGGATCATCCATGTTGGACTTGATCCCGTAATTCCGAAAGGAAGGATCGTCCTATGTATGTATGTGTCAGTTGTGATCAATATTGGTGGCTTTGTAAAGACTTGATCCCGTAATCCAGAAAGGAAGGATCCTCTAAGTACCACAAATGTGTTGTCCATGATCCTGTAATTTCGAAAGGAAAGGATCACCAGTGTTGTTTGTGACCCCATAATTCCGAAAGGAAGGATCATGTTGGTTGTTGATACACTTGCCTCATTTTGTTTCCATAGATGATGTTGCTCTAGCCTTGAGTTGTTGATGATAATGTCGTTATACCTGTCGCATGTTGTTGTTGATGTTATTCCATCCATATGCTGGTGATCCAACCTCGTGCTATCGTTGTTGATGTTATTTCAACATTATGTTGATGAGCCAGCCTCATGTTTTCGTTGTTGTTGATGTGTCACTTTTTATACTGAAGATGTTGATGTTGATACTTTAACTCTATACTGAAGATGACGATGATGATGTTCCAGTAGTTCCATGTTGTAGATGATGATGCTCTAGCTCCATGCTAGTGATGATGATGTTCCAATTCCATGTTGCAGATGATGATGCTCCAACTCCATGTTGCAGATGATGATGCACTAGCTCTGTGCTGTAGATGATGATGCTCCAGCTCTGTGTTGCAGATGATGATGCTCTAACTCTGTGTTGCAGATGATGATGCTCCAGCTTCGTGCTGTAGATGATGATGTTGTTCAAAACTTTCGATGATCTATAGATGTACCATACAATGTTCCAAAATATGTTGTCAACAATTCCTCCTCCTCCCTCCTTCTGATGATGTTGTGTACAGCCACACCAGTTGTTATTGATGATAGTAGAATACCCTTCTTGTTAAGGGGGAGTGTTGAAATAATGTAGCTTCAAAGAATATTCGAATTGTACTTTACATTATTATTATTACTCCTCCTTTGGGAGATGTCATTAATGTAAAAGGTCATGTAAAACTCATGAGGTAAATTCTCCGTTGTAAGTTGGGTCAATATGGAAGAGCAAAAGGGGAGAGTGGACGGAGAACGTATGAGAAACGTAGTGTAATGTATATTTAATAAAATGTAGAAGGTGATTTACCTAATAGATGCCCCGGTAATTTATACCATAAGTGGGGAAGAGAGGTGAATTTTCAAGTCACCTCTTAGTTTATTTACATTAATTAACCTAGCTTATAATTAAATTTGGTTTTTGTTTTGTTACATTGCCTTTCCCTTAAGGAAGCTTTGTCCTCAAAGCTTATTTGACGACAATGACTACGTGAACTATTGCAATGTCTCTGATGTGGACATCTGTATGGGTTGTTACTGGTAGGTTTTGTCCCTGGTTCTATTTTGATTATGTGTTCAGTTTTTCTGTTTGTTGGGAGCACCATAGGTAACTCTTGAAACACCTTGCGATGTTTTTGAATTAGCTCTCGTGTCTCTGGTTGTTTGTCCATATCTCCTTCACTTGTTAGAATCTCCATTTCTCGACATTGAGGTATGTACATTGGTGCATCCTTCTAACATAGCTTTTCCATATGATGTGATGTATCCAGTTGTGTTGGAGGTGGTTAGAACCCATATCATTTGTGTGTTTTCCCGAACGCATGGAATTCAATAAAATGTTCTTGGTGATTTGCAGAGTATGTACCCAAGGTTTGTAACCATTGTATTCCTAATACTACGTCGATTCCTCCTAGTGGTACCGCAAAGAAATCTGATTCTAAGTTATATTCTTGCATTTGTAACTTAACCTTGTGACATTTTCCCACATTGTTGATCTTCTTTTCATTTGCTACCATAACTTTCATGTTAGGTATTGGACGGATGAATAAGTTAAATACTTTAGCAAGGTTGACATTAACGAAGTTATGGGTGCTGCCAAAGTCGATGAGAACTGTGACGTTATTATTTTTTATATGTCCTTTAATCTTCAATGTTTGCGGTTGGGAGATTCTGGTAATAGCGGCTAATGATATTTGTGGGGAGTCGTCCTCGATTCCTGGGTGGTAGTCTTGTTGGCTATTCACATCATTCTCAATTAGTTCATTGACTTCTAGCTCTGCTTCACAAGCATATAATTTCTTTTGTAAGCTTCTGTGCTTAGGATCCCATTGGTCTCCACAGAACTTACATTTCCCTTCTTTTATTCTCTGGGACTCTAAACTGGGCTTTGTTCTTTCCCTAAGTTGAGGCGGTGTATACCTTGGATTTCCTGTGTATCCTGATTGGAGGGGGTTCTTTTTGGAGTCGTCTTGGTCGACATTTGTATGAACGGATTTGCTTTCAATAATCCTGGATTTACGACGTGCTTCCTACATGGTAGAGATGTTGTGTAACTCTAGTTCTTCATGGATGCGATGTTTTAGACCGTGTATGTAGGTCTGTAGTCGTTGGTCATCGATTAATTCTGGGACTCAAGTTGACAGTGCTTCCCAATCACAGGTGTACTCATCGACACTATTTTTTTGTTGTAACCTTGTGATTTTGGCAAAGAAGTCTTTTTCTTCAATGCCTTGGAATCTTTTGATGAGCTTGTTCCTGAAGCTAACCCAGTTACAAGAACATATTCTTGCAGTATTCTTCCACCATAAGTACCAGTTGTAAGCATTGCCTTCTAGATGCATGGAGGCATATTTAATTTTTTCACCATCGTAATGGATGTTGTGGATGTCTAGGTATTCCTCGGCTTTGTTAATCCACGCTATGCATTGTCGTTCGTCCTCGTCGTATTTGGGTAACTCAACTTTCACCCGTATTTGGTGTCCTTGTGTGTATGTGTTAGAGGATGACATGTTGAATAGAGGATCTGGATGCTCCGGAGTTCTGGGAGAGTTTGGTTGCAGGTCATTCAAGATTTGTAATCTGTTCAAGATGGCGGTTAAAACTGCCTGACTTTTCTTTTGGTCTTCCTGTACAGTGAGGAAACTATTCTCAATTCGTGACGTAAATTGTGTCCAATTTGATGTCAAATTGTCACTCGTCTGTTTGATCTTTGCCTGAAGTTCCTCATAGTTCTTGTTAATCTTCTCATTGATTCAGTCGAACCAAGCGTCCATTGATCTTGTGATTGGAATTTTCTCGGCTCTAAATGTGGATTTATTTTTGTTTGCGATATGATACCAGCCCACCACGGTTGGTTCTTTTTTTCTTTTTTTCTTTTCTTTCTTCTCCTCTTTTTGTTTGTTTGTTTTTAAAGTAATTATAATAATAATAATTATTATAATACAGTTTTTTTATTAATTAATTAATAATAATATTTAATAAATAATAATATTAATATATATTATTAATATTAAAATTATTATTATGAAAATTGTTTATCCAGCACATCGTGGAACAATGGCGAGCGGCGGAAAGCAGGCGTGGAGCAATGGCAAGTGGCGGAAGGGAGGCTGGACTGTGGAATGGGAGGAAACACGACTGGATGGCGGAGGTTGTGGGAGAATGCGATGTGAAGGTAGACGAGAGGAGCTATCAGTCACAGGCAATAGTGTTGGGGAGGGAGTGATGACACGTGAGGTGGGTGGAAAAGGCGTTGAGAGGAAGGAGGTGGCGTGAGGTGGGTGGAAATGGCATTGAGAGGAAGGAGGTGGCATGAGGTGGAAGAAGTGGAGACGGGGGATGGAGCAGGTGGAGGAGGATGGAGGGGGGATGGAGGATGGGGGTGACGGTGGAGCGAGGTGGAGGGAAATGGAGGAGGGGGGGCGACGGTAGCAGCATGGAGCCACGGGAAGAGGGGGTGGAGCAGCAGATGGTGGAGAAGGGTTGTGGGCGAGTGGAGCGGTGAAGAATGGGGAGGTGTGGATGGAAGGGGGAGGCGGAGAAAGGTGGAGGCGTGGATGGAAGGAGAAGGTGGAGAAGGGTGGTGGGCAGAGGATGGAGGTGGAAAAAATGGTGTGGAGTGGAGGGAGGGTAAGGAGGAGGTGGGTTGGTGAGTGGCGGAGGAGGGAGCTGGAAAAGGTGGCGAAGAAGGTAAGGGAGGCACAGAATGGTGGATATGGGAGTGAAGCGCAGTGGAGGTAAGGGGAGGTGGATGATGGGTGCGTGTATAGGGGAGGGCGGAATGGGGAGCAGGATGGAGGTGGAGATGGAGTGCAGCGTGAACGCGTGGACGGTAAAGAGGAGGTGTGCAATGGAGGTGAGATGGTGGTGGATTGGTGCCGAGAGCTGAGAGGATTTGATACCAATGGAAGAGCAAAAGGGGAGAATGGACGAAGAACGTAAGAGAAACGTAGTGTAATGTATATTTAATAAAATGTAGAAGGTGATTTACATAATAGATGCCCCGGTAATTTATACCATAAGTGGGGAAGAGAGGTGACTTTTCAAGTCACCTCTTAGTTTATTTACATTAATTAACCTAGCTTATAATTAAATTTGGTTTTTGTTACACAATAGTACCCTAGAAAGATTACTATAAATATTATTTTGAGTTTTCCTAGGTAGGTCGGCCCTGTCAGTTTGATAGGTCGACCCAGTTGGGTTAAAAGGTCAGTCAAATGATTAGTATAAATAGGGAGGCACCCTCCCTCATTTGTACACACTCACTCACTCATGTATTGCGTCAGAGAGAGAAAGAGGTCGAAGGATAGAGAAGGAGGAGAAGAAGTGTCTTTGGTGTTTTGGCTCTTATGCTACGGTTCTCTCTCTCTCTCTCTCTCTCTTATGAGACCTTGTTCTTTGGGCATTATTCTGGTAATCTATATTGAGGAAGTTTGGTTGGTTTTTTCCCTTTTGGGTTTCCCAGGATAAATTGTTGTGTACCTTGTGATTGTGTCTCTTTTAGAGATCCTCTTTATGGTGTTATTGTGAAAATGTATTAAATGATCACGAAGTTAGGACTTAAGCTATAACAGCATAATAAAACTTAACATGAACAATGATAGCTTGCATAGAACACCTATGTTTACATGTTTTGAACAACAATTGCTTAATGTTTATGCTAGTGGGTATATTAGTCTATAAATACAATTTATAATAGAGACATTGGTTGCTTGGTTGACTATAATGTTCTTAATGAACATTTTAGCCATCTGAGAATATTATTGTTGGGGCAAACTACCAAACATTACTATTTAACAACTAAACAAATACTTTACACATGAAGAAGCATCTAACCTTATTAAATTTTCAATTTAGATTGATCTCTAGGTAGATAACAAATCCAATACGAACATGGGTTTTTCTGAACTTTTAGCTGGGGTGAGATAGTGAGAGAGTATGTTGAAAAGGAAGGCACCGTCGATCCCATTAAAAGTTGATATACTGCAAAATGTTGAATGCTACTTGGATGAGAGGCTTGTAATTGGGTATGCATACGATAGAAAATGGACACAACCCCAACTACAACCACATATTGAATTGGACAGAAGAATCGAGGAAGCTCCTTTCAATTAACCTTTGGTCATCAAATATGGTGTTTGCTTCCATGTTAACGTGGATGTAGAAATGCTCGAATGCTTATTTGAAGTCGAGGATATATGATTTTCTCTTTGAATTGAGGCGGTGGAGACCTTGGCGATGCGGCGGGTGTCAATCCATCAGTACATTAAATGCATGAAGAGCTATGCAAAACCTTAAACTAGATCTATGAAAAACTTACGATAAATCAACAAAGTCGACAACAACGGTTCAAAGTGATTGACCAATCTCATGATATATAAATTAGTTCTAAATTTTTAAGAAAATATACAAAATCAACATGCAATGTAAAACTATAGACAATAGGTAAAAAATTATGGTCAAACCAACAACTAATATGCAGTAAACGCTACAATATGCTTTTTTCACATAAAAGATAGCTGTAGTTTTATTCAAATTGATGAAATAAACTATACATATGTCTCTACATCATACGTTCCTTCAAACAACCATGCATTTTAGAAGTTATGTATCTAATCACTATCCAAAAATCCATTCCGTTTATCATGATTCTACAATACATATATAAAGATCTGACTCTTAGAGTTTTCAAAAGCTATTATGAAAGATATATCAGTAAAATACAGTCCAAAACTTTATACTTTAGAAAAACCAGATGGAACCATGTGGGACAATATCATTTGCATGCCATTCTTCAAACTATATAATTCCTTCATGAGAAGTCAAACCTCTTTTAGATAAGATGTTAGCATCATAATTAAATTCCCTGTAAAGGTGATGAAAAGAGATGGTCGAGAAGGAATCCTGTAATGCTCAAACTTGCATCTTCCAGCAATACAATAATATAGCATGTAACTTATCGGATTTATTTGCTCAACCACAATAATTTTGGATTTGTCAATAACTTGTAGGGTCTACAATTTTTTTGTGACAAGCAAAAAAAAGCAGAACAACAAGAGCCAAGTACTCTTTGTGCATGTTTGAACCACCGCCATAGCCCATCCAAAGGTAGAAATGATGATAATCAGAGAGCACTAATTTTGCACCTACACCAAAAACAAGTTCGACATGTTGTGAAGCACTGTTGAAAAATCCAAAGGGGTGTACGATATCAAAGGAAGGCGGACTGATATTTCTAAAGACTGAACCAGTCTTTGTTATGAAATATTTGGTAAAACAAATAACATATATGAATGTGCACATGATATTCACTGGTTTATTTTATAAAATGCAAAGATTATGAATTCTCTAAATTGCTCAGCATACATACATAGGAAGAGATTGGTGAGATAGGCATCTATTTAGCCATTCATGGGTACATTGATGGAGAGTATCATCATTCCAAGAAAGTTGGGGGCGTAAGAATCTGTAAATTTTAATCTATACTTGCTTTGTGAAGGAACAAGTACAAAAAAATTGATCACTCGTTTCATCATATTTCCCACAAAGGCAACAAACATCGGGACCCTACCATCCATGCTTTTGCAAGTTCTTCCATGTGAGGATTTTATTGTGCGTAGCTAAACAGAAAAAATAAATGATTTTCATTGGGAACTTCCATTGCCAGAGCTTTGGAGACCACCTATTGCACTGATCACCCCACATACTGATTGAAATGGCATGGCATGCATTCTTTGCATTGAGGATGCCACACACAGTGTCTTGGGATCGGAGAAGTATGTCCTCCTCGTCTGTGAGGAAAATATTGTTTGCATAGGCCCGTTATATAATGTTTTCATTCTTCATGGTGTGCAAGAGGAATATTTATAGCGAAAACATGTTTCCATAGGTGAGAGGACCCGTGTTCACCGTTCCAATTGTAAATTTGTCCGAGGACAACGATACCCATAACATGCTAAACATGGATTAGTTGTCCACATAAAAACCATAATGATGTTCCACTAAAGATGGGGTTTTCACCAATTTTTATTTGAAGGCGGTTTCCCAGCTTCCAAGCGATCCAATCTTTAACTAAGTTGAGTGATTGCAAGAGCCAGAGCCAACAGTTGGAGCCATGATGGAGCAAAGGAGAAGGGTTCCGAAGTCAATCAACCACAAGAGTAGAAAGGAGATACTTTTTCCGCATAATACAACTCTATAAACCCATTCTGAACAAACAACGCCAAAGGATCTTTCCTAGTAGTACTTTACCAAAATAAAAAATGTTATTCAGTCTCAACAACTAGGTCCTCAATATGATTGAGCCTTCAACATGTATAATAATGAAGTGGCATTTGGGAGATCACTTGATACAACTTAGTATCATGAACTTTATGACCATTTTATTTCAATCGCAAAAGAGTGTGTTGACTCTAGATCTTGGTATCCAATAATCTTTCATATTATTGTCACTGGGATTACACATTCTAATCACGGGATTTTTTCAATACCTTTTAACTACACGTGAACATTAATGTATAAATTAAGTTAAATAACAAATATTACAATTTTTATTATCTAGACAAATATTCACGATAGGAAGGAGCACAATCATCACTCGATCCCAATGATTAAAAATTTGCAACCACGATATAGAGTGGAGACAGTGTAATTCATCATACACATTTTTTAATGATTATGGTGTGACTTATTAACTTGTTAGTTTAACAACTTTTACAAAGGGAGTGGCAATCGTGTTTGAATAATAAATTAATTTTTAATTTATTAACAATAAAGTTTTTTTTTCAAGAAAGAAAAATCAAAGTATTCTATTAAAGTTAAAAAATCAGATATACATAGATCTATATTAGACTTTTGGTCAAAAAGGCATCTTCGTGAAAATTTTGAGGAGAGGTATCTCCTCCTCTACAACAAGTATATATCTCGAAGAAGTATGAAGTTATTCTAAAACTATATCGAACAAAAATTTGATCCATTATATCAGAAAATATGCAACCAAATGAACATTGGTTGTTAGAAAGCCAAACAAGGATAAGGGAACATGCGATCATGCAAAAAAAACATGTAAGGCACCTTGTGTGATCTCCTCTATCATGCCATCCAAAGTATCCCAACGAATCCAAGTATCCTCTACAAGCTGTAGAACTCTTTTCGAAAGGAGATCAATGTCTTGGTTCCTTTCATGGAAGATGTGTTGGAAGGTGATGTGATGAAAAGATCTCAGCAACACCTGTATGTATGTGATGTTCATAGCCAAGATCGTTAGGATACGAAAATCTAATAAAGTATTTATTCAAATGAGTGGTTCAAAATGAGTTATGCACTCACAATGATGAAGGTTTATGGTCACGATGAAGGGCATGAAGTCTAAGGTTTATGTAGTTTTGTTGGAGAAGGACTAGGGAGGAGAACCTTTCTTTGGTACCATGGAGCATGAGTTTCAGTTGGTAGACTATGGGGAAGGGGAAGTGACTAGGCCAAAGTTTATGTTTATAAATCATAAGGAGTTTGTGAATATTTGGGGATGCTCCAATGCACTGAATGAAGCATGGACTATAGTGTTTTCAATTGAGGTTAGCTCGTTAAACATGGTAGGTGTCGACATGTGTTGGAGGGCCTCTTAGGCCCTTGTAAAAGTCATCATATGAATGTAATAAAGCATTAAACATTCAATAAAGTAAATACATGAATGTGTATGCAATAAATAAATGTATAAAGAGAACATGATGAATGGTTAGTTGGAGAGGGTACAACCGCTCCAACCATCCTTATGATTATAGAAATACTCTTGAAGAATGAATAGAACTCAATTGGTTAACTTTCCCACAAATATCTCTTGAGTATTTACGTGTGTATATGTGTATTTACTACAATCTAGTCCTTTCTCGAATGTTGTGTTGAAACCCTAGTTTCAACCCTTTGGAATCATTGTCGTTGTGAGAGCGAGCTTGGGTTGGACAGGATCTTGGAGTAAGCTTCTTTCTAGTTGGCAATAGTGGCATAGGAGAAGCCTGCACAAAACTATGATTGTTGTGTTGTTGTTAAATTCATGTGCAATTGTTAAAGATGCTCATGGAACGTGGAAAGAGACAAGACTTCTTATGAACACAAGAGGAGTTCGCCTACTTGTGAAGGAAGAAAAATTGCAATATCATGGATGAAAGATATACACATAGAAAACATTTGAATGTAGATGGAAAAGTGATGAAGAAGATCTACATTTGATGAACCACTTGAGAGAAATCATTATATAAGAGAATCGATTGGAGAACCAATGTGATTTCCATGCTACATTGATTCGACTACTCTAACACAAGTGATTGCTACCTACATTACTATTGAAAATGAGTGAGTATGAAGATGGAGCATAAAATGTTGACAAGAGAAAATCAACCAAATAGAGATCGACCAACTAGAAATAATGGAGTCGACCAAGAATGTTGTTTTGGGTTCTCTCCATTCTAGGCGAGTCTATAATTATGTTGTTCAATGTGATTTGGTAAGTATAATTACTATGCCAAATCAACCTATGTAATGTCGGGAGGAACCATTCATTGATTTTTATGTGTTCGAAGAAGAATATGCATATTAAGGGAGAGAAGAACATCAAAGATCCCAATTTTATTGTATTTATTGGATGTCGACCAGGAGCAACTACTGCTCGAGGAGATCTTGATTTGTTGTAGTTGTTGAATCAAGACAAAGAGTGAGCAATTTGTGTTGTTTGTACATTTAAGAATTTTACATGTCGGATCAATTACAAGTTGTGTCAATTCATTTGCAAGTTGATTTATAATAGATTGTTGAGAAGGCATTTAAAAACAAAGAGGTTTATCTAAGACAAGCTCAATTTCTTAATGTTGGAGAAGACTATGGGTGTTATGCATAAATGGATACATTTAGTGTTTGGCAGTTGATTTGACAATTGGTGATGTTTTTTATATGAACCTAAATGGAAACCCTCGAGATGGCATGAGTTGAGTTATCTTTTTCTAGTTGGCAATATCTTGCCTTCAAATAAAAAAGTAAGCCTCAATTGTGTATCTAGATAGAATTGATCTTTGATGGTTTAATATAAATACATAAGATGAAGTGTCATAAGTCTTGGAGTCAATAAGTATGAATCTATATATGAAGGGTAGTCTTAGTTGAGTCTTAGTAGTTGAAAAACATAAAAGCTTGTGTTGGTTAGTAATTGAGTTTGAGAAGTCAATCATATGTGTAATATCTACATCATTGTAAAATTGAGATTTTTCTAAAGAAAGAAGGGCTTAAATGTGAGTCTTCTTCTAGGTAGATGATCCCCTCCACCTTAAAAATGAAAGTTGGTTTCTAGCCGACTAGATTGGTTCCTTGCCGATATCAATTAATCTCCAGTCAATAACATTTTGGATGAGTTAGTAAAATCTCAACCAACAAAAAAGTCTTTGTTTCTTACTAGTAGTTAAAGAGTTGTCATTGAGTCTAACCATCAAGTCGTGTTTTAGTTCAGTTAAGTCAAGTCAAGTTGTTCACACATAGAGTCATAGTCAAGTCATCCTTCATGTAATGTAAAATGTAGACTCTATGGTATATTGCAAAAGGCCTGGAATTACAAAGAAACTATTGGAGAACACCCTTGATTGAGAGACTAGCAAATCAATAGAAGACAAAGTTTGACAAAGTTTTGAATATTACTAATGAAGCATCTAGTGATGACATTTATGATTGATTGAGCATAAGAAGATGTTAGACAAGGCATAGAGAATGACTAAGCAATAATGAAGGGCATTCCAACCAAGCAGAGAACATATAGACATTAAGCATTTGAATGGGAACATAATTGATTAAATGACTAGTTGAGCATTTGAATGGCCACATAATTGATCACATGACCAATTGAGCATTCCCTATAAAACTTGATAAATATTTGATTGGAGCAATTGCAGAGAGTAATGATTTTGATATTATCTCTACAATGATAAGAGAAGAAAGCTTTCAAGAAAGAGACATCAGATGTAACACATATAAAGAGCTTGAAACAAAAGATGATGATACAAGAACAAATGAAAGGATTGAGCCCCTTGGTATATGAGTTGCAGATTAGTCCTTGGTTTGTGACCTCAGAGACTAGAAGGAAAATAAATGGTAGGTAAGCAGAGCACAAAGGAAGATGCTCACATTGTCAAAGTAACCCACTCTACTGTGAGTGTGGTGCAAGTGCAAGATTACCATAGGACGAGGCACACACCACGCCAGAGGCACCAAAGAGAGAATGGTGTAACAATAGGATCCAGAGTACCATTGTTGGGTGGGATAAAATCGTTGGAGACTCACCAACTACACATGCACAATATATTGAATATGGATGGTAAATAGTAACAAGTCATAGTAGAACCTTGTATACATGAATATTCCTATACCACTGGTAGTTGTTATAGATAATTTAATTATGGAGACTAGTATGCATTGTAGTGTAATTTACCCTACAAGTTAGAGCAATAACAAGATAAACAATTGCTAGAAACTTCAATAATATTATAGAGAATAATAACTTAGCAAGAGAATAACCAGAAGAAATGGAATATAATTGACTCTTGTGTTATGAAAAGTAAAGATGGAAGCAAAGTTCACACACCTCTTAAGGTTGGGAGACCTTTCACTTAAGCAAGGCTTAGATACAATAATTATCAACAAAACAATTAATATCCCTCTAGCTATTTAAACAGGCTTTCAAAATCCAAAACATTGACTACTTAACATAGTCAAATAGTTAATAAATACCAACTTCCTAATGTGCCTTGATTAATAAAGAGACCCTTTTTACATTGATAGTCGACCACAATCAGGCTTATTCAAAAGAGATGGTCATATACATTACTTGGCTAACTCCTAAATTAAGGGGGTTAGGGTAGGACCCTAACATGCCCTTCCCCTTCAAAATAAGCATTGTCCTCAATGATGAAGGTGTAGGAATTGCTACAAAATCCCTGTTGGTTCCCATGTGACATCTTATGGTGTCATATACTTTAATTAGATCAAAACTTCTTTGATTGTATGTCTATGCAATTGACATTCCGTGGAATCCAAGACTGCTACCTATTGGACCCAATTGGAGCCTTCGTCATCCAATTTTAGTAATATGGTTTGCATTTTACAATTAGATCCCACCCCCTTTTAGAGCCAAGAGATGTGCAATACTAGGTGAATATTGGAGGTATATGGAAGAGTGAGCTTGTAGGTCACTTGTCCAATGACTTGGAGGATTGTGTAGGGTCCATATAACTTTGGAGTGATCTTCTAGTGGAGCTGAGTCTTGGGGGATATTTTCTTATAAGGTTGTAGTAAAAAAAAAACTTATCCCCAATGTCAAAGGAGCCCTCAGAGCGATGTTGATTGTCCTATTTTTTCATTCTATTTTGATCCATGATCAAATTGCTCTCAAGGGTGTAGATAATAGTTGCTCTAGTGCAAAGTGTGTTGTCCACAGCCTTAACCTTGGAGGTGATTAGCAAATAGGAAATCATTGACAAAGGATTTTAGCCATACACTACTTCATATGGTGTCATCTTGGTGGAGCCATGATACTGGTATTATACCACCACTCGGCCAAAGGAAGCCATTACGACTAGTGGTGTGGCATGTTTGACAAAGAGCATCGCAAAGAGGATTCCAACATTTATTAACTACAATTTGACCATATGTTTGTGGATGATAGGTTGTGTGGGGATTCAACCAAGTACCCTAAAGTTTGAACATCTCCAACCAAAATTTACTTATGAAGGTAGGGTCTCGATTAGATACAATAGAAGTCAACATACCATGTAGATTAAAAATTTGATCCAGAAATACTTGTGCCATGAGGGATGGTGTAAAAGGGGGTGATAAGTCACAAAAGTGAGCATATTTGGTCAGACAATCTATTATCACCATAATGACAAATTTATCGTTTGCATTAGAAATCCCCATTATAAAATGCATAGAGATGTCCTTCCAGATATGGTTGGGAATCGAAAGTGGTTGCAAAGTACCAAGTGACTTCATTGTTTTTCCCTTATTTTGTTGATAAGTGTCATAGGTGGGAACAAATTTGTGGATATCTTTTTTCATGCCTTCCCCAAAAAGGAATGCTTAATGCGTTCATAGGTTTTTATGAATACCTGAGTGGCTTTCTATTGGCGATGAATGTAACTCCTCTAAGGTTTGTTGTTTCAATGTTGAATCCAAGGTGAGAAAAATGCGTTCCTTATATTGCAAGGTATCTTGGTGCTATGTATACTTGGGCTAAGGGTTTAGGTCTTCTTGAATCCATTTGATGAGTCGTCAAATGTTTTTTTGGGCTATCCATTCTTGACGCACTGCTTCATAAAGCAGCTCTAGAACTGGTAAGGACAATGTAAAGAGGGAACCTTCCTCCTTGAATTTCATAGACAAAACATTCCCTACCATTGTCATGGCCCTTCTTACAGATGATCTCATAATCGTACTATAGCATCTTAGTGACTTATTTATGTTGCTCTAGTGAGGACAACCTTTGTTCCAGGAAGTATTTGAGACTATGATGGTTGGTCTTGATATGGAAATGTTGCTCGATTAAATATGGGTGTCATCTCTCAATGGCATGAAGGATATTCATCATTCATTTATTGTAAGTGGACTTTCCCAAGTTTCGCTCATATAGGTGCTTACAAGTGAAGGATAATGGGCATCCATCTTGCATCAATATTGCTCCCAGACCATGGCTGGAGGCATCGCATTTAAAGATGCAAGTATTAATGAAATCATGCATGAATAAATTGGCATAGTGTGGATAACTGTTGTAATCTCACTGATCACATAAGGTTACCAATAATACATACAAAAATATACAGAATATACACAGATACAAGAGACAAGAACAGATAGGATAAACAGATTATATTATTCTCAATAGATCATACAAAGCCAAGAACTGAACTTCATTCTTGTGTGGCTCAACAGCCTAATATATACAGGTTACAAACAGTTACAATCATAACTACCTGTCGGTTCACCGAACCGACACGACTATTAGTTAACAGACTAACTACTGTGTTTACTCAGCCGACCGACGTAGTCGGTCTCTCGACTTAGTCGGCTGATAGACTAAGTCGGTCTTCGTTCAAGTCGACTTATGTCGACTTGCTCCTTCTACATCTCCCCCACAAACAAAACATTTCTTCGTCCCGAAGAAAGAGGGAGGCAGCAAAATTGAAATCCTGTCGAACTCTTCAGACTTGCTCCTGTTGAGGACTATGTAGGCGGATTGTCGGCCGTCGTTGAATGCATACTTCGACGATGGCTGGGGCTGTGATGGCCAATTGATGCTGAAAGTCGGTCCAGCTCTGTAATGCCTTCTCGATATCGATGGTCAAGGTAGTGAGACTTGACAGGATCGACATCTTTTCAGACATAGATTTTTCTGCTATGTTTTCCATGGTCGGGCCCAAGATTTGATTTTGCTCGTCTGCAGCCTGGAGGAGTCTCTTTATGTGGGGACAGAGGTTGTCAACTTTCTCCAGGTTAGGTAGAGCCTGTTGAACCCACTGATGGGCCTCACGTTCTAATTTCTGCAGCTTGTTGGGTGAGCTTCTTGCCACCAAACCTTTCAACAAAATAAGTTGCAGCACTAGTCCAGGTCTGAAGTTTTGTCTGATGGGTATCCCACCATCTAGCTGCTTGACCGGTGAAGGTTTCTACTAAGCTCTATAGTCGGCCATGTTCTCTAAAGTTCTTAGACACTTGTTCGACATGCATGACTGGGGATTCCCTCTCCTTATACCTTGTTTGTGTCCTGGTAGTTTCGTTGGTCGATTGTAAGGTAGGGTGTTCTTTTATTTTTCTCTCAAAATTTTTGGGGATAAATGAGACTAGAAAGCACTGTCGGGTGGGTTTTTTCTGTACTTTTTGGATAGTCCAGCACCCTCTTGCTTGTGTTTCATAGTTTTCCATTTCCCAGTCATATAGTTCAGCATCTGAATTATAACCAACTGAGTCAGGATTACCTAAGTAAAGCTCTCCTTGGGCGTTTGGTTCTGTGTAGTCCGTATTGTTTTGGATCTGATAAAGTTGTCGGATATCGACTTCCTCATCAATTGGTTCAACCCAGGGTTGGCCTTGGGAGGGGTTAATAGGTACTATGAACTTTTGACCATTTCCTTTGAGTTTAATACGTTCTTTATCTAGAGAGATAGAGGCTTTCATCTTTCTACCCCAAGGTCGACCTACAAGGGCTGGGAAGGAGCTAGATCCTTCCTTTGGGTCAATAATTTCGAAATCAACCTTAGTTGATATGCCTTTAATGGTTGTGTCTACATTTTTCCAAACCCCAATGGGTTCAATAAGGCCTTGATCGGCTAGTTTCAGATAAATGCCTGACTCATAGAGTCGAGGTCGTCCCATCTTTTCCCATGTATCCCGGGTCATGATATTTACCTGAGAGCCAAAATCAAGCACCACTTGTCGGACATGTAAACCTTCAATTTCCAGGTCGACAAGAGGGTCGACATCGTTTTTGTCTTTTTGATTTAGGCTACAGATGTTCTTAGTTTGTTTCTCAGGGTTAGTGCTTTTGATTTGATGCAATAAATCAATGAACTGACCGATAGATTTATCTGTTTGAATGAGATGGGTTAAGTGCTGGGTCGAGTCGTGTCGACTGTGACTAACGTCTTCGTGCTGTGAAAGGTTTGTAAATATGTTTGTGGCTTCCTGATATGTGTGTTGTTCCTTGCAAGGGTCAGGGTAGGTATTTGTGTGTGTGATCTTACTAATCTGAGGATTATCAGGCCCGGTTTTAGTGCCTTGTCGAGTGACGATGTGCAAATTCTTAGTAGTTATGACATCATTCTTCTGGACACAAGACAAGACATTAACATTCTTTTTATTACTAATTTTTTCCAACATTGTAGGGCAATCCTCCAAGGAGTGATCGCCTACACCACAATGTGTACAAAATTTAAGATCAGTCCTGTCCTTGTATGGACAGTCTACGCATCTGTGCCCTTCTTTGTAACAAATAAAGCATTGAGTAGGTCAACGACTTCGTATTTCTCGATTCCCAATGAATCGACCGGTTCTTCCAAACCCTGGTCGTCGATTGTCATTCCGACGGTCGTAGCGTCGGCCATCATTTCGTTGCCCATTCTGATTATTATTATTGTTCTGTTCTGTGTTCTGTGCTACAACATTAGTCTGGTAGACGGCCTGGTAGTTTTGTCTATTTTTGAGGTTAAGATGGCAGTCGGCCGTGTTGTGATTTGCAGGTTCGCAGATAGCACACCATGAAGCTTTGCCATTCTTCATATTGTAAGGACAGTCGGCGGTGGAATGGTCTCCTCGTTCCTGGCATATGTCGCAAAACGCCTTTGTCTGTACAAAATGGACATCTTGTCGACTGAATTGCTGTGGACAGTTATCTTTTGTATGTCCGGCTGTTGAACAGTTAGTACACCAGATGTCTTGGTTCTTAAGTGTGAGCTCTTTCAAGGACTTCTGCATATTTTCTAGCTGTTCTTCCAAGCGGTGGTCAGTCGGGCAGGCAGGTATGTCTTCATCCATCTCGACCTGCAATGCTTTTGTCAACGCATCTTCGTACGATTTGAAGGTCTCTAGACTGACGTGTCGGTGAACTTTCTGTGAAAGTCCCGCAAGGAACCATTGAATGAGTAATTGTTCGTCGATGACACAGTCCAACTGACTCAATAGATCCTTCCATCGTTTATCGTAATCGCGGACTGTTTCTCCTGGCTTCTGTTGGGTCATCTTCAGCTTCTTGGCTGCCAGGTGTTTAGCGTCTGGAGTCTTGAAAAATGATAGGAATTGCGCCTTTATCTCTGATTTTGTTGCTCTAGGATGCCTTTCGGTAAATGTCATATACCATGTGAGAGCTCTTTTCCGAAGGGCTCCTGCGAATTGGGCTATCTGTCGGTCTTCTTCTGTTACTTTGTTAGCCTCCCATATCGACTCGCAGACAAACCAGTGTCATCTGGGGTCTTCGTCACCCTCATAAAGGGGAATCTGGGCAGATCCGTGACCCATGTCGGAGTCACTGTCACTACTCTCTGATGATGTCGGAGGTGGAGGTGGAGGAGGCGGTGTTGTAAGGGGTGGGGTTGGTGAGTCGGTCGAATCTGTCGGGGTGACGATGGGGTTTTGGTCGACAGAACTTGTGCTTCCGTCGGTTGTCGACTCTTTCTCGTCGAATAGCGGATTGTTGATAATTTGTCTTCTTAATGACCCACTGTCACTTTGTGTGCTCAGGTCTAACTTGTGTGTATCTTCTGAAGTTGTGTGTGGCAAGGGGGGTGCTCCTTCATGTGTCGGCAGGAGCAAGTGGATACTACGAAAGGAGGGTGCCGTTTGAAAGGTCACCCAGTTCCCTTCGATCGGTCGACGTATTACAAGATGTCAACCCGGATATGGTTCGTCACCTAGTCGGCTCCAGAGTGTAATGTCGCCAGCTCTTAGTCGAAGGTCATCTTCTATAATAGTTTGTATTCTGGTACGCGGACTTACTGTGGAAAGGGTTACTCCTTCGTCGGGAACAATTAGTTGGAGAGCTTCTGGCTGCTCTATCCACATTTCATCATCTTCAGGGGACGCCTCTTCTTCTTCGCCTTCTCTGCGACGGTCATGACCCGACTCTGGCGGTACTTCATCATGGTCGGTCTCCCTAGGGTTTTGCTGCAGCTCTGCGGCCCTTTCTCGTCTGGCTTCCCTTTTCTTCTGTCTTTCATCCCTTTCAATTCTCTTAATGTCCGACATACTGTAGTACAATACTATGCCTTCAGTTCCTCTTCGGTCGATTATGCATTACTGGGGACTACGACTCTGGTCGACTAAGATCCACTATGCTCTAGGTCCGACACACGACCAACTACCCCCCCATGGCCTACTCGACGCTTTTTAGAAAGCTCGGATGGTGTCTACTTACTCAGGAAGTATTCCCACTCCCTTTCAGCAATGAATTTTTCCCACTGCTTCTGCTTCTCCGCCCAGTTAGTGTTTGAGGGTGGTTCATGTAATAGAGGTCGAGGTTCAACAATGTGCCCTGCTCCTTTCTCTATTAGAAACTTGAACAGTAAAGCCGGTAAGGAACACAAGAATTGATCAGTAAATTCTGTGAAAAACTTCTGTCGGACGGTTTCCACAGAAGTCCTGTCTTCGACTGCTTGTTCCTCACAGAAGTCGTCGGCTATCTTTTCGAACCACTCTGATAGATTCGTACGTCCTCCTCGGATCAGTTTCTGGAGTAACTGTTCTTCTTTAGTCTTGTCCAGTTTTCTCATCCAAAAGCTGCTTCAGTAGATGTGGCATGGATTCGACCAACTTTTCATGAGTCTCAGTGAAAAATCTGGCTTTGGCTTCTGCGACTGTCAATCTGTTCCTTCTCGCGTAATTTTGTAGATAGTTAGCAATTTTTCGCTCCCACCAGTCCTTGATCTCCTGCTCTGGTATCATATGTGAGCATATATTCCAGTTATGTACTACCGGCAACGGAACCAATGTTGTAATCTCACTGATCACATAAGGTTACCAATAATACATACAGAAATATACAGAATATACACAGATACAAGAGACAAGAACAGATAGGATAAACAGATTATATTATTCTCAATAGATCATACAAAGCCAAGAACTGAACTTCGTTCTTGTGTGGCTCAACAGCCTAATATATACAGGTTACAAACAGTTACAATCATAACTACCTGTCGGTTCACCGAACCGACACGACTATTAGTTAACAGACTAACTACTGTGTTTACTCAGCCGACCGACGTAGTCGGTCTCTCGACTTAGTCGGCTGATCGACTAAGTCGGTCTTCGTTCAAGTCGACTTATGTCGACTTGCTCCTTCTACAATAACATCCTTTAAGGAGGACAAGGCATGTTCTGTTGCATCATTCTAGTAGAAGGGATTATATTTTAGCAATGATGTGAGAGGAGTTGCAATCTTACCACAATTTTTCACAAACTTGTGATCACAAGAAATCATTCCTAGGAACACCCTCAAATTTTTTAGATTTTTGGGGCATGGTCAGTTCTACATATCTTCCACTTTCTTGGGGTCCATACATACACCATCTTGACTCACAATATGACCCAAACATTCAACCTCACTCACCTCAAAATCATATTTTGATCATTTCACAAATAACTGGAGATCCTTTAATAACTGCAATACGTACACCATATTGACTCACAGATATGAACCAATGATTCTTTTTTAGCAATGATGTGAGAGGATTTGAAATCTTACCATAAATTTTCACAAACTTGTGATATTAGGAAATCGATTTGAGGAACACCCTTAAGCTCTTGAGAGTTTTGGGGCATGGTCAATTCTACATATCTTCCACTTTCTTGGATTCCATGCATACACCATCTTAACTCACAATATGACCCAAATATTCAACCTCACTAACCCCAAAAATCACATTTTGATCGTTTCACAAATAATTGGTGATCATTTAATAATTGCAAGGTATGAGCACCATGCTCGAGGTGTCTTTCCTAGGTGGGGCTATAGACTAATATATCATCAATGAAAATCCTGATAAAATGGCTCTAACTAAGGATGCTAAACTATGCCATTAGTTGTACTACCCAACTACCCATGCACACAAGAATAATATTCACGATTATTGTGCTTGGTGCCATTGTAGGAACAAGAAAATTGATTGGATTATCTATAGCTGGTTTCAAGTTACCTATGGTATTTTTGATATACCTAACAGTACATGGAAGTGAGATTTCATGTGCAGGAACTGTCTGATTTAGTACTACTCAAAGGGGTACCAACAAAGGTTACAATGGTGACCAACAAATGTGAATAAGCACATATTGTATTCTCTACATGTATGCTTCACAACGATAGTTTTACCCATTGAACGACAGATCTTTCTGGTTATTAAAGACACTAGAACACATATCTAGCCTAAAAAAAAACTATGAGAATTTGGAGCCATGTTGGCTCAAGAAAGCGACTCTTATACCACTTGTGGTGTACTTTACCCTACAAGTTAGAGAAACAACAAGATAAAACAATGATAAACAATTTCCATGAACTTCAATATTAAAGAGAATAAAAAAATAACTTGGTAAGAGAATAAGTAAGAGAAATGCAATAGAATTGACTCTTGTATTATGAAAATCCAAGATGAAAGCAAAGTTCACACACCTCTTAATGTTGGGTGACCTTTCACCTGAGTAGGGATTCTTGACAAAGTAGTTCATAGCCTTCAAACTCTTTAAATAGGATTCTAAGATCCAAAACTCTAATTACTTGACATAGTCAAATAATTAACAAGTACCAACTTCCTTGTGGACCTTGATTAATAGAGAGACCCTTTTACAATTATTGTTGACTATTAACTACTCAAGCTCATTTAAAAGAGATCGCCATATACAATGCTTGACTAACTCCTAAAGCAAGGGGGTTAGGGTAGGACCCTAACATGCATTGTCGATATGCAATAAGGATACTTTAGTGGGAGCAAATACCCAAGATGTTGCGACATTGTTTATTCTAAACAAAGCAAGATTTTGAGGTTGGGGAAGATGTTAGAGGGCCTCTTAGGCGCTTGTAAAACTCGTCATAAATGTAATAAGACATTAGATAAAGTGGATACATGAATGTGTTTGTAATAAAACAATGTATAAAGTGAGCATAACAAACTACTAGTTGGAGCGGGTACAACTGCTTTAACCATCCTTATGATTGTATAAATACTATTGAAGATGAATAGAACTCAGTTGGTTAACCTTCCCACAAATATCTCTTAAGTATTTATGTGTGTATTTACTAAAATGAAATCCTCTCTTGAATGATGTGGTGAAACCATAGTTTCAACAACACAATTGATAGTGGACAAGTTTGAGACAAGATGTTGATAATACATATAAATATTAGGGGTAAATATTCTCATGTGATACCATTGCATTCTTCAAGGAATCCTTAGTCTTGATGCAAAGATGAAGTAAATTATTATTTTGTTGCGACACTACTTTCTTCACAAACCTTTTCACAAGAGAGTTTACCATAGGCTACGTAATATGGCTAAGAGAAGACTCATGAGCCTTGAGAAAGAAAATGTTCTCCTATAATTGTCGTGTCTAGTTTCTTGAACATATACAATGTGGAGGAGGGCTATGGTAATTGTATCAAGGTAGTGAAGGGAAGCATGTAGGTGATCACTTTAGAAGGTGGGTTGATTAAACTCATCCAACACACAAAAGGAAATTTATTAGGAGGTGCATGAATCATGTTAAGATGGTGGTTGCACTTGACATATATCTCTAAAAAATTAAATGTTTGATGTATATGGTTATTCTAGGGAGGTTCAATTGACAAGAGGAAATTTCCAGATAAATACTAACCAAACAAAAATAATGAAGTCGACCAAGAATGTTGTCCAAAGTTTTCTCCATTCTAGGGAAGTCTAGAATTAAGTTGTTCAATGTGATTTGGTAAAGTATAAATACTATGCCAAATCAACCTATGCAATACCAAGACTGACCCTTTGTTGGTTTTGATCTATTCGAAAAAGAATAGGCATATTAAGGGAGAGAATCACATAAAAGAGTCTAATTATGTTGCATTTATTGGATGTCGGTCTAAAGGAGTTGTTGGTGTGTGGAGAGATATCGACCTCTTGCAAATGTCAAATAAAGATCAAAGTGAGCAAGTTGTGTTAATTCCACCACAAGGATTCAATGCTTCAATGAGCTCCGATGAATTGAAGTCTTAGTTCGGATACAACCAAACATATTAAATACAAATGAGTCAATTTCACTATTGAAATATAACCCATCAATTTAAGCTTTTAAAACTGGAGAAATAAATGAAATAAATAAAATCATGTGAATCAAAGTTAATTATTTCTGAATGCCAAGACAAGCATGCAATAGAATTCGAAATCAATAGGTCGACGGATCGTACAACCAATGATTTGAGTGATAAATGGTTGACTAAGTTGGAAAAGTGATCCAAGTTGTTGAAGATTATTGACCATGGTGGGACGCGATTGAAGGAACCCATTGGTTGGATGTTGATAGGGAGTATTCATCGGATCATAGGGAGGATAATAGTCAAGGATCTGAACCTGGGTCGACCGGAGGATAATATATTTATATAAGGCATAGAGAATGACTGAGCAACAATGAAGAGCACCTTTACTAGGTGGTGAAATCATAGACATTGAGGATTTATATGGGAACATAATTGAGCACATGAGCAACTGAGCATTTCATAGAACACTTGATAGAGAATTTGATTGGAGAATTTGTAGAGATTAATGATTTTGATATTATCACTACAATGACAAAGATAATAAATCTTTCAAGAAAGAGATATCAAACAACACACACCAAAAGAGCTTAAAAGAAAAGATATCATGCAAGAACAAATGAAAGGATCGAGCCCCTTGGCATGTAAGTTGTGGAGCAACCCTTGGTTTGTGACCTCATATACTAGAAGGAAAATAAATGGTATGTAAATAGCGATAAAAGTAATATTCTCACATTGACAAAGGAACAAACCCTATTGTGAGTGTTATGCAGGTGCAAGATTAGCACAAGAGAGGCCATTCACCACCTTGGAGGCACCAAAGAGAGTGATGTAATAATAGGGTCAATAGGACCATTGTTGGGTGGGAGCAAAGCGTTGGAGACTCATTGATTACACAAGCACCTACTAGATTGAAGATACAGGCTAAAGAGTAACATGTCACAGTAGATCCTTGTATATGTGTATCTTCTTATACAATTGACAATTGTTGCGAATAATTTACATATGCAGACTAATATGCATTGTAGTGTACTTTACCTTACAAGTTAGAGCAAAAATAAATATAAGCAATGATAATCAATTGGCAAAAAGCTTCAATATTATAGAGTAGAATAATTGAGCAAGAGAAATTAAATATAGTAGACTCTTGTATTATGAAAAGCAAAGATGGAAGTAAAGTTCACACACTTCGTAAGGTTGAGCGGCCTTTCACTTGAGTAGGGATTAGATACAATATCTATTGAAAAAATAATTAATATCCTTTTAGCTGTTTAAATAGGCTTCCAATATCCAAAACCTTGACTACTTGACACAGTCAAATTATTAATAAGTATTAGTTTCCCAGCGGGCCTTGATTAATGGAGAGTTGAGTATGTGTTATATTCTTTGCATGTGGGTTGTGTCATCGAAAAATATGTAATTAATATCGATTAAGGGATTGGGGTCTAAATATAATACATGTTCATCGATTATAGTTTTGGATGCTACATAATACCTAAATATTGTATTGTGAATGGTTAAGAAACACATTGAAAAGATAGAGGTGTGACTCTAAGTTTTGTTAGTTTTTACTGTTAAGGGTAACTTTCTAGGGTAAATCTATGTGTATTGTGTGTGTGTGTGTGTGTGTGTGTGTGTGTAATAGTGTGATCTTTGTTTTGATTAAGAATATGTATGTATTGTTTCACTTCACAGGTTTAAAACTTGCATGTGGTATTAGAGCTCAATTATTTGCTTAAGGGGGACACCTTTGTTGCTGAGGGTTCAACTTGTTTGACAGATATTTGGTCTATGATAACCCTAGGTCTAGTGGGAGCTTTATAGCAATGATTTATGTGTTGAAAGAGAATGGTGAACAATTATAGAATAAAGATTGATAAATTTAACGGTTAGAACTTCGAGCTATGGAAGCTCAAAATAGAAGATCTTCTTGTAGATTAAGAACAATGGATTGATGTGGATCCAACCTATTAATTCAACGAAATAATATTGGGATAAGCTAGAAAGATGGGCAAGGAGTGCCATCTGACTTTGCCTATAATACCCTAGTTTTGACCCCATAATATAAATTTGTAATATTGATGTAAAGGCTAGAAGCTAGAAACAAATCATCGAAGATGGCCAAGCTATTGTGAATAGGTACATTTTCAATATTAATATAAAATCTCCGACGTCTGCAAAACAAGAAGGACGAAGAAGAGATGGGGGGATATGATTCCATAAGTGGGGTAGTGACGGTGGGCTAAGAGAAACAACCTTAGTGGTCATTAGCTTATATCTTATCCCTATCAATTTAACCCAAAGTTCCTAAACCATGATTACGAGTCATTGTTTAATTAAAACATTATTAAATTATATTAAGAGGGAAAAATGGTCACACATGGAGAAGACACATGTAAATATAAGCCATGCATATAAAAAGTGAGAGTTTAGTTGGAGAGGGGCTCATTCATTCTGTTAACACAAACAATTGTCCACATAGCTATCTATGGTAAACACCATAATTACACATCATAATCCCATCATTATTCCCTCCATTTTGTCCTTCATAATTAAATTCCCTCTAAATTGGTCCAAATAATCATTATTCCTTCCCTCATAAATACAAGGAAGATGTGCATTTATTGCAACAAAACCCCATTCTCTCAAAAAAGGACCAAAAAACCCTAAAATGAGAGTGGGTAAAAAAACCATGGACTAATACCATGCACTACATAAAACCATGGACCAATACCATGGGAAACAAAATATTTGATGACCCTATAAATACATTGTGAAGATCTCCCCACAGAGAGTTTTTTCAGTCACTTTTCCACTTTTCACTTTTCAGCCACACTTTTGTCACCCTTCTAACCCTTTAGTCACATATTTTCCACATCACATTGCATGTTGAGTTTAATCCATGCAACTCTTGATTCCATTCCCATGGACAACCCTTGTTGGAGAAGATCAAAGAACAGGATTGTGGAAGCCATTGGACCAACTCCTCAAATGACTGCGATGGCCCATTTATAAAGGTATGAGTACTTGCAATTGTTTTATTGATTAAAAAATCTACTTTATTTATTGTTGTTTGCTTGTAAGTCAAGGTTGAATATTTCCCTTGCACCATGAACTCTACCTTTAGATCCCTTTGATCTAAGGTAGGTGCTTTTACACGTAGCTGAAGAGAAATATCCACTACAATTTTGGTGACTCCACTAGCTCGATCCTCTTGGATATTTGGTTTTGGAGGTTTATTCTTTCTGTTTGTTGGTTTATCTCACTTGGGTACACGTGGGGTACCCTTAGCTGCCACAGATCTTACCCCCTTTCGGAATATCCAAGGATGTTGCATTTGAGCGCCCACAAACCGAGGAAGAAGCAATACTCAAAGCACAACATTTTGACCTTATTTATGCCCAATCGGGTTATCTTTACACCATCATATCTAATGCTCATCGTGCTGGATCCTCACGATGAGATACGTCGGGGGAATCCCATGCTACTAATCAAGTCATTGGCTTCATTACCCAGCATCCCCACCTATACACGACCTCTCCTTCAAAGTTGCCTCACTCCGGTAACGTCCCTATTGTTTCCCAAACCGGTTACACCCCTTACTTTTCACACGCAGTGACTCAATCCGGAGCTACACCTTCATATGTGTTTCCCACACCCATTCCTCACATTCATGGATCGAATTTCCTGGTACCTACTTGTAATGTCCAAACAATAGGCTTTGCGACCCCTCCAGCTGCTCCCTCCTACTACCCACCACCTATGCCACCTACACCTGCTCCGACCCTGACTCCTCATGTTCCTCAAGGACATGTATACGCTTAGTAGAACCTCCCCAATCAACCCATCTCCAATAACCAATAAGGGCAGGGAAGAAGACAAAGGGGAAGGAATTGGGGAAACAACCAACTTCAAGGGGGCGGTCAGTAACCCAACTTTCCTAACAACAATGGAGCCAATGCTCCTGCACAGAACCCCTAGAGTCCACCTTAAACTAGGAAGAACCCTCAATTATAAAATAACCATCTGTGTAGCATTTGTCACATTTATGGACACTATACACACAAGTGCCCCCAGTTACATCGAGTCCACCACTTATTACATGCAAAAAATCAACATGAAACCAATGCTACCACTCTGACACATCCAAACCCAGCACCATAAGATCATTTTCCTATGGTGTTGCATAACCCATTATCTAATCAATGAGTGCTAATGACCCAATCATTGGTACAACAAAATACTGCAACCACTTCTTCCAGTCAACCCATTGATCCTGGTGTCCATCATCTTATGAAATTGTCGTCTAACGTCAACTTATAGACTCGACGCAACCAATATGGCACCACCACTAAAACCATTAATCCCTCCACGAAATATACCTTCACTTCCCTTGATATGTCGTTACATTTGCCGAGACCCCCTACGGATGGGACTTCCAAAGTCCCTAGATTCCCTTTACATCACGTTGCGAAGAATCCCACTATTAGAGTGACTCTCAATTATAGTATTATCAACGACTTGGCCTAGTCTCCCTCTGCCATGTCCATTCTGGAAGTCATGAGAACTTATCCTTTATAATGCAAAGCCTTGGTATATGCTTTAGTTATCGTCGACCCCTATGACTCCAGGTTGATAACTTTCGATTTGGATTAAGGAGAAACTTAGATGCCTTCATCTGTCAGATTCCAGGTTCCTGTCACCATTCGAAATTTGGTCATTCATCGATGAGGGTGCATCCACTTACGTTATGTCAACCTTCATTTGGAAAAAGCTAGGATCCCCAACCCTTCAACCCTCAACCACCGCCCTATGCGCTTATGATGGATGTGTTGCCCAGCCACAAGGAATTCTCACGAATGTCCCCATTGAGTTGGCAGGTAAAATTGTGTTGATTGACATTGAGGTTGTGAATGCCCAACTAGAATATGACCTTCTCCTTGGACATAGTTACATGTATGCGATGGAAGCCATTGCTTCAACCATCTTCTGAATCAGGATGTTCTCCCACAATGGGAGATTGTGACCATTGACCAATTAACGTACTACAATCCCAAAGGTTCGACCACTCTAGAGCATGTCCTCCCTACCATAGACACCACCATCGATAATGTATCCATCCCCTCCATGTATTTCATTGGTCTAGGAATATTTACTAGTGCCTCTTTGATTGACACCTTTTTGTCCCTACCATGTCCTCCCTCTACGACTAGAATATCGAATTTGTGCACCATCACATTCGGTAAAATTCTGACCTCATCACAACCTCAGCCATAGCCCCAACCACAGACTGCTCCCACCCACAGTCTTTCTCCCGGCAAGTATTGGGTTCATTTTCCATACATACCATCCCGTCTCTCTTTCCACCCTTTGGAATTGTGAGTAAACCAGTCATGGATACTCTTAACCTTTTGGAATTAACTTCAGGCATTCCAATGTGGTACCTTGATCCACCCAACCCACCCTGACACCACAAATTATGCTGACACTAGTCCAACCTATTGAGACTGTCACATCCACCTCCTGGTGGACAACCAATTGTTCCTTCATCCACTCCTGCACCCCCTCCTCCTATGAAGAATGGGGGCAAGGCCCCAAAAGCCCCTGCAGAACGACGCCCATTGTTGGAATATTTGAAAATACTCAGGGGGGGGGTGAATTAATATTGATGTCTTTTAAAAACTAAAACCACTTTTAACTTAATAAATAACATACAGTATCAACAAGATACATAGAACACAAATTTTATCGTGGAATCCCAATGGGAAAACCACAAACACTTTCTATAACTGTAAAATTATATTTACAATTGTTTTTGCAAGCTACAACTTGTGGGAGACTCCAATCTCCAAGTTTCTTAGCCACAACTGAAGGATGCTCCAACACCCTATTTTGTTAGCTACAATTGACAAGATGCTCCAAAACCCTATTTACCAGCTACTATTAGGAGGATACGACGCCCTAGTTTATCAACTACAACTGAAAGGATGCTTCGACACCCTCTTTACCAGCTACTGCTGGAATGAGGCTACAAACCCCTGGTTTATTAGCTACAACTGAAAGGATGATTCAACACCCTATTGACCAACTACTACTGGAAGGAGGCTACAACCCCATGATTTATCATCTACAACTAAAAGGATGCTTCGACACCCTATTTACTAGCTACTATTGGAAGGAGGCTACGACCACCTGGTTTATCAGCTACAACTTAAAGGATGCTTCGACACCCTATTTACCAACTACTACTGGAAGGAGGCTACAACCCCCTTATAGGAATATAGCCTTCCCTAGCACCACCCTACCACCCTAATTTGATCTTTTTCTTCAATTTTGTTATTGATTATTCTTCACTTGATTGGTCTATGCCTTCTCTTTTTGTTATATTGATCTAGATTGTAGAGACATATTTCTTCCACTTCGAGCTTCTCTCTAAATATCACTTCATTGGTCTATGCCTTCTCTTGTTGTTACATTGATCTAGATTGTAGAGACATCTTTCTTCCACTTCGAACTTCTCTCTAAATACTTCTTTCATCATGTCTTTGAATCATTGTGTCTTTTCATCATCGTGTCCCTTCATTAAAACCTTTTCACCAATGCATCTCTTCATTATAGAAATGTGCCTTTTCATGAGCTGGTGCAAAACAGTCTGAAACCCTGTTTTGGCAGAGCTATAATCTTGGCTTCAAGCACCTTTTAGGAGAAATAAGACCATGGTTAGATGCACACATCAACAAGATACATCCTGATGGTGTCATATTATTTTTATCAGTTTCCTACAAAATATGGCGGGCATTTTACTAGAGAAACTTAGACCAATTTTTCAATACTTAGTCATTTTTCAGCAAATTTCCCAAAATAGTCTGAAACCTCATTTTGACAGACTTGTAACTTTTTCTTCAAGGATGTTTTAGGGGAAATGAGACCATGGTTAGATGCACACATCAACAAGCTAATACCTAATGGTCTCATATAATTTTTATCAGTATACTACAAACTACGACGAGCATTTTACTGAGGCCACTTAGGCATATTTACCAAAACTGAAACAATGCAAATCATGCTAGAAAGCACTTTTGGAAGACTAATAACTTCACCTTCGGAGACTGTTTGACAAAAAAATCATATGGTTAGATGCACAAGACAATAATCCAAATGTCTATATCCTCATAATCATTTAATTCATCAAATATAAAAGATGACGTTTATTTTAAGAGGCTGCTTAGGCAGATTAAGAAGAATTTATACTTAGTCGAATTTTTAGAGGTTCAACAAGTTGCCATACTTTTACATAATGGTGTCAAATTGTAACAATGAATTCATGAGAGCACTAGAACACCATCATATGACTTTTCAACCTCATCACACATGCCACATCATCATACATGCCACATCATCACATCCCTTGTTATTCCGTTGTCATTATTAAACTCTTTTGACATCAATGACAAGTTGCCATGCTTTTACAAAATGGTGTCAAATTGTAACAATGACATCATGTGAGAACTATAACACCATCATATGATTTTACAACTTCATCACACATGCCATATCATCATACATGCCATGCCACCACTTCCTTTATTCCTTTATTTACTCTTTTACCATTCACTAAGTTTTCCCTACCATCACGTCCTTCATTATTCCTTCATCATTAATGAAATACTTTGACATCAATGAAAACCACATTCAACACCCACCTTCTACTTATGCCTTATGCGATGTCCTCGTCCACGCTACTCAAATTTTTCTCGACTTGTTATTTCTTCATAACCACATACACACAATAGTAGAGTCCGACGACACTCGAGTTTTTAATGTACGAAACATCCCTGCAGTTAAAAACAAATTGTTACATATGGACCACTCATGTGCATTTTGTGGCCTCTATGATCATTATACCCATCATTTCCCAAACCTGCCCAAGTATAGACCCCTCCTCACTAATTTTCGCAAGCAGTCCCTTGAGTCTGAAATCACTGTCCTCAAGGAAATCCACCCTCTAGATTCTTCCTCGGATACCACCAAAACCATCTTTATGATCTCAACTTTAATTCTTCCTTCCTCCTCATCGACGGTGGAAGATCCCTCTGATCTATCTAGGTGCGACTTTCATAACGACGAAGAGATCCTTGAAGCTCTCACAACTCTTGAGAATCCTTGGGATGACTTGTACCATCGCTCATTTTTCATCCCCGATGAACCTTCCTCATCATTGGCTCAATTCTCTGTCGAATCAAAATATTTTATTCATGGAAGTGTTGATTGTTTCAAAAACCCAATATTGACCCCCAGATTCTTTGAGGAAGGTAATAAGGCCAGTATCCGCCAACCATCCAAGTCAACATCTCAACAAAACCTGGGGTAGTCGATAATATCACGATCGATGCTTCATGCTCTCCTGAGGAAGTCACCTCCTACAAGATACTTTCTCAAGAGTTTTGTGATGTTTTCACTTGGTCCTACATCGAAATTCCTGTGATTGATCCATCTATTGTTGAAAATCACATCGACACATGGCCCAATATTGCCCTCATTCAACAGAAGAAACGACCCATCCACTCGCTAAAGGCCCCTCCCATCAAAGCTTAGATCCAAAAAATGCGCAAAGCAAGATTTATATAGCCCATCGTATATGCCACTTGGGTTTCCAATCTCGTTCTCGTTAATAAAAAATAAGGAACCATTCGCATGTGTATTGTCTTGCATGATTTGAATTTGGTTTGTTTCAAAGACAACTTCCCCGCTCTGTTTATTGATCAAATCATAGTTGCATGTGCCAACCATGAAGTATTTTCCTTTATGTATAGTTTTTCGGGCTACAACCAAATCCATATCCGCAAAGAAGATATGTATAAAACTGCCTTTACCACCCCCTGGGGCACTTTTACGTATCGTGTCATGCCATTTGGCCTTAAAAAAGTTGGAGCCACTTTTTAGCGAGCCATGACATTTTGCTTCCACGACCTCATTGACATTATCCTTGTCTATTTCGACAACCTCATGGCTTGATATCAGAAACATTCCCAACATTTGGAAGACTTATGGCAAGTATTCCTTCGATGTCGCAAATATAATGTCTTCCTGAATCCCCTCAAGTGTGTGTTCTGCGTCCCAACCAGTCACTTATTATGATTCATCGTGTCCCATGAATCTTTCTTTTTCATGGCATGTTATTGATCGTTTCAGTGTCCCCCTCCAGCTCGTCTCAAACCATAGACTTCACTTTAAGGACACTATTTGGACAAAGCTCTTTGTTATGTTGAAATTTGAACACTAGTATTCCTCTACTTATTATCCTCAGGGCAATGGCTAAGTTGAGGTTGTCCATAAGATCCTCAAACCCATGCTCCAGCGGACGATGAACACACACAAGAACAACTGGCATCACTTGCTCTTTTCTGCCCTCTGGGCCTACCAGAAATCGACTGAAATTGCCACTAGTTTTACCCCATTCCATTTAGTCCACGATGTGGAGACTGTTCTTCCCATTGAATTCCATATTTTGTCACTACGCCTTGTCGTCGAGCTTCTGCCTAATGCTTTAATGTTGGAAAAACACCTACTATGCTTGAACAATCCGATGAGGACCGTCGCACTGCTCTCAAAATGATCGAAGCTGCTAAGACCCGGTCGAAGTCCCATTATGACTGCCATGTTCACCCATACACCTTTAATGAGGGGGATCTTGTCCTTGTCTATGACCAAGCCAATGATAAGACTAGAAAAGGGAATTTTGAATCCATGTGGTAGGGCCCTTATGTCATCTATCATTGTCTCGGCAAGGGGGGATACCTCCTCGCTGACTTCGAAGGTCGCCTATTGAAGAATCCCCACAATGGGCTCTACCTCAAGAGATTATATGCCTAAGCCGACCAACCTGAATATGATTGTATCATAGTTTTTCTTTGTTGCTTTGCATCATTTTTACCATGAGCCTCTTAGTTTGTTTCCTTGGTTGTTCTAGATGGATCCTACCTCTCCCTCCTATGTTTGTTTTGTTGATGGCGCAACTATATGCTCTCATAATCTCGCCTCGGTTGCGTGGGCCATTTATTCCCCATCACATGAGTTGATCCATATCGATGGAATGTGTGTTGGTATTGCTACCAACAACCAGGATGAGTACGACACTGTCGAAGGTATCCTGACCGTTGCCCTTCACTTGGGTATTCGTCACCTTGATTTCTTCCTAGACTCCCAG
Source organism: Pseudotsuga menziesii (assembly GCA_001517045.1). Taxonomy (NCBI): domain Eukaryota; kingdom Viridiplantae; phylum Streptophyta; class Pinopsida; order Pinales; family Pinaceae; genus Pseudotsuga; species Pseudotsuga menziesii. The sequence continues at coordinate 22,495 of LPNX011002499.1, read as the reverse complement.
CTGCTTGTCGCCCATGTACCCGATCCCCAACTCTTTCTTTAGAAAGTTACTACGCATTAGACAATTGGTTAGGCATTTCAAATCCATTTCGTTCATGCATGTTCCCAGAGTCTCAATAATGTATCAGATAATGGCTAATGCCATTCTAGAGTGGCACATCAATCATTGCATATAGGAAATAAATTGCATCATGCATCATCATATAGTCATGCATGCATATGCCATATACATCAAATAGGCATATTCATCATCATAACAAGAGACTCATAACACACATAAAAATACAAAAATATGCATCCACGTACATCTATATCATAATCAATTTGGTCTCCCCAAATAAGTACAAAAAGAGAATCCCCACAAGCATTCTCATTTGATAATACATATAATACAAAAATTCACCATACTTAAATGCATTGGGGGGCAACACCACATGTTGCTAATCTAAGTATGAGTCCTTTGACTCTATCTCATCCTCAGTATCATGCTCCTCATCCGAGATCTCCTCCTCCATTGAAACATGTCCCTGTGTCGCTGCTCTAACGTACTCAATAGCCACTGCGATCCTCATGAGTGGATCCACTCAAGTGGAGCTTGGTAACACATAGCAATTAAGTCATCGTCCAGATACTGCCACCCATCGTCGGTGACTCCCTCTAGTAGCCTCTCCGCGACCAACCGTAGTGATTCTAAAGTAGCAATCTGTCACCTCCTATGCCCATGATCAGGTGGATTTAGTCCCTCCACCTTGCCCCTGAGTCACTGGTATCCTATTGGAGGATGTTGTCCCATGTATGCACATGCACATAGTATGTCATCAACACTAATAACATGTATAATTTATCTACCAACTATGCTAGTAAACCATAATATATGATTGGCACCACTAAGAGTCATGTTTACATACCATCTGGTCCCCAAACCTGTCCAGGAGGCCGAGGCATATTTGGATCTCCCTGGTAGTTCATGCCTACATATGGATAATCCTCAATGAGGATAGGAAGCTTCTGCCACTGCGAAAATAGATCTTGGGTGACAAAACGACCTACTAGACTGCCTCTCTCTCGGATCATCATCTCACACCACCACCTCATACAAGGCTTGTGCAGTCCCTTGTTGCACACCACCGGATGCGATCACAATGTCGGTAACCACTCAAAGAATAATGAGCACGAAAAGGATGAGAAGTATAAATACCCATTCGCCAGGATAGCCTGGTTCATCCCACGCTAAACCGATGTTAGGTACATTTGGGCCCACCCATTGTAGGTGCCCCTCAACACATTCTCGACCGTCAGTAACTGGCTGCCTGAGATCTTATGTGGACCTTTTGAGCCTAGAATCTGCAGCACCATCGCTACCACTGCATGAGTCTCTAGACTCTCGATGTCACACATAAGTATGTATGATGCATGCACATGCGTCGTGGCATAGCAATGTCAAGTGCACAAGTCATCCATGGACACCCCTCTCGAGTGTTTCGGTGAGATATCTCCCATAACAGCCAGCCATGGGAGGCTAGTGAAGAAGTACACATCACAAAGGGTGATCTCCATATGCTCACCCTGTATAATGAAGCATTGCGCGTTCCTGACCCAGAAGCTCACTAGCTCGTTCAACAATAACTTTGCTAAACACATAAGAGGGATACATAAGAACTTCAAGATCCCACTCCAAGCCAACATGTCTTGCACTGTGTCATCATCCTCAATCTCATTTATGAGGTCATCGATATCTCTCTCCCGCCATCCTACTCGAGGCATCCTGTGCACCCAAAAAGTCCTAGTCAGACCTTGTTCAGCAAAATTTTCTAGTTTGGTCGAGGTCACACCTGTCGAACCTTTTTGTGCGACCTAGGTCATGTAGAATGCTTTCCTTTCTCTGTGATAAGTGTGAACTAGGTCACACCTTTTCCTTTGAAATGTGTGACCTGACCCTGAAAACTTTGTTGGGCTTGACCATGGCTCCTCGACTATTAAACTGACCAACTAAATGCATGAAAATGACGGGCTAGGTGAGAGCTCTTACCTGCAACTAATAGATCACAAAATTGTCAGTCTAATCGAAAGAAATTAATAACTTTTCTCCGGAGCCGTCCACACCAACTTAACACTAAACAATGAAAATGACATGTGTCATGTGCCCCCCCCTTGTTTATAGGCCTCCATTTGGTCAACTTTTTCTTCTGTGCACCATAGAATCATCCAGCGTCTATTTTTCATGCAATTTGCATGTAGGGGTTCCGTTTTTTGCACTCTACCCACCTATGGGACTCACATCTCATGCTCTTCCTATATTTTTTTCGATCATTTCCTGGATTTACCTTGACTTGCATGCCACCATGCAATTTGAACCTATTCTGCATTGGCATGTTCATGAGCCCTTTGCTTTATCCATATTACAATTTTTGCAAGGATGCCCCACCAGTGTTCCACTGTTGTTTTTTATCCCCGTCAACCATGATCCTAACATCACCTCTTTTGGCACATTGAACACTTCTCCTTGCTTGACTTCCATTACGATGTTTCTGTTAAGCTCTTTCCTGACTCCTTAAATTAGAATGAAAAGATTTATGAGCAAGCTTGCTTCCTTTCACGCTCGTTAAAGTATTTGAAAGGGCATCTATTTGGTATCATTTATCTATTTTTTGGGCTATGTAGACTAATTAAAGAAAAGTACCACCCTAGCAACTTCCAACTAGGAACGATTCCCTTTGTATCCTTTTGTTCTTTTTTGGACATTGGGACCGTACTCTACGAAAAAGCTCACTTTTGGGTTGCATTTAAGCTCTTTTCTAGTCCTCTCATAAAGAAAAGATCGTCGAGCAAACTTGGTTTCATTCATGCTCGTAAAAGTATTTGAATATCCGTTCAATCAATATAGGTTTATTCTTTTTCATCCTAGTTGGACTACCTACGAGAAATAAGTCTATTTTCCCCTTTCGACTGGGAGAGTTCTCCTTTGTACACTTTTATCCCTTTTTTTTCAGGATTAGGAGACTACCGTACGAAAAAGAGACCCATTGGAGTCTTCTTCATGTTTTTAGACTCTCTAAACATGAAAACACCATCGAGCAGTTACCGTCTTGGGATTGACAAAAATCCACGAGACAATATCATATTGAGCATACGTCTATCCCTTCTTCTAGCTCCTTAAACTATGAACAAGGCCAAAACTGTGCCTCACGGTGTTCACCCATATTGCATATAGTCCCACATTATGGAAACATTCCCCCCATTGGGTTGCCTTTGTTCAGAGTAATCTACGACGAGTCTCCCTTGTATCACCTGGATATCACTTGTCTAGTGCCTTCCCAAAGTAGCTCCCATTGTAGTCATCTCCCAAGTTCCACAACTATGATTCCCTCCCCATGAGTTAGTGTCATCTATTTCCAGGTCAGCCCCGTCGTTATACTCTCAACAAAGGAAGTTATATGCATTGATTGGATCCCCTTGTTTGAGCCTTAATCCCCATTTTTATATTAAGACATTTATATGAGCATGGGTATGCCCACCTCATCCATATATATGTCTAAGATTAAATGTACCTCATCCATCTTGAGAAGCAATTCAAACCAAAAGCCATTATAGTTCGAATGAGGAGACTCCAACTCTCTGCGGTTTCTCCGGTGTTGTCACCATTCCTCCCTTGGTCCTTTGATGTTTTTCAGCCATACGATGAGCTCCTACCCTCACACATAGGGGGGCAATCTGTTCACACAAAAAATTGTCCACATAGCTCTCTATGGTCAACACCATAATTACACATCATAATTCCATCATTATTCCCTACATTTTGACCTTCATAATTAAATTCCCTCTAAATTGGTCCAAATAATCATTATTCCTTCCCTCATAAATACATGGAAGATGTGCATTTATTGCAACAAAATCCCATTCTCTCAAAAAAGGACCAAAAAACCCTAAAATGAGATTGGGTCAAAAAACCATGGACCAATACCATGCACTACATAAAACCATGGACCAATACCATGGGAAACAAAATCTTTTATCACCCTATAAATACATCGTGAAGGTATCCCCACATATAGTTTTTTTGTCACTTTTCCACTTTTCACTTTTCAGTCACACTTTTTTCACCCTTCTCACCTTTTAGCCACATATTTTCCACATCATGTTGCATGTTGAGTTTACTCCATGCAACTCTTGATTCCATTCCCATTGGAAACCCTTATTGGAGAAGATCGGAGAACAAGATCATGGAAACCATTGGACCAACTCCTCAAATGGCTGTAGTGGCCCATTTATAAAATTATAGGTACTTGCAATTGTTTTATTATTTAAAAAAATATAAAAAAATATAGTTTATTTGTTGTTGTTTGCTTGTAAGTTAAGGTTGAATATTTCCCTTGCACCATGAACTCTACCTTTAGATCCCTTTGATCTAAAGTAGGTTCATTTTCATGTAGCCAGAGAGAAATATCCACTACACATTACAACCATTCAAATTCCATTCTCCCTCATTCTGGCCTTCACCAGGGATTCCTCGGTCTGCTACCTATAACAGGGAATTAAAGCTACCATGGATGAATTGAATTTTCCATGCCATTGACCTTGGAAGCCTAGTGTGTGAGAAAAACTTGGATTATAGGTTGTTCCCTAGAGTCCCATTTCAAATACTTCTTGTTCAACCTATGTTGGAGTGCTAGAAAGGAACTGGAGGATGCCCAAGGGGCTGTTATCTAAGAGAATGGGGCTTGTTCCTAGAATTGTGCAGGTTGATGGGGAAGAAGAATTGAGGATTGGGACGACTATGGAGGGGTTTTTTGTACCATTGGGTTGCATGAGAGATTGAGTTGTGTGTACGTTTGGGAAAGATATTTTGCCTTGTGGATTGATAGCCCCAACTCATGGGTGGCTTATCGAAGAAAGATATAGCTTGAAAGAGCCTATGGTTGGGAGGAACATCCTTCACTTGGAACCAATTGGATAATTAAAAGATAAGTGTATTACTATGCATGAAATGTCATGGTTATATATGTTTTTATGTTGGTTAATTTACTCTTATGCGAATGTCTAAATGCATGGAATTGCTTGGCATGTTATGTGTGCATTATTTGCTTGAATTACCTGTAAATTGTAAATGTATGCATATGTCAATTTGAGCCACCATAAATTTATTTTTCACTGTAACTTAATAATGAGAACGATGACAAATGAATTTGGATATAATTGGTGTATTAAAGTATGAAATTTGCATAACCTGTGGTCTCCAAAGTTGAAAGAGGCTTCTGGGTATGGTATAGAGTGGTATCAAAACCAAGTTTTTCAGCATTAGGACTGTATTGGTTGAGAATTGGTTTTAAATGTAGATTTAGAGGTTGCATATGAATTGGTCGAGAAAATGCATGTGTGGAAAATTTTGGGGAAAATCAATGTGGAATCCTCCAATGGTTAAATTCAAGGCTTGATTGAATAATGGAGTAATTATTCACATGGATTGGGCCATATTATAGGGCATATGGATAAAAAAGTTGGAGTTCAGATTTGTTTTTATAACTTAGGATAAAAGTTGTAGGTTGCATGCTAATTATTTTACAGGATGTTTTTATGAAATTTGTGGTTTAAAATTAACCAAAAATATTATCAGAATCAACATGGAAGCGAGTGATATAAAAATCCATAATGGAACAATTCAGGTTTAAGGAAATTTTGGGAAATTCGAACCATGGCCAAAAATTATTATAGTTTTATTAATTGTTAGAGAAGAATTTAGTTGGGAGAGATTTAGTTCTGTTAATTGACGAAATATTTCCACTCAAAAGGAAAGGCCATGTGTAATTTACTATTGGCCAAGTGTATATTTAGGTGGACACTTATTGTAAAAAAATATAACATTATTTTAGCCACACATTCATAAGAATTCAAAATTTAAGTGCCTAGAAAAAATTGAAAAGTTCAAGAAATTTTGTTGTGGGACCGATAATTTCCATGTGGACAAAGGATGACATGGACCAACCACGCAGGCAGGCGGATATGATGTGGACTAGCCACTTGGGTAGGTGAATATGATGTGGACCATCCACATGCGAAGGTGGATATGACATGGGCCAACCAGATGGATTCAATGTTAAGGTTGCAACACTATAAGGGGTTATATGCATGGGTGGCATCCACATAAGATAGGTAGAAGTATGTTTTATGCTATGGACAACCTAGATCACATCGGGCATATTAAATCATTAGATCTAAACCATTCATGCATCGAAAGGTGATTGAAGGTAATCTAAGGGTAGCCTCACGTGAAGAATGTAGATCGAGTGAGCATGTTACTTTGGGGTAGATATGACCACGTATTGGAAGGTGATCAGAGGTTATCATAGAGGAACCTTGTGCAAACCGCCCAGATTTATCAAGCAAGTTACATCCTGAGATCTATGCCATTCGCACGAGGGTGCATGTACATGAATGGCTAGGATTAAATCGCACATCTTTCAATTCTTGATCTTGACCATTCACACAAGGGAAAATGAACGTGTCTTATCTCATGGGGTATTTGTGTGAACGAATGGGATTTAATATGGGCCCACAGGGAAAATACGTCTTGACTATTTGTACAGGACATGTTAGTGCATGTGTGGAAGGCTGGTGGGGGCAATGGAGGATTTGTCACTAGGCCCTCTGTTTCACCTGTATATCCATGCTGTTACCAGCCCCTTCTCCCTTCCTGTTCTGATGCGCTCTTTCCTGTAATGTGCAGGTGGATCCGCTCCTAAGAGAGGAACCATTCTCAGCGGGGTGCTCTGGGTATTATTACTTATCTGGTGCTGTATCTGGGTTCGCCTCTGCTCTTTATTAGGCTTTTTCCTTTTGTTACTTCTCTCCGCCTTATGGCCTATCACTTTGCCCGGTTTTTCTAGTTGGGGTTTCTATGCAATCGTTGGTGGTCCTGGGGTTCTGCGGCCTGGCTTGGAGTCCCTCCCCTTCACTGGGGGACTAGTACCAACCAAGCGTTATTTAAAAAGTGGGAAAGACATCGCTCCCGCTGCGGCCTCGGCTTGACGTTGTTTTTCTACGTCTCTATCACCACCTTTGCATGGTTATTTCATTTCCGGTTTTTGGGCTTTAGGGTTGACATGTGGTTTCTGTCATCTGTGTGGTTTCAGGGTTGACTTGAGGTTTCTGTCATTATTGTGGTTTTAGGGTTGTCTTGTGGTTTCTGTCTTTCCTTTACCCTTGGGTGGTTTTCCCTTTCCCTTGTTCCTTCTTTCGTCATCTTCCACCTCTGGTACCCTTGTCGTTGAAATTTGCTTCACGGGTCTCCCTTACCTATTTGGTCTTTGGACTTTTCTCCCTTCTTTTTTTGGGGGGGGTTCTTTTTGGGGGTTTTCGGTGGTTATCCCACCTGTTACTTATTCTGGTCCTCATATACCTGCAACTAGGGTTTTTTGTGATGGTTCGATACCCCCTGGTTTCAGGAGGACAGTTTCTCCTCGGGATGGAAGACTCTGGGAATAAATTGCGTTTCCATAAGAAGTGACGATCCAAATGTATTAAGGCTACCAATGAGCGCTACCGGTTTGTGCTGGGTCACGATATATATCTTGACCGTGTCACTACACTGTGTTCTCGAGCCCTGATTGGGAATTTTGAGTACTGTAAGATGGATAAGACATCTTGGGTCTCATGGGCTACTGAGAACTGGAAGCCTTTATTCAATTACATTCAGACTATTAGCCTTCTCTCTAAGGGCTGGATCGTTTTTGTTTTCCTTGACCCTGACCACTGCACCAGGGTTTTATATGGTATCTGGCGTGTGGGGAAGGGCTCCTTGGTTTTGGGACGGTGGCACCAAAATTTTGTCCCTCTTAAGGAGAAAATTGTAAAGAGGCATTTATGGGTCCTCCTACCGCAGCTTCCATTTCCTCTATGGAGCAAAACTATCCTGGAGGGGATTGGTAATACCCTTGGCAGATTTGTCTCTGTCGAAGAAGATTTCCTTCATGTTTACGACAAGCAGATAGCTCGGATTCTTGTTGAACTGGATATTTCTCGTGGCTTGCCTGCTGAGGTCGAGCTCCTGTGCAATGAACGCCTGTTGATTCAAAGGCTGGACTACCTTCACGTTCCTTTTAGATGCAGCAGCTGCCGCTCTGTTGGCCACCTCAGGAACTCATGTCCTCACAGGATCACTGATGGAAGTCTCTCGGATTCCAGTATGAGCCATTCTCCCGTGCCATCGGCTCGTCATCGTGACTCCTCACATTCTCCTTCAGGTACAAATCATGTGTCCTCTCCTCATTATGTTACTGTTCCTGAGTCCTTTTTGGAGGAGGTTGACAGTTTGATTATATCACACCAAGATGCTTTGATACCAACGTCCCCTGGTAACCTTGCACAGGTTCCCCCTTCCCCTGGACCACCTGTGGCTTCTTTTGCAGACGTGGCTGGTGCCCCATCACCCCTACTGTTGTCCCCGACTGCTCATTCTGTGAGCTTTCCTTCGGACACGCTGGTGCTTGATTCTCTGGTGGAATTTCCTCCCCTTACCTCACATAACCCCCCTCTGTTTCTTTCCTCCCCTCATACTAACACTATGGCTCACTCTCCCATCTCTGTCCATCATCGATCGAGCCCCACCTCCTCACCATCCTTCTCGGACCCTTCCCTCAAGAAATCACTTTCCATTTTCACTGCCTCCACCCCTCTCTCACCCTCTACCCTCCCTCTCAACTCTATCAGGTTCGCAAACGTCACGGTTAGGAAACATAAAGGCAAAAGGGGGCCTCGTATTGATATTTCTCCGGAATCCCCTCCGCACATTCCACTTTCTGAACGTTTAAAGGCAGCTGATATTATTTATCCTTCTCGGGGTCTTAGAGCGAGTCCACCCCCATCGGATCTGACTTAATTATTATTCTATCCCTCAATATTCGTGGCCTTGGAGGCAGGCCCAAGACTCTTGGCCTCCGTTCTCTTATCAAATCCCTGAAGCCGGACTTGATTTTAATCCAAGAAACAATGTGTAGTGTTTTTCCAGCTTTGTACGCTTTCTCGAAGGTACTCCCCTCTTGGGAGTTCTGTGCCACTAGTTCTCGTGGTTTATCGGGGGGTCTTCTCTCGGCTTGGAATCCTTTAAAGGTTAAGTGCAAGGAATTTCACACCTTTGCGGGTATTTTATTCCTTTCCTCTATCCGAGGCCTTCCAAACCCTATCCACATTGATGTCTATGGCCCTTATAGGGATAGGGTTCCTTTCTGGGATAAGGCCCTTCATGGTGGACTTCTTACCCTTCCCCATCTTGTCCTGGCAGGTGATCTCAATCTCACTCTTCACCCATCTAAGATTTGGGGATGTAAGGCTTCCTTGGACCACCACTCTAAACAATTTCTCTCCCTATTTGAATCTGCTGGTCTGGTGGATGTTGCTTCTCCTACTATTGGCCCTTCTTGGCGCAATGGGCGTTCTGGTGTGGAGGGTATTTGTAAGCGCCTGGATCGTTTTCTCATCTCTAAAGATTTGCTTCCCTCTCTCGAGGCCTACAGAACATGGATTAATTGTTCTCTCATCTCTGACCATTTTCCTATCCTCTTTAAATGGAATCCTCCTAAAGGCCCCTTTAATTATCCATTCAAGTTCAACCGATCGTGGCTGGAGAACCCTGATTTCATTGACTTGTTCCGCACCTGGTGGGACCTCCACTCGAATGTGAACAATTTCGCTGTCATGGAGGATGTTTGCTAGACCCTTCGTAACCTCAAGAATGACTCCAAGATTTGGTTTAAGGCAAAGTCTGCTAACCTTGATTCGGAGTCTCACTTTCTGGACCGGGCCATTGAGTCCATCCTTGCCTATGGTATACTCACTAAGGAATAATCAGCTCACCTATCTCACCTTAGTGCTGAAAGACAAAGGATTTGGGATCATCTCCAGCTCTCATGGCAACTTAAGAGCAGACTTAAATGGGCTTTACAAGGGGACTCAAATACTAAGTTCTTTCATATGATTGCTTCAGGTAGGAGGACACAAAATATGATTTGGTCTCTTGAGGACGCAGATGGAAGTATCATTAATGAAGAGGGTCCTTTAAAGGCACTGGGAAAATCTTACTTTGAGAATATCTTCAAGGATGAGGGACTTACCTGTCTCGACCATCAGCTCAAAGTGATCTCTCTCTTCCCTCGGATGATTTCCCCTGAGGACTCCCCCAGCCTCACTTCACAGGTCACTCTTAAGGAGATTGAGCTCTCCCTTAAATCTTTCAATAAGGACCGTAGCCCGAGTCCAGATGGATGGCCGATAGAGTTTTATTTGCACTTTTTTGACCTGCTAGGGCCTATCTTATGTCAGATGGTGGATTCGACTCGGATTTCTGGGCACAAACCCCCCTCTCTGAATTCCACCTTTATTGCCCTTATACCAAAAAAGGACAAGCCACGTTCCTTTGCAGATTACAGACCCATCTCCTTATGCAATCTTCTTTATAAGCTCATAGCTAAAGTCATTGCTAGCAGTATAAAGCCCTTTCTCGATCTGGGTATCTCACAGGAGCAATTTGGCTTTCTCAAAGACCGACACATCACTGAGCCCATTGGTATTGTACAGGAAGTCCTTCACTCAGTCAAACTCAAGAATTCCTGTGCTTTTGTTCTCAAGCTAGATCTCACTAAGGCGTTTGACCATGTAGACTAGACCTATATCAGATTTATCCTCATACAGATTGGTGTACCTCTTCTTGCTGTCAATTGGATAATGAGCTGCATTTCCTCTGCAAATTTTGCGGTCTTGGTTAATGGGACCCCTTCCAATTTCTTTATGGCCTCTCGAGGCATTCGTCAAGGATGTCCTTTATCCCCCCTTCTTTTCATCCTGGTCATTGAGGGTCTCAGTTTACTCATTAAGGATGCTAGAGCTAATGGTCTCATTCGGGGTATTAAACTCTCGCCTTCACTTGCTCTATCCCACCTTCTCTTCATGGATGATGTTATTCTTATGGGCTCTGGAACCCTTCAGGACTGGTTGGCTTTTGAGGTCCTCCTTGACTTATTATGCAGTGCCTCAGGTATGAATATTAACACAGACAAATCTTGTTTGCTCTACCATAATTTTGATGACAGTAGTCTTAATGCTTTCAGATCTGTTTTGCCATATAAGATGCTACTATTCAGTCTGGTATCACCTACTTGGGATTTGTTTTGAAGCCTCTGAGTTATAGGGTGACTGACTGGCTCTGGATCCTTCAAAAGTTTGATAAGAGGATTAATCACTGGACATATAAATACCTATCCCTTGGTGGGAGCCTGGTTCTTGTTAATGCTATACTCTCTAGCATCCCGGTATATTGGATGGGCTTGGCCCCTCTCCCTAGTTCCATCCTCAAGAAGCTCAGAAGTGCTATGTTCAATTTTCTTTGGGGATCCTCTGATATTACTTTCAAGTATCATTTGGAAAATTGGCATGACCTGTCTCGGCCAATAGAATATGGGGGTTGGGGCATCACAAATATTCATTGGTTCAATCAAGCTCTGCGACTTAATGTTTTCTAGAGAGCCCTCAACTCCAATGGCCTATGGTTTCAGGTCCTGCAGACTAAATATTTAAAAGGACTATCGGTTGTTGATTGGCTCAGGAACAAATCTTTTTGTACTCGAAATGTCTCCTTATTTTGGAGAGGATTCCTACAGGTCTTACCCTGGCTGGGTAAACACTTGGCATGGCAGGTTGGAAACGGTGATAGCATCTTATTGGGGATTGAACCTGTAGTGGGATCGCATGCTCCTTACACTCTCCCTGAAGAACTGCGTTTGTACCTGGAATATTTAAACATCAGCACTTTATCTCAGGCACACAATTCCCTTCCATTTGCTCAGCATTATTGGTATACTGCTGATGACCTGGATCTTGGTGGATCATTTGCTACTAGCTGGAATGCATTTATTTCGGGTCTTTCTGGTGCAGGTATCCATTTATATAATTGCCCCGATCAACTTGTATGTATCTTTAATCATCTCAGAGCTACTCTCAATTCCAGGGATGCGTATGACTGCATCGTTCGCTCTTCCATATGCTCTGGCACTGTGGTTGACAGTCTTCATATTTGGCACAGGGATCTGCCCCGTAAGATTACGTGCTTCACTTGGCTCATTTTGCATAATAAAATTCTTACATGGGATAATTTGCAGAGAAGAGGTTTTTCTGGTCCTGGGATCTGCCCACTCTGTTGGTCAAATGTGGAATCTGTGGAACACCACTTTCTTTCTGTTCTGTATGGAAATCGGTGGCATACTTTTTTTGTGTTTTCTTTGGTCTTCCAGATCGTATTTCAGGCATTCCTATTGCTGATATTTTTAATAGCTGGGTTGGTAAGATTCCCAAGTGCTCGCCTCATTATCAGCTTCCTTTCATTATGATGTGGATGGTGTGGAAAGCACGCAATTTGGCAGTTTTTGAAGGCAAAAAGAGGAATATACATGGCATCATCCAGCAAATATTATCGTATGTACATGCACCACTTCATGGGACTGTACCTAAAAAAGATAGAAGCAAACTTATTGGGAAGCCTCCTGTCATGCCTTTTCCCTATGGTTATTTTGATGGGGCTTCAAATAATATGATTGCTGGAGCTGGTTTCTGCATCTTCCTTAATGACACCCATTACCTGGAGTTCTCGCTGGGGGTCGGACTTGGTACAAATACCAAAGCGGAGCTGCTCAGTCTCTGGGCACTCCTCCATACTTCCCATATGATGGGGATCCCCCTTTTCCATGTGTATGGTGACTCACAGCTCATCATAAATTGGGCTAGGGGATCAACTGCTCTCTCCCCACCAGACCTCGTTCACTGGTGTCGGGAGACCAAAAAGCTAGTTTCTAGATTCCATGGGCTGTTCTTCTCTCACATCTATCGAGAACACAACATGAATGCTGACCGTCTTTCTAAAAAGGCCCTCTCATTTCCTCAAGGGAAAGGATGTATGATGGAATATTTTGAGTATCTTCCTGTTTCCACAGTTTTTTATCAGCTCTTTTGAGCATGTCTAGAGGTTTTTCCCCTCTATATTTTGCATGGTATATTTTGTATTGTCCATTGTTTCTGAAGGGATCCTTCATGTACTTTGAATGCTGTCTTTTGGATTCTAGAGAGTCCCTCTTTAGAACGCTGCTCAGGGTCTGATTGGCACTCGATAGATGTGAAAGCATGGATAGCCTCCATCACATGATGAGACAGTTATTCTGATGGGTTCTTTTTGTGGCTGGTCTTATGTACCACTCCCCCTGGCTGGGATCTCCGGATGGGTTGCCATTTACATGTGACCCGATGATGCGGTTGAAGTGTATAAATGCCCTTTGATTCATAATGAATAAGAAGGACAGATTTTTTCTTCTTGAAAAAAAATGTGTGGAAGGCTGGAAAAGGGGAAACTGTTCACCTAAAACTGCTAATTGATGATAGTAAACCACTTACCATCAACATGGTACCATTTATGGGTAACCAAAAACCATTTACCGTTGACAGAAAACCATTTATTGACAATCAAGAAACCCTTTATCGGTTGTTAAGAAAACGTTTAATAGTCGATCGAAAATTTATGAGGGAATTTGGAAGACGATAGGAGAAAGTGTTGTGAATGGACATGAATAATTCAAAAAAGGTAGTGGTTTCAACATTTGTTCTTAGGCACTGGAAATTGAAAAACATAGTCGATATTATGCTCTATATTACACAAAATCAAAGGATTTACAAAAAATAACGAGGAATTGCGCTCAACTTGCCTTGCAGTGGGTATGGGGAAAACCCCTTGATCCCCATATATAAACAAAGTTAGGCACTGGAAATTGAAAAACACAGTCGATATTATGCTCTATATTACACAAAATCAAAGGATTTACAAAAAATAACGAGGAATTGCGCTCAACTTGCCTTGCAGTGGGTATGGGGAAAACCCCTTGATCCCCATATATAAACAAAGTTAGTCTTTAAGATTAAATGCAACCACAAGAACAATATAAAAATGGGAAATTTTGGATTATAAAGGGCTATAAATTTTAGCTTCGAAATCATATTGAGCATGGCTTTAGTGATTGGAAAGCTTATGAGAAGGAGAATTTGCATAAATATGTTTTCATAATAAATTATTACAGATTATTTTAGGAAATGAGCAGAAAGGGACCTGGAGGTTCTACTAGACAAAAAAACTCAAATTGTGTTTCCCATAATATATATATATATATATATATATATATATATATATATTGAATTTTATGATTAAATTTTGTCTAAAAAATGTGAGAACATGAACACATTATATATACAATTTTACATTAGACACATTCACAAGACAAGATTTTAGAAAAGTATAGAAGAGTAAAATGGAAGAAGGGGACCTTCCATACAACCATGAAGAAAATACTAGAGGTCAAAAGATATCATTGTCGAAAATGCAAAAACATAAACAAATGGCCATAGAGAAGATGTAAATCCACTAGAATTTGTGGAAACCATGATAAATATGAGGATGGAGGTATAGAGTTATAGGAAAGGAAATGAGAGGATGTTGAGGGGCCATGAACAATAAAATGAGTTGAACACTTGAGTCTAAATATGATACATAGGAAAATGAAAATGGGCTCAACCTCACTTCAAGAGAAAGAATAAAGAGAAGGCTCAAGAAGATATAGCATGAGATATCTAAGCACTCTAAAAGTGCTATCAAGAGTCATAAGAAACAATACTCACCGCACTATAAAATAAAGACGTCACATATATCTGAGGGTTCTAGAAGCTACCCATAAATGTCTCCAATTAAACATCATAAAAGAAGGCATGTGAAAGATGAGTTGCAAGGGGTAAGCCACCCACATTTGATTGTGGGAACGATAAGGGAGAAGATGTTGAATCCTGGTTGTTGGGGATGAGAAAATATCTTCAACTAAATAATCACTCCTCTAACATAGAATCTATGATTTCAATTTACGACTTATAGTGGCAAGGATTCCATTTGGCGGGACCATTTGGTTCAAGTGAAACATATAAGTGAAAAGAGGATTTCATGGAAGCAATTCAAGAAGTACTCCCATTAAAAGTACTTATCATAACATTATTATGATAAGAAGATGGAAGAGTTATCTGAACTCAAATTGGGAAGCATGAGCATGGATGAGTATGAAAATAATTTTTTAGAATTGTTAAGGTATGTTGGGTTTATCAAGGAGGAGAAGGTAAAGATGCAAACCTTTTTAAGTGTCTTCCTTCATTTTACAGGGATAAAATTTAGTATGATGAACCCAAGACCCTTGAAGAAACAATTCAAAAGGCCAAGCACATGTATGATTAGAACAAAGTAAGGACAACTTTTTAGAAGTATTGAAGAGATAAGAGGAAGGGTAAACACGATGAAAGGAAGAAAGGATTCAAACCGTATTTCTTTAGGAACCAAGATAATCCATATCAACAAAGTAATCCAACTCAAAATGGGCCCATGATGATAGAATTTGCTGTAAAAGGAACCAAGAAATAACTAAAATGTTGGGCATGTGAAGGAAACCATTTGTATAAAGATTGTCCTCAGAGGGGAGACATATTGAGAAATGTACACAATTTATAGGAAATAGGTACTATGGAGAACGTAGGAAGGAACATTTCCATAATATATGCAGCCTTGGACAACATACATACATATAATTAGTCCAGCATGATTGAGGTTGAAGGTAAAATTTACAATCAACCTATTGCTATTCTCATTGATTTATAAGGAAGTCACAGTTATATTGCTCCTAATCTAGTTGAAAGATTTCAACTAAAGAAAAGTAAGCACGACAAATAATGGATGGTTAAATTGGATAGTGGAGCAAAAATGAACATCAATGAATTAGTAAAGGCTTATCTGTTGGATATGAATGGATTGAACACTTTTGCAGATTTGAACATAATACCACTTGGTTCATATGATGCACTTATTTCGATGGACCGGTTATATGCACACCATGTGGTATTAGATTGTCATAACAAGTCATTTACTTGTCTTGATGATGAAGGGTAGTAGAATATAGTGAAATGCATTCCAAGGTCTATTTTCATAAGAGAAATTTCATCCTTGCAATCGAGGAGATGATTCAGAAATGGATGTCAGTTGTATGCATATCATGTAAGAGACATAGAAGTTTAAAAGCCCAAGCTTATAATGCTTTCCTATATTGTGATATTTTGTAGATGTGTTTGAAGAAATACCAAGATTTCCACCGAAAAGAGATATTGATTTCTCTATTGATTTGATGCCTAGAGCTACTCCAATTTCCAAAGTTACATACATAAGGAGTACACTTGATTTAAGATAGTTACCGATGCAGTTGGAAAAATTGTTGAAGAAAGGGTATCTATGCCCAAGTGTATCTCATTGGGGAGCGCTAGTACTATTTGCAAAGAAAAAAATGGAAATATGAGGTTGTGTATTGATTTCAGGCAGTTGAACAAGGTTACTATGAGGAATAAGTATCATCTTCCTAGAATTGATGACTATTTGATCAACTTAGAGGATAATTTTTTTCTCAAAGATAGATTTGAGATCTGGTTACCATCGGGTTTGGATAAAAGATGAATACATTAGCATGACAACTTTCAGGACCAGATACTGTCATTATGAGTTTATGGTGGTGCCATTTGGGTTAACAAATGCACCAGCTACACTTATGTGATTTATGAATGGGATATGGAGGAAGTATTTAGATAAGTTTGTCATTGTATTTTTGGATGACATTCTTATTTATTCAAATTTAGAAAAGGAGCATGAGGAACATATGAGATTGGTACTACAAATGTTAAGAGAACATCAACTTTATTCTAAGCTAAGTAAATTTTCTTTCTATCAGAGGAAATTCATTACTCTGGACATATTATCTCTGAAGAATGAATAACAATGGATCTAGAGAAGATGGAAGCTATTATGGGATGGCATACACCCAATAATGTATAAGAAGTAAGGTCATTAATGGGATTTGTTGGATACCATAGAATATTTATAGAGTGCTTCTCCAAAGTGGCACATCCAATTACATAATTGCATAAAAACGGAAGCAAGTTCCAGTGGGAATAGCATTGTGAAGGGAGTTTCCAACAATTAAAGAGATTGCTAACAAGTATGTATTTTGGATCATGTCTAAAGGAATTTAAAGTGAGGGATCATTTCTACCTCAAAGTCAGGCCAAAGTAAAGTTCCATGAAATTGGGAATCTATCCAAAGATTGCAGCCCGATATTGTGGGCCATTTGAAATTTTGGATTGGATAGGGCCCGTAGTTTATGCATCAGCATTGCTTGTTTGTATACATGCGCATAATGTATTTCATGTGTCTTTATTAAATAAATATGTGCCTTGTCCTAACCACATAATTAATTGGGCTGTGGACCAGGTGGAACTAAAAGGTGATATTTCGATACAACAAGAGCGCATCCTAGACAAGAAAGTTACATCATTGAGGAATGGGGCCATCAGATAGGTAAAATTCAAATGGATCCATTACAGTCCTAAAGAAGCAACGTGGGAGCTAGAGGATGTGATGCAGTAGGCATACCCATAACTATTTTGACGTTTTGATGATTTTTTTTTGTAAATGTACATAATGTTGATGATGCATAAATTAAGGGGGAGAAGAATGTAATACCCCACTTTTGACCTTGTAATGTAATTTTGTACATATTGATGTAAAGGCTTGAAACCATAGACAAATGGTCCAGGATGACCAAGCTATTGTAAATATGTACATTTTCAATATTCATATAAAATATCTGACAGTTACATAGTAAGAAGGATGAAGAAGAGATGTGGTCTATGATTTCACAAGTGGGGAAGTGACAGTGGGTTAAGGGAAATGGCCTTAGTGGGTTTTATCTTATATCCTTAGCCTTGCTGATTTAACCCAAAGTTCCTAAACCATGATTGAGAGTCATGCTTTAATTAAATAATTATTTAATTATCTTAAGTGGGGATTAAGAGGGGAAAAACCATGCATATTTAAAAGTGAAAATTTAGTTGGAAAGGGGTTCGTTCCTCATTCATTCCAACCATTTGAATTCCATTCTCCCTCATTCTAGCATTCACCAAAATTCCTAAGACAGGGGACTAAAGCTACCATAGGTGAATTGAAATTTCCATTCCATTGACCCTAGAAGTCTGGTGCATGAAAGAAACCTAGCTTGTATCTCTTACCCTAGACTCCCGTTTTTTAGACTTCTTGTTCAACTTGTGCTGGAGCACTAGAAGGGAACTAGAGGATGCTTAAGGAGTTTTTATCTCAAAGAAGGGGGTTGTTCCTAGTGTTGTGCAAGTTGATGGGGAAGGATAATTGAGCATTGAGACAATTATTGAGGGGGTTTTTGTACCAATGAGTTGCATGAAATATTAATCTACGTGGAGGTTTGGGACATATATTTGACCTTGTGGATTGATAGCTCCAACTCGAGAGTGGCCTACCAAAGAAATATATGGCTTGACAGAGCCTATGGTTGGGGAACGCCCTTCACCTGCAGTCAGTTGGATAATGAAAAGTTCCTTACACTGTACTAAATTCCATGGATATATATGTGTTTATCTTGGTTAATTTACTATTAATTTACTAAATGCACAGAGTTACTTGGCATGTTATGTGTGCATTATTTTCTTGAATTGCCTGTAAATTGTAAATGTATGGATATCACAATATGGGCGACCATAAATTTATTTTATGTTGTAACTTAATAATGAAAATGATGAAAAATAAATTTAGTTATAAGTAGTGAATATAGATATGGAATTTGAGTAACCTGTGGTCTCCAAGGTTGAGAGAGGTTGTCATGTATGTTACATTGCTTATTAGACTTAGTGTTGTTGAATGTATCTAGAAAAAACAGTACGTTAAACTATGGAATAAACTTGAGTGTTTGTATCAATCAAAGTCCATAGTAAACAAGTTATCTCTTCAAAAGAAGTTTTATCACCTTAGGATCGATGATAATGACAAAGTGACAGCTCATCTAAATGACTATAATACTATGGTAAGACAAATCCCCATGTTGGTATTAAAATGGAGGAAGACGATAAATCCATTACATTATTATGTTCTTTTCCATATTCCTGGGATAATTTGATTGTAACAATAGGTAATGCTAGTCAAGCCACCTTAACGTTTGAGGAAATATTGGCATACCTGCTATAAGCGGAAATGAGGTGGAAAATCATGGATAGTCATAACATGGATGCCTTATTTGTGAGAGATCATATCGGGAGAGAAATAAAAGTAAGGGTTTAGTGGGGAATCTAAATCTAAGGGTAGATTTAAATACTTTGGAAAATATTTGAGTAAATGTTGGAAATGTGGTAAAATTGGGCATGATAAGAGGGATTGTAGATCTAAAAATGTTGAAAAATTGAAGGGATCTGGTGACACCCCTTCAATAGAGGCGAACACGTCCTCTAAAGAATGAGGGGATGTGTACATGGCCTCTACAGGTACCTATTTAGATCGTGATGTATGGATGATTGACTAAGGTGTGTCTTTTCATATGACTCATCATACATAGTGGTTTTGAGAATATCAAAGGTAGAAGGAGGACATGTTTTCTTAAGAGATGATTCAATAACCAAAACCATAAGTATGGAAGAGTTAAGTTGCAATTCAAGGATGAAAGGATTAGAACTCTCTTGACTATTTTACACATTCCATATCTAGCTAGAAAGTTGATATTTATTGGAAATATAGGTGATGCAGGTTTACACATTGTGTTTGCAAAAGAAACATGTAAAATGGTTCAAGGATCAATGGTCTTAAAGAGGGGAGTTCAACTCTGTAGAAATTGTTTGGAAGCACAATAATTGATGGGTGGATTAGTTCTATTGTAACATCCTAGTTTTGAATCCATAATGCAAATTTGTATGTTATCGATGTAAAGGATAGAAGCCATAAACAAATGGTCCAGGGTGACCAAGACTTTGTAAGTATATATATTTTTCATATTAATATAAAATATCTCACGGTTGTAGAGGAAGAACAAGAAATGGGGGGCTATTATTCCATAAGTAGGGAAGTTATAGTGGGATGAGGGAAATGACCCCCGTGGGATTTAAATTATCTTCCTAACCTTAACCTTAAAGGTTTAACCTGTTAAATGTACAGGAGTCATTTTCCATACTTGTGTTGTATAAAGTCAGAAACTTGTGTTGTATTAAGTTAAGGACTTGTGTGGTGTCATGTCAGGGATTTGTGTTGTATCAAGTTAGAAACTTGTGTTGTATCAAGTTAATGACTTGTGTGGTATCAAGTTAGGACATTGTGTTGTATCAAGTCCTATCTATGTCTCATGTATTGAGGTAGGATGCATGTATTGTGATATTTTGTTGTATAAATATTGGAGTCTTGCGTTGTATCAAGAATAGTCTTGTGTCACTAGTACATTTCGATCCAAAATCCGACGGTTTTTTCCGACGGCGCGTGGATTTTTTCTTTTAACCGTGCCAAAAATTAGAAAGATAATTTTTTTTTTGAAATGGTGGGGATAAGCGTCGCTTAAGCGACGGCCAGGCTTCCAAGTGTCGCTTAAGCGACGACGCTTAAATTGCTCAATCATTTAATAATTTGTCTTAATTGGTTAATTATTTAAAACGGAAAGCGCCGTCGCTTAGGTTCATTATCCCACACACATTAAAATGGAAATCCTAGGTTCATTTTCCTACACACATTCATATAAATAGATGTACGGCTAGGTTCATTATCTCACACACTGAGTCTCGCACTTATCTCTTGGACAAGAAGTACGAAATTCCTAAGGGTTTTTTTTTGGTGTTGCTCTTTTGTGGGGATCTTCCCACTTGGTCTTGGATTTTGACGT
>LPNX011002495.1:12309-25282 GCA_001517045.1 Pseudotsuga menziesii | reverse complement strand
GGTTATATTCTATGCTAAGTAGGTTGCATATCCAATTCGAGCCAATTCACGTGTTGTTGTTATATAATAGATTTTGAGGTAGAAATCTCAACATATTTCAGATTCTGGAGACCACATAACTTTTATGCCATTCAAATAATGTAGGAACCTAACAGCTAGTATGTTATATTTTTTAAATAAAATTTTATTTAATTGTTTTACAATATGCATTGTATGTCTCATACTTTATACCTATGGTACGTTGAGGCTACAAATACATTTTCATAACTTTTTGAAGCCTTGGGGAGCTAAATGTCTAGCATGGTGCTCATTGATGTTGTGGCCCTTACTTTGCAATCAATCAAATCTTAGTAGTAATCCTGGTAAGGTGCCATATTATCTATGTTCAAGTTCAGTAACCAATTCCAGTATACCTATCAAAGGCTAGGCCTCAACGCTCTACATAATTGTATGGCTTCAACTCATTGTTGGATTGCTTCGTCATTAAAGGTATTGAGCTTATGTTATGTACTTGTTGTTATTTTTATATTTGAGCTTGTTAATTGCATATGGAAACAAAACATCATATGGCTTATCACTTTTACGTCCATTATATTTCTTGGACCGATATGTCATAGTATGTCTTGGATAGATGGTTAATATACCAAGTGCGTAATCTCCTATTTATGGTGTTTTGCTTGCCTAATTCAATTGTTTTTCACCTGTAGTATTTTACTCTCCTTGCGTTATCATTCTTGTCTTGAGTCTATGAGTTCAAAACGAAATTTCTCTATCCGGATTAAATATGTAATACATTTTCAAGTTTTTTTTTCGACAATGCAAATTGCAAATACACAGGGTTTGGATCTTAGGGTATCGCATTCTTGTTGGTGTGTTGGGCCAGAGCCATAGAGTTACAAAAAAATTGTTTCATTTTTTCTTTCATGCCCTAATTTACATAGAAGCTTGGATGTCCCTATTGGAGCATTAGGATGAACCATTTGACATGCTTTGTTTTCAATATGAACTAAAATTAAACTTCCACGAATGGTTAGGTAAAAATAAAAGTTTCAATGATAGTTCTGATCATGCCTATATTTTTGGGGGGTCCTGGGTTTTTTCATAGCTAGAAGTACTCAAAATAATTTAACACAAGAATTCTCAGTGTCTAATTCTAAACAAGAAACATAGCATCCTGTCAAAAACAATGGATATGGATATAGAGTTATTAGTAGAGGCACCTAAGGAAGAAATAAAAGCAAAGCAAGTAGATGCATAGGTAGTTTCCATCTAAAATTTTATGTAAAGCTATATGCATCTATGGTAACTGAAAACATCAAAGGACATCAAAGGTTTCATGCTTATTGGATAATTTATCAATAAAACTATTGGAGGTTGAGGACAACATTACAATTTCATGCTTGATTGGAACATGCATGCCATTTTTACCATTGGAAGCAATGATCTTTTACTCTTAGAATCGGAAATTTCCTTAGCTTTAATTCCATATTCATACCGTCTTTACCCTTGCAACAATTCAACATAAGAACATGCTCAAGGACAAGAAAAATATGGTTTTAGTTCTAGCCTATTTGCAACAATTCACATTTGCAATGGGTAGTTTCATCCTATGTCATAGTATGGCGGTGAATCCTCGACACATGGAGCACTATAATATTCTAAATATCAATTTAGCTTGCATGAAGAGGCGGTGAAGGGAAGAGGTGGTGGGGCTGTGACAGTGAAGGCATCGAGAAAAACGACTAATGCATGCTTTGCCCCTTTGCAAGAGGTCAAAGCTAACATGGAAATAAAACCTCAAATATTTGATCCAATGAGTAAAATGGATGGAGTTAATAAAAAATCATTATTATTTGCTTCCTATCTAAAAGTATAAGAATGATGAAATTTTTTTAAAACCAAATGTGAACTAATTTGATTTCAATGCTAAATGATTGCAATAGTGCCCTGTCCTTCGGCAGGGACTAATAAGAAGAACAAGAGAAACAAGTTTTAAAGTTAGCACATGGAGTCACCATTGTGTCTAACGTATATTCATAAACATAGTGATTGACCTTTAAATTTGTATGAAGTGTGATATTTTCCATTTGAAGCTATGTTGACTTTGTAATATTACATGATCTTTAATTAGATCCTAAAGAAGATGAACCCTTAAAAAATAGTGAACCATCAGTAATGGACTTTGGACGCTTGTGAATATGCAAAGGATATCGGTTACATGCTAGCTTGTAGGTGGGAAACAAATAGAGAGGAAGTGAGAGACCCCAACTAAGGAGAGGACTTGTTGCAGCGAATATGTTGTTGGTAAGCTAGTAAGCACATATATCATTAGCAAGGGAGTCTATATAGGTTTTGAGCATAAAGAGAGTGTGTGTGAAAGGAAATCTTCAAAGCTAGCCTTTGCATGTATGCCAGAATTATTTGAATAGCCTATATGAGTTCATAACCCAATGAAAGGATGGTGAGTAGTCATGTCTTAATGAAAGTCGCTTTATATATCTGGATTTTTATCTAGTCCACTTCAAAACTTTTATTTCTATATTTTGTTCTAGATGTATCTATATCTTGTGTTTCTACAATTGTTTTTTTAGAAAATATTATCTTTCATGGACTTGTGTTTTAGTTTGTTGTAGTAAAGTATTCAAGACAAAGTTTATTTCTACAAACTCAAGATGCACTGCCATGTTTTGTCATGGTGGGAAGCATATTTCCAAAAGTACAAAAAGGCAGAGAGGCTAAATTCGTAAACTGGGAGAAATTTAGAAGTTTGTTGAAGAAACAATTTTATCCATTAGGATTTGAAAGAGATTAACATATTAGTTGGAAACACCTTCGCCAAAGTAAAGGTTATTGTGTTAAATAATATACTACCAAGTTTAGGCACTAATTCAAATAAATGTAGCATAAACTCACTCGATGTATTAAAAAATTACAACGGAGGACTGCATAATTTTTTACAAGATGATTTGGTATTGTTCAATGTGGATTCGATTAATTAGTGTGTAAATTTCCGTACATTGAGATAAGAAATAAGAAGAAATCCAATGCCAATGAGAGTTCAAAGACAATTGAACCAATGAGTCAAAAACTAGCATGACAAATGAGAAATTTGAAAGAAAAATAAACATGTGAATGCCACCCAAGATAACACTTATAATCAAAATAAATGTAATCATCATAACAAGAATGGACACTTAGAGGATCAATGCTGGAAGTTACATTTATAACTCATTTCACAAACTTGACAAGTTAAGAAGTTTCTAAAGGCATAAAAATGGAAAGAGATAAATTTGAACCAATTTTTTCTTAACACTTAATGGAGACCGTTGCATAGGTTAAATGTTTTTTTCTCAAAATTCAACTAGAAACATGTTTGAACTCAAGAAGATAAATTTAGACAAGGGACTTGCTTCAAATAGAATTCTAGGTAAAGGGAATATTCACTAATTAGGTCCAATAGAGGTGTACATTTAAGTTCACACTCTTCGAGAGTTGTATTGATGAGTTAGAGTGGGAGGTTGTTCCTGTAGATGTAAGTGATTTTTCTAAAAGTACTTAATTTTTTTCTTCCTGAAAAACAAAAAACAATCTACCATTTCAAGATGAAAATAAATACTTTCCTTAAATGGCGAAGCATTGCTCAAGGAATCATTGATTCTCGACTAAAATACCATGACTAATCCTTGTAAATGAGGATTATACAGGGGAATTGAGAGATGGAAGGGAGGCAAATTAGGGTTTTGACCCTATAGACTGCATGTGCCTGCTCGCATCAGCGAATGCAGTGGAGGGTACGAGATGGTGATGGGGAGGTATGGTCGATGGGGCTCGATGGGTCAGCGGAAACTGGTTGGAAGGTGAGGTGCATTTTTAGTGTTTTTGGGTGAGTCTGATATCTGTTTTTGGTGATTACCTATGGTTATTTGGTGTTACTACCTATTTTTACCTGTGGATACTCTGTTTTTACTCTGAATGATGGATGACGAGGAGTTGGTGGACTATTTAAGTGAACACCTAGAGGATGGCATATTCTGGCAGGGGATAGGTGGCAGTGGCTCATTTGTAGAGGTGGTTTTACCTCTTTTTGGGATGGAGGATTTACGGTTGTCTTAAAATATTCCCTACATTCATGAGGGGGGGTTTTCTTCGGCAGATCTGCTACTGCCATCCTCACCATTCAGTCAAACTTTGGAGGGTTTTGCGGTTCCATCTGACGATCTTTCTGGTGGGTTTGGGTTTGATATCCCAGGTGGGGTGGATCTTATTGCACTGGACCCATTTCTTCCTGATGATGTTTTGGTGCATGAAGGGGAATTGGGGGGATGGATTGATTTAGTATTGGGGCATTGTGGTTCTCGCTCTGTGGAGAATGTTGTAGTAGGGGTTCAGGGGACGATCTTGGGTTCTTGTGCATACCCTCTTTTTTACACTAGCCCTAAACTGAATTCCGGATTTGGTTTAGACATTGAAGTGGACGAAAGGGCCAGGAAAAACAGTGGTCCTAAACGTCGAAAATCCTTTGTCAAAACCTTTCGGTCTGAATATAATTATGCCCTGAGCGAAGACGTAGGATGGGATAGGATAATGCAGATGGCTAACTATTCTTTGGTCAGGAAGGTTATTGGTAGGCAATTCTCATTGAAGACGATAGTGAAATGGGTGATAGACTGTTGGAAGGAGGCTTTGGTGGAGGTTTCGATGGTGGTGAGGTTGACCCGCGGGTGGTGGGTTAGGCTTCTGGGGCTTCCAATGCACTATCAGTCGAAAGAAAACTTTTGGAGTATTAGAAACATTTTAGGGACCTTTTTCGAGGAAGATTTGTCCTTAAAAGAAACAAATTTGTTGAGAGTTGCATGCATCCTTGTTAATATTAACATTCGTCAAGGCCTTGTGGAAGATATGATGTTGACATGGGGGAGATTCCAGATTAAACACTAGTTGGATTATGAAAATTTGACATTCTAGTGTAGGTGGTGCCATGTTCATGGGAACCCAGCGTCAAAATTTAGTCTTCCGGTGGGTACTATTAATGGGCGCAAACAACATTGTGGGCTGAAAAAGAATGGTTCAGAATTTAGGGCTTCGACTCTACCCTCATCACCTCATCTTCATGTGGATGCTACGGGGATGGGAGACAAAGTGAATAATATTGTGGCTGAGTAGTTGGCCATGGTCCCAGTGGTGGTGGATGATGGGCCAGTCGGCGATGCTATGCTAGAAGTTCAACTCCCGTATACTTCCTCTTTTTCCCTTTCTCCGTTAATTAATTTATTTACCAATTGTCTAAATTTTTGTGGGATGGAATGGGTGGAAAAGCTTGAAAAATTGACTATCACCTCTCAAACCTTGGCGGAATCTACGCCCATCTCTGATGCTTTGTTGGGAGAACCCTCTTTGGTGTTGGCACCTGTTTTGTTTGAAGAGGAGGTTATCTCTTTGCTTGCACCCACGGAGTCTTCGGATTCGCAGTATTTCCTTCGATCTTGTACCAAGGGGACACCGAGGGGTTTGGGGAAATCCTCTCCTCCAATTATCAGGGGAAGAAGAAGAAGATCTTATATTGCTAAGGCCTATTCCAAAGCTAGAAAAGATGTGATGGAGGGTAAGCAACAATCCATTGGAAGGGCACTTAGAGCGGTGCATGCCCAAAAGAAGGGACGCAGACGAAATTTATGTCTTTAAACTGTAGAGGTCTTTCTAGTCCCATGAAAAGATCAGCTTTCCAAAGGGTGATTGAAATAGAGCACCCTGCTGTTGTTATGCTACAAGAAACTTTAGGTGTTGGTGATGTGGTTAAGTGTCAATTGGAAATTTGGTTTCCTGGATGGAGTTTTGAAACTCTAGATGTGCGTGGTCGTTCTAGTGGCTTGGCCATTGGGCAGAACACTGGGAGGGTTAGGGTTCTGAACATTTGGGGTTTGGAGTCTGTTTTGGGTATGTCTTTGAAGGCTCTGGACCTTGTGGATACATTTACCGTTGTCAATGTTTATGGACCATACTTAAATAGAGTCCCTTTCTGGGACAAACTATTTAACAATTCTCTGTTGAGAGGTGACATGATGGTCATTGGTGGAGATTTCAATTTTTCCCTGGGGAAAGCTGAGGTATGGGGGCCTCATGCTCATGTTGATTTGCTGACAGGTTATTTCACTTAGAAGCTGGTTCAAGGAACTAGTTGGATATTGAACCCCTCAAACTCAAACCTACCTAGCGAAACAATAGATGTGGGGAGGGGAGAGTGGCTAAGAGATTGGATCGGTTCTTGGTAACAGATAAGGTGATGGACATGCACCACTTCATTAGGAAATGGGTGGGATGTGGTGGACATTCAGACCATTTCCCTATATTTTGGGAATTTAGAAGAGGACCTTTAAAGCCACCGAGTTCCTTGAAATTCAATAAGACTTGGTTGAAGGACTGATCTTTTCAAGCTCTGATGTCTTCTCTTTGGGTTCAATTTTATCCAGACAGTAGGATCTTTGCGGCATTTTGTAATGTCCCCGGTTTTGACCCCGTTTGCATGATGTATATATTGTAATTAATCGTGGTGAGGAGCTCAAGGCAAAATCCCCACCATCGATTTGGGTGTGTGTGTTTCGGCAATGGGGATAGTTGTTGATGGTTTATCGTGCCATTTGGCACGTTATAATTCGGCATCATGTAAATACGCACATCAATTAAAACTAAAACCACAACCAGCTATGGTAGTACAATGTTGAATGAAAAGGGCATGGTTCCAAAGGATAAGGGGTGGGGGATGTCAAACCTTGGTTTATGGGGGGAAAACCCATGTGTTGCCACCTTGTTTTGTTTTGCCACCTTTCTTGTTTCACCAACCTCTTCAATGACTTGGTTTTGTTGTTGGGGGGCAGTTATGGTTGGTGGTTAAGGCATTTATTGCTTTTGGGAGTGGTGTGGCAGGACTGTCAGTCCCTTTCCCACATGCCCACTCCACCCACGACTGCATTCTCCATTCTCCTGTTCGGTATGTTCATCCTCTCCACGATGCACTCTTTCCTGGTCGGCTCACTCTCACGCTGTTCGTCGGCCTGTTGTGGCATTATTTCCATTCACGCAGAGAAGCGTTTTGTGGTTTCTCCCGTTGGTCTATGGATTCGTGCGGGTAGGCGAAGCTGTTTCCCCCTCATGCGCAGGTTGGGATCCTCCCGCAGAGAGACGTTCTGCTCTCTTCTCACGCACGGGAGTTCTGCGCTGTTTTTTCCTCACGCAAAGAGCGGGTGAAATCGCGGCTGTCACTCAGGATTTTCGGGTGCAAGAGCCATTTCTACACTCAGGGACTGTGTGTAAGTTTCCTTACTGATTTGTGGCCCATGCATATGTTTTCCTCTGTCTTTTGGGGTCTGGTGCAAGTTGCTCTCACGCACAGACCATTGGATTCGTTTTCCCATGTCGTGAGCCGTGCTCACTGATTGCGTTTTGGGACTGTTGTCTTTCCCGCATGTTTTGTTGGCTGTGGTGTCCAATTTCATCTTGGATCACTGTGGATTTCCAATCCGTGGGTTGAGTTTTCCTCTGTCCACGCTGGGAGTTGGCTTCTCCTCTGTTTTGTGGACTCTGTGATGTTGTCCAACCGTTACATTGGGGAATTGTGTGTGCTGTTGGCTGAGTTTACCTTGTTTTGGAACTGTGGACTGTTTCCATCATCCATTGGGATTTTGTGGTTGCTGTTATACCCTGGTTTTGGGTGTTGCTATCGAGTTGTTTTGGCCACGCTAGGGCCAAGAACAACTCTGAGTTTCCTGGTGGGCTTGAGCTGTGCTCATCGTTTGTTTGGGATTATCCCTAGTCGTCTTTGCTTCTTCACAGGGCTGTGAAGGGTTGTTTTGTTGCTAGTATGCAGTGGTTGTCCCTTGGACTGGGCTGGCTTGGCCGATCTGTTGAGGGCCTGGTAAACCCAGCTGTGTTGGTTTGCTGACTGTGTCCCTTGGCTATGTGTAAGCCTGCATTGACCCTTATCATTGGAGGAATCATGCCCAGCTTGGGGGTGGCAGCGTTGCTGAGAGATTGATGAGCATGCTGGCCTATGGTTGGGTGGAACGTTGCAGCGACGTAGCTGGTTGCGGGGCAAGTTCTCCATTAAAAGATAAGCACTCCTGATTGTCTCATCTCTGTAATGTATCTATTGTTTCATGAATCATGATAAACATGTAGAATGTTGGAAGGTATGTTTGTTTCCGCTGAATGTTGAGGAATTAGGCATCTGTGTATGCTTGTATGTTTATGCATCTTCGTATGCATTATGTTTAAGCCTTGTAATTTCAACATTGATGGTTTGTTCATGTTCATGTGGTTGTTTGCCCGTGTTTGGTGTGTTGGTTGCGTCCACCTCGCCGGTTTAAGGGATGGGGACGTGACACATTTTAGTTTGCTACGAACATTAATAAGATAAAGGATGTTGTCAAAACATGGGAAAATTCTAAGAGATGTCGAGAAGATGCTGAATTGAAAAACATTGAAAAAGAGTTGGTGGAGATTCATGCTAGAGAGGGGGGTGGCTTTCTTTCTCAGGTGGATAAAGATTTGTTGATCAGATTGGAAGGGAGAAGGGGCATCCTCTTATTGGAAAGGGAGGATACTTGGAGATTGAAAAGTAGGCCGACGTGGTTGGAGTGTGGTGATGACAATACAAAATTCTTTCATGCTTATGCAAGGGGGAGGAAAGTAGTAGACACTGTTAGGAGATTGATTGATGACCAGGGAGTCTCTCATGATACTTTTGAGGGTATGGATAACACCAGGGTGGAACAATTTAAGTCCCTCTACAAGGAACCTGCTAAGGAATCTATTGCAAAAGTTATTAGAGTTGCTGAACTTTTTCCTAGGTTTGTGGAGGAAGAAGACAATCTGGCGCTTATGGAGGAAGTTACTGAAGAGGAGCTAAAGGCGGTTCTACAAAGTTCCAAAAGTATAAAAGTCCTGGTCCAGATAAGTGTACGATCGAATTTTTTATATAACATTATGAGAACCGGGGTGAAGATATTCTGAAGGTGGTCGAGGATACTCGACGGTTGGGCAGGCTCCCGGCCAGTTTCAATTTGACCTTTATTTCCTTGATTCCTAAGGGCGACAATCGTGTTTCACTGAATGAGTTCAGACCTATTTCACTCTGTAATTGTATTTACAAGGTCATATCTAAGGTGATTGCTCGAAGACTGAATGGGATTTTGTCTGAACACATCACTAAAGAACATATTGGATTTTTGGAGGGTCGACAGATTCATGAAGCCATTGGGGTTGCTTAGGAGGGCCTTCATAACATGAAAATTAAACATTTAAAAGGGGAAATCCTCAATATTGACTTGTCAAAATATTATGACAAGGTAAGTTGGTTATATATTCGTATGCTACTGACACATCTTGGATTTGGAATTGATTTTATCAGGTTGATTGTGAGTTGTATTACAACCGTCTATTTCTCAGTCTTGATCAATGGCGTTGCTTCCCCTTTCTTTCATATGGAAAGAGGCTTAAGGCAGGGATGCCCCTATCTCCACTACTCTTCTTGTTAGTGGCGGAGGGACTGAGTAGGTCCTTTCGGGAAGCAAAAAGAAGGGGCTCATTGAAGGGTATTGAGGTATCCCAACAATTGTTTATTACTCATTTATTGTTTGTAGATGATGTTCTTATTTTCTGTTCTGGATCGACAAGAGATGCTACAACTATTGCAGAGATTTTGGAACTTTTCTCTAAAGCCACGAGGATGGAGATTAATGTTGGGAAATCCATGCTCACACCTCATATGCTGAATGATGAAGAGATACAGGTGTTTTATGGGTTTTTTCCCTACAAACTGGAAGGACTAGATGATGGGCTGAAATATCTGGGTTTTGTTTTAAAACCGAATGCTTATCATAAGCAGGACTAGAAGTGGCTATTGCAAAAGATGGAAAAACACCTAAAACTTTGGAGTCGTAGATGGATTTCAAGGGCTAGTAGATTAGTGTTGGTTAAATCTGTACTAGAAGCTATTCCAGTCTACTGGATGTTTTTGGTGTGGATACCTAAGGGTACTTTGGAAGAGGCCCATAGGTTATGTTTCTATTTTTTGTGGAGTGGAAAACTAGAAGCATAGGTTACTCTGTGGGTCAAATGGGAGAGGATCATTGTGCCTAAAATCTTGGGGGGTTGAGGGCTTAAAAATATATTTCTTTTTGCAAAGGAGTTGGCTGCCAAGGGAGGTTGGATAATTCTTAAGACAGGGAGTCTATGGTAGAAAAGTTCAAAATTATATTGACCCTCTTACCGTGGAAGATTGGATCCAGAGTCCTATTAAATCACACCTGGGTGGTTCGATCATTTGGAAAGCAGTGGTTAAATCCATTGGGATCATCGAATCCTGCTTTGCTATGAAAGTGGACAATGGAAGGAAGATTAGGATCAATGAGGATCCTTGGGTCGGGGGCAATATACATTATTGGCTCTCGGCACCCACAGTGAATTTACTTCACGATATAGGGGTTTTTTTCCTTGCACAGCTTGCTGCTCCGGTTCAAGCCAATCGTTGGTCCCAGAACTAGACGTCGGTTAGGGATTTGGATCTGCCATATCTTGCAGAAAGGGAACTGGATGGCTATATTGAAAATTTATTACAGATTCATATCCAACTTCGGGATAGGGACGATGTTCTCATTTCGGATTCAGACCCTGCTGGTAGATATACTTCGAAGGCAGGTTACATTATGCTCAATGCAATTGGAAAACAGAGGGAGATGAGGTGGTGGTAGAAGACCCTGTGGAAAATCAAAAGTCCACCTAAAACCAGAGTCTTCATGTGGTGTGTGTTGGAAAACAAGGCACCGACTTTGGATAATTTACAAAAAGATGTTTTCAGGGTCCAAGGTGGTGTGCCCTTTGTCAGGATGAGAATGAGTTAGTCACTCATGTTTTTGTCCATTGCACTTATATCAAAGAAATAAGGAAGGAGTTCCAAAAGGCTCTTGGTTTGGACTGCATCTGGATTGGTAATTCGTTTCTACAGGCATGGGAACAATGGAGAAGAACAGAATCTCAAAAAATCTTGACTGCTCTTCCCTTACCAGTGATTTGGGCTTTTTGGCTTGCTAGGAACAAATTAATCTTTACTAATAAGATGTGTACTCCAATTATTACAGCTAGTTTGGCTTGTGGGATCCTTTCTGCTTTCCCACAACACGTCAGGGTCACTAGACAGAGCGATGCCGTGGGGTTTTTTTGATGGGGCCTCACAAAATAATCTCTGTGGGGGAGGGGCCATACAATTCTTGTCAGAACATCATTTTTTTGAGCTTATGGTTGGCCTGGGGGAAGGAAGTAACAATTCTGCAGAGTTACCGAGCTTAAAAATTCTCCTAATGTTCGCAGCAGAGAAGGGGTGTAGAAATCTAAATATATTTGGTGACTCGATGAACGTGATAAACTGGATTAAAGGGATTCAACATTGGAAAAACATTAGACTTGAGAACATTTTATCTTCCTTCAGGGCAATTATTGACACTTATGTTCTTTCAATTGGCAACATGTTTACAGGGAGAACAACCAGCAAGCAGACAAGGCTTCGAAGGAGGGGCTTCAGATGGAAGTGGACAGGTGGAAGATTAGAGAGTTCCTAGATGGAACATGTCATGAATTCTACCATCGACCCTTCATAGAGGGTGTTTTGTTTCCTCAAATTTTTTGAGAAAGGACTATGGTTACTTCTGTTTTTTACTGTTTTTATGGATGTTTATTTGGTTATGATGGTCCTCAATTATTTGGGAATGCGATGAAGAACTTAAATGTTCTTTGATATATTTCTGGACTGAAAGGTGTCAGCAGTACTTTTGCAGAATATGTGATCCAAATAGTTTTGGATCAGAATATTTTTTTTTTTGATGATATTTGGTACAATAGTATGCAACTGTTGCAAAAAGAAAATTTTTGTCAGTGGGGATTACAGAGGCACTTTTTATCAGCAATATCTGTAATTTTGCTTATTAGTACTTTAAAAAAAATACACAAACTGTGTATATATCAAATGTAATTTTGTTCTCAAAAGATGATATAAAATTACGCTTTTTTCTCAGGGAAAAAAATGAGGATTATAAATAAATACTCCTTTTGATCTTTTATACAATGAATAAGTTTTACAAAAAGATAGTATCGCCATCCCAAAAAATATGTTGCAGTTCAAGGTTAGCCATACAAATATGAAATATTGCAAATACAAAACTATATGGATACAATGCATACATAACTATAGTTACATGGGATGAGTAGCTCTACTTCTCTAGTTGAAGAAAATTGATCATGCATCTTTCCTACAAAGCAGAAAATAGAATGTCACTTTCTAAGATGGATTTGTCTTTTGGAAACTTGAGTGTCTCAAATATTTTGTAATAGGATCAAGCTATTATATAAGAACTCCATATCTAAACCAAAAAAGTAAGACGACCTGGGAATAAAACATCATAGACTTTACCAAATTTCGAAGAAAATTCTTCAAAGGATCACGCATCCACTTAGTTGTAGGATATGAATTTCAACATGATTGACCTAAACTTATTCAAATAACGTCTTCATATTTTTAAATTAATCATCATGTGAAAATGTGTTCCTCATGTAATCAACAACTGGAAAAGGAATAGTTATAAGAAAATGTTAAGTGGTGTTCATGAATATGATCACAATCTTTGACCTTAAGCAATGACAATGTACCTTTATCCTATAGGAGAGCTATGATACCATGTAGAAATAACATCTCTGAAGCTAAGAAGAAATCACAAGAAGTATATCCAGCTATAATATCATTCTCACAAGCATGCACAAGGAAAATAGAGAGAAGAATAAAGAGACTAAATACAAGAGAAGTGAAGAATGATCCAATATCTTTCCATGTATTATTCATCAACACAGTGTACATTAAATAATACATCCTTCATAGGTAAATTCGAGTTGCTTAGGAGACAGCTCATGCTAGCTCATAAATCTAACTTAT
>LPNX011002483.1:15730-26168 GCA_001517045.1 Pseudotsuga menziesii | reverse complement strand
CAAAAAATCTAGCAAGACCACCAAAATTCATTTTCCTCTCGTAAAACTTAGAATACAAAGAAGCAAAATACCCGGAAGATACCGCAAACAAGGGAACATACTAAAGATCCGGATCAAAGTCTAGACTATTGCATGAAATATGATGGGCATTATGATTTCTCTTCCACCATCCAATACTAATCCCAGACATGCAATTTCCAGCCACCAACTGAATAATCCTATCGATTTTCTTATGACCCACAAGCCCACAGTGAGCTGAATCGTGCCCAATCCATCCACTCTGAATCCACACCGCCCCCAACAAAACCCCACAGCCAGCATGAAGCCAAAACCCTTCATAAAACAACACACCCACTACACACAAAGCCAGCATTGTCATCATCCATAAACCTATCAAAAAATAAACTAACAGAGGCCCCTTGAAGAGCCCAGCCTTCTTCAACTCCCCCAGAAGCTTACGATAATCCTTAGAAACCTCAGAAACCTTGTAATCTTCATGAATGCCAATCATAAACTGATCTAAATACTTCCACACGGAGCCCGGATGATAGGCAACGAATGCATCCGTCACATCCTGGCCTGCCAGATTCAAAAGAGGCAGATCTTCTCCAGGATGCTTGTCTAACCACTTACTAACATCATAAACCTTCCCACTTATTGAAATCCATAGATCTCCTTCCCTATCATGTGTTTTCAGCTCTGATGTACTGATTTTCCTCCATGAGAGACGCTGTTTCGGGCTCGAAAGATCATCCATGGCCGGTTATTTGAGGTCCCGACTCGGATCTAAATACCCTGAAAGATATATTTCTCAAATCAAATCGTTCACATGCTCATTCCCAGCATACAAAATTCACAAAAAAAACAAACATAACCGCGCTGAACAAAATTCACAAAAAAAACAAACATAACCGCGCCTAAACTCTTGGCCGTCTCTGTATCCACACCTTGACCGTTGTAAAAAGTCAACAAAAGACGGTGCCGTCACTATAGAGACGGTCAGGTGTGGATACAGCGACGTCTAAGAGATTAGGCATGGATACAGAGATGTTTAAGAGTCCAGGCGTGGATACAGCGACGGCTAGGCGTGGATACAACGACGCCTCATTCCTGTTACATCGGATTTTACACCAAAAAGTAAGAAACGTGGAAAACCTCCGTGGAAAAATCCACGCTTTTGTGCTAGTGGCACTCTGATTCTTACTTGACTAGATGATTGGTCCTTCTGCAAGCATGAACACATATCCTGAGGTAGACTTTCGATATGTGTTGTCACCTTCCCAATCACTATCAGTAAATACAACTAGCTCTAAGTCAGATTTTGCTTTGTAGAAAATCCTATGAGTCCTTGTTCCCTGAACAAAGTTTCAGATCCTCTTGGCTGCTCTCCAATGGATCTCATGAGGTTGATCCATGTATATCAAAGCTACACTAGCTGCATAAGATAATCCAAGTCGAGTATGTGTAATATAAAGCAAACACCCAATCAATTGCCTATACAGGGTATTATTTACCATATGAGAAGAACTTGCTTCTTCAAGATTAACTCCTGAAAGGAATGGAGTCTTGCTTGGATTGCAATATTTCATGCTAAAATTGATGAGTGAATCTGAAACATACTTTGACTGATGAACCTTGATTCCATGTTGGGATTGAGCAATTCCGAGACCCAATAATTGACTCAATAATCCCAAATTTGTCATAGAAAAGGCATGGTTCATTGCATCCTTCATGGAGGCAATCTCTTTGTTTGAAGTTATTGTAATCAGTAGGTCATCCACATAGATAGCAATAATCATTAAAGATCCTTGAGTTAGCTTCAAATAGATATTAGGATCAGACTTTCATCGAACAAAACTCAGTGACAACATAAAGCCATCAATCTTGGCATACCAAGTCCTGGGGGCTTACTTGAACCCATACAATGATTTCCTTAACCTGCACACTAAAGATGGATTAGATAGAAAACCTTCTGGTTGCTGCATATAAATCTCTTCATTCAGATCTCCATTCAAAAAGGCACACTTTACATCCATTTGATGTACCTCTCACTACTTCGAAGCTACAATGGCTAGGGCAAGCCTTATGGAGTCCATCTTTGCCATTGCTGTAAATGTCTCATTGTAGTCAATACCATGTACCTGAGAGTAGCCCTTGGATACCAATATTGTGTTATATTTCAAAGGTGAACTATCAGCAAAAGACTTAGTTTTGAAGACCCACTTACACTTCACTAACTTTCTCCCTGGGGGGAGATCAACGAGTTCCCATGTGTTGTTCTTCTGGAGCGAGCTGAATTCTTCTTTCATGGCTATTTTCCATATTGGATCATGTGCTGCATATTCATATGTTCATATATTAGAATCTATAATCAAATAACACTCCTCAGCAAATAGAGGATCTTTCACACAAAGGGCACTCTCAAATTGAGTTCTAATTATCCTAGTGTCATTAGGATTTCTAGCTAGTTCCCTAGCTACATGAATGGTCCTTGCTGCCCAGTTTGGTCTTGTATGGATATTAGGTTTTGCAATTAATTCATCATTATTAGACATATTAGAATTAGAAAAATCATTAGTCTCGTCACTTACAATCAATGGCTGTGGTGGTGAAAATGACTCTCCAACTTCAACTGCTGCTAAAGGATCTTCTTCGAACTAAACACTTCTTTCAATGAAAGATTTGTTAGTGCTCAAGTTGATCAGCTTGTAACCTTTTGAATTTTTAGAATACCCAACAACTAGGCACTCTTGGCTTTGGGGTTGCAAAGCCTTCCTCTTTTCAGTTAGAATTCTAGCGCAAGCCTTTGAGCCAAAAATCTTGAAATGGGTCACATCTGGCTTTCGCCCACTCCAAGCTTATAAAGGAGTCATACCATTAATCTGCTTATGTGGCACCTTATTTTGGATAGGATGCACAATTTATAGATTCGGCCCAAAACTTTGGTGGCAAATTTTTATCCTCCATCATACAAGTTTCCATCTCCTTCAGTGATCTGTTCTTTCTCTCAGCAACACCATTTTGTTGTGGTGTGTAAGGGATAGAATGCTACATCTGGATACCTGCATATTTGCAATATTGGATGAAATTAGACTTGACATACTCACCACCATTTTCATATCTAAGGATCTTGAGTTTCCTCCCATACTGGTCTTCAACCAAGGCTCTAAAGACTTTGAAGACGTAAAAAATTTCAGACTTATGCTTTAGGAAGTGAACCCAACAACACCTAGAAAACTCATCTATGAAGGTAAGTGCATATTTGGCTTGACTCATGGATATAGAGGGAATGGACCAGCAATGTCATTGTGGATCAACTCAAGAGGTGCATAGGTTCTCTCATGACTAGCTCTATCATACTTGTGCTCTGGGTGTTTTCCTAGGATACAACCTTAATAGACTCCCTTAGAAAACTTGATCTTTGATAACCCTATGACCATTTATTTTTCACTCAAATAAGAAAGATACTTGTATTTAAGATGGTCAAATCTTTCATTCCAAAGATTGATTGCTTCATTAGCATGAGGAAGAAGAGCAGAGGGGTTTGAGCAGGGTAGAAAATGGGAAAACTTGTATACCTTTGAAGTGTGATCAACAACACCTTTTGCTATGACTTTACCATTCGAAATCTCAGTGATTTCAACTTCATTGGGGGAGAAGATGATTTTCTTTTTTGCTTGCTTCATTAGCATGAGTAAGAAGAGTAGAGGGGCTTGAGTAGGGTAGAAAATGGGAAAACTTGTATACCTTTGAAGTTCGATCACCAACACCTTTTGCTATGACTTTACCATTCGAAATCTCAGTGATTTAAACTTCATTGGGGGAGAAGATGACTTTCTTTGGAGACCCAGTGTGAGTCATCTGATAAACTGAAAAAGAGATTAGAGGCAAGAACTCGAACATACAACACATTATTGAAATTAACATGGTCAAGATCAATCCTACCCTTTCCCATACTGTTAGTCAGAGAGTTATCTCCCAAAACTATGGGTGGACCTTTTGACATGCCAAGAGAAGAGAAGATATCTTTTGTCGAAACCATATGTCTGGAAGGTCTAGAATCAATGATGAAACTAGGTGAGCTTGAGGTGCCAGCAACCAAGGCATGTACTCTCTCCTTGTCTTCTGAATTTGATCCTCCTTCCCTCTTCTTTGAACAATCAGGAAGGGAAATGTTTTTCTTCTCCAAGAGTTGGGTTAACATGTCTATCTGCTTTTTCATACAAGAGCTCTCAGGATGATAGTGCGCCCTTACTACAGTATGTGCACTTGCTTATTTCTCCTTTGTTCTTCATCTTCTAGGGGTTCTTCTTGGAGCCCGAGGACTCCTCTTGATACTTTTCCTTATCTCTCTTTTTCTCAGGTGGATTTTTAGCTTTTTTCTTACTTTTTGAATCCACCTTCGAATCTCTAGCAACCAAATCTTGGTATTTGGAAGGTTTGATGGTGCCCATCATCACCAATTTATCTTGCTCCTGAGTGAGGGATTCCATGAACTCAACAAGCTTAGGCATCTTCCAGGTTCAAGCTGTTAATTTAGTGGCATAGAAGGTCGAAACAAACACTGAATAGTCAGGACCAAGCTTTGAGAGAATGGTAAAAACTAGTTGCTCCTCCTTCTTTTCAATCCCACATTGTTTTAACTGCAAAACAAGGGCCTTGAGCTTGGTAAAATAGAGTTGCAATGATTCGAAGCTACTAGGATTCAAGGACATCAATTCATTCTCGATTTGATGTCCTCTCATCTCATATGTCTTTCCAAAAATATCTTCAAGCTTCTCCCACACCTCATTAGGAGATTTGAATGAATCGAGATGAAAGAGGAGGTCTCTTGAAATACTCAGACACAAAATACCATAGGCCTCATCCCTTCTGTTGTGCCATTTTATTTTGTTTGCAGCTGCATTGGGATCTACCTTATTAGCCATGGTAACCCTGTAGAGACCTTTCTCTCTCAACAATATCTCCATATCAGCTTTCCATTCGAATAATTTGAATGGAGTCAAGATGATCCTTTGTGATTGGTCCATATCTCAGCTCCTGTGCCCTTCAGTCAACAGAATGTGATCCCTTCCAGTGATGTCGAACATGCAATAAAAATTTGGAAGGAGATAAATTGATCTACAAAGGCTCTGATACCATGTGGAAATTGAACCCAAGAGATAGATCAATTACACTGAAAAAATTGCTAATCAAACATGCAAAATTCACACAAAAGGAGACTGAAATTGGAGCATAAGTTAATGTTTTATTGAATAAGTGTACATTAGCCAGACATATGAAGTAATAGGATGTTAAAATATATAATTACATGATATATTCAAAAGCACTAGGTTGCTATTCAAATTGGTAAAAAAGCAGGCTTACTAAAATAAGTCAAATCCCCCATAGGTGCAAAAGGACTTTCCAAATCCATGAAGATCCTCACGAATTAGCTAAATCAAGTGGGAAAGCTAATATGTGGTGGAAAGACAACTCATTCATGCTTTTGTATGGAGAAAATGAAGGAGGATGATGTGGTGAAAGAACAAGGCAAGTTCCCCTAGACTAGCTTTTCCTTTATGCCTTAAAACAGCTGTAAAGCAAGGAAGCTTATAGAAAAAGTAGATATGTGCTTTAAGGAACCATGAATAAAGCAGACATGCTAAATATGTTTCTAGGATGATTCCAAAGTGCTCCATGACCCGGTTTAGCAAGTATTGACTTCTAGGAACATGTAGAAGTCAACTAGCATAGAGAGGGAATCTAGGATTCTAGGAATAAGAAAAAAATGATTTAATTAATGTCAAATATGGGTAACTATGGGTTGATTATTCTAACAAGTTCTGAATTTGTTTATATCCTTTACTAATTCATAGATTAAGAAGCAGAATAATTAACTAATAGATTTCACTATAAGGGGTAGTTTAATTTCTTAGAATGGTATTGTTTATATATATATATATATATATATATATATAGTTTATAGAGTAGAGTATTATAGATTGATACTGCTTTAGTCTAGTGGTCTTGTCCCAGTCTAATTACCTTAGTATTTAGATTGCTGGAGTTTGACTTGGTTTTTCATTTTGAAAGATCTTTCGATCTTCTCTTTGTTAAATTATTTCCACGACACCTTAGGAACCCTTCTACCTTAGCATTAATTTATGTCAACTCTAAGTTTACAAACCTCGGTCAATAATTAAATATTTGGTGAATTAATTAAGACAACAAAACACCCAATCTTGTCCATATTTATAATTAATATTGGGTTGATAATGACATTTTTCATATCGAACCATATCTTATTATCAGACGATGTGTACGGGAGGACGAGATGACATAAATCCTTCGTGCATGCCATGATGGGCCATGTGGAGGACACTTTTCTGACAAGAGCACAACATGCAAAGTGTTTCATTCTGGGTATTACTGGCCGAACATTTTTAAGGATGCTGCCACATATGTAAGAGGATGTGACAATTGCCAAAGAATGGGTAGACCTACGTCATCTGACGAGATTCCTTTACAACCTTGGGTCATGATTGAGCCTTTTGAGAAATGGGCTCTTGATTTTGTAGGATCAATCTCTCCCATGTCCCGCAAAAATAAGTACATCCTGGTTTGCATAGATTATGTCACCAAATGGGTAGAAGCTAAAGCTTTGTTTCGAGCTACAAAGAAATATGTGGTAGAATTTATGTATGAAGAGATATTTACTCGGTTTGGTGTGCCTAGGGAAATTATCACTGACCAAGGTTCTCAATTCACTTCTAAATTGATGAAAGAAATCACCACGAAGTATAGTATCCGACATTGTAAATCCTGGGCCTTACCATCCACAAGCTAATGGACAGGTAGAGTCAACCAATAAGGTATTGGAAGCCATATAAACCAAAACTATTCAAATACATCATAAAGGCTGGGCAGATAGACTCCCCGAGGCCTTGTGGTCCTATAGAATAACTTGGAGAAACACTACTGGACATAGACCCTATGAGCTAGTATATGGGAAACAAGTCCTTTTACCTATTGAATTCCAAGTTAAGTCTTTTCGTATGGCTGCACAATTAGGTATGGATTTGGAAGAGGCACAAAAACAACGAATTTTATAGATTAATGAATTAGATGAGATTAGACAAGATGCACTCCAAAGGACAATGTTAATACAAAATCAATGAAAGCAATGGCATGATAAGTTTATTAAGAAAAAGAAGTTTAATACCAAGGATCAGGCATTACTATTCGACTCAAGGTATAAAATTTCAAAGGAAAATTAACTACCCGTTGGATGGTTCCGTATGAGGTAGTTACAGCCTTCGATAATGGGTGAGTAGAAATTAAGACAATTGATGATTTGCAAATTTCCTTTGTCGTAAATGGACATAGACTTATACTTTATCATCAACCGATATTTAAACAAGATTTCGTGCAGAATGTCTTACAACAAAAGGAGATGGAGTTGGTTGAAGAGGAAGTCATTCCTCCTCCTCCTGATTCTGAAATTATTGTGTGTTGTTTTTATGTATATATGTAAATATATCTTTATATCTTTAAATAAATAAAAGTCATTTATAACAAGTTGACTACATTTATATAGGGAATTTAGTTTTATAATCAACTTATGTAATTTTGTCAAATAAAATGGAAAGACTCTTTTCTTTTGTCTAAATTTTGATAAATTTTATATGACTTTTTCTCGATACATATGTTTATATTGGGAATAAATTTGAATCATCTGACAAGTGGTTTTGTAGTTTGATTACAAGAACCTTGTATTTATAATCAACTCATGAAATGTTTCCTTAAAAGGGAAGTGCTCTAAGAACTCATAATACATCCTAACTCTTTTTCTTTAAAGCTGGAATTTATAATGAAATTAAAATGTTCTCTTTATCATCCCTACCCACTTTCTTCGATGATTCCTTATGATTTTATGGTATTTGATTCAGATATGCATGTTTCTGACTTATCATTAAAACAATTGCTTAAGACCTACTCTAATAATCGTGTTCTTTAAAGTTCTATCTTACACCTATGGACTACTAGTTCATCCTATACTCATTATCAAAACTTGTCTCTTCAGCATTTTTGAGGTAACTCAAGAGTAAGTGAAATTCCTGCTTGTGGGGAACAGTACTGATCTTTTATGAAGAAGATAGACTGATAGGTCAAGAAACAACTTTAAGTTATTATCTTTTGACATGATCTATAATTTAGGCCATTATGCAAAAAGTTACTTTTAAGGTTCGCTCCAAAAATTTGAATTATGTGTTTAGCAGGCTTAACACGCTCTAAGTACCAACCGGCTTCCACATATTAAAAAATTTATACGAAGCAAACCCGTCAGGGTACTGAACAGGATTGTTGGTAGCGGGTCCATGCTAAGTAACATATTAAACAAGGAAGCTTGGTAAATGCAAGTAAACCCATCGAGGTACTGAATAGGCTCGCTGGAAGCGGGACTATGCTTGCATGGTACCAAGATAAACCCGTCGGGGTACTGAACAGGCCTGATGGTAGCGGGATAATATCGGGTAAAGTAGATCTGGTTAATGCATCACTATGCACATGCTTCATAAAATAAAAAAAATAAAAAAAAGAGAAAAAAACACATGTATAAGCAAATTATTTATAATGTCATTAGAGAATGGCTGTAAGTTGGACTTGGAACCAGTCATCTAATTCAACTAATACCTAAGATATGATTATCCAGGAAATGGGACCCATAACTATAGAAATCTCACAAACTTCAGGGTGAACTTAAAATATTCTTTGGGTGACAAAAGATCCTTAAAATGAGGCATTGATGACTAATTTTTCCTATGGAATTTTTCGCATCAGTTATACTATCATTATTTGTATGGTCTTCTTAAGCACTGTTATTTTTGATGAAAATACATATCCGAATTATCTCCATTTATGAGTTAGTATTTATTTTGCTTACAAAAATAACATGTTAAAACTATTTGGAAATCAAATAGTTTTTCTTTGATGGCTTGAGGACACGCCATATTTTTGGTTTGGGGGAAGGTTAGAACTGTTTTTAGTTTATGATTATTTATAAAAAAGATTCAATTATCTCTAACAAAAGTATAGGTGTTTTCAGGATAATGCAAGTAGCAGAATATTGTTTTAATCCATGATGGATAATGCAACTAAGGTTTAATAACGCTGGTTTACATAATCATATTGTGTGCTCACAGCCCAGAAAATTTACTGCATAACTAGCAACAGTCAAATCCAGTAAAGCACAATTTGTATAGAGGGTCCATATGAAGGATCATAGGAAGGGTTGAATGTTGGTCTGAATGGAATTCCCAGAATAGATCCAGTTACAAAACAAAAAGAGATATTTAATTGGTTTCCTGCTTTTTAGGAGGTGGATTTCTGAAAAATAGGATTCAAATACCCATCTGTATATCTCA
Organism: Pseudotsuga menziesii; assembly: GCA_001517045.1. Taxonomy (NCBI): domain Eukaryota; kingdom Viridiplantae; phylum Streptophyta; class Pinopsida; order Pinales; family Pinaceae; genus Pseudotsuga; species Pseudotsuga menziesii. The sequence continues at coordinate 16,761 of LPNX011002483.1, read as the reverse complement.
AAAGGTGACATATTTGTAAAAACCAAGAGAAAATTTGTAATTGAACCCGTTCCCAACAAAACCCATGTTTCCATTTTTCTAGATTCCCCTCTAGCTCCTTGTAATATGCATTTGAAATTGATGACTTAGATAGGAATTTAAAAATATGAAAAAATGCACTGTGAAGATAACCTCAATTCTCCCAAACCATGACACCTGTATAAAAACTCAAAGAGGTTTTTGTATATTAGCCTGTTCTAAAGAAAAACCTCCTTCGGTTTTTTACAATGCACTGTGAATATAACCTCAATTCTCCCAAACCGTGACACATGTATAAAAACTCAAAGAGGTTTTTGTATATTAGCGCGTTCTAAAGAAAAGCCTCCTTCAGTTGTTTACAATTCATTTTTGTTTGGCAGAAACACTTGTTTGAACCTGACTTCCTAAAATAGTTATTTAAAAAAAAATCATAATTTCTTGCTATGCTTCACATGTATTATTTTGGGAAACGTTCTCCAATAGAAAGTGGAATAGACATGTCAATAAGGAAGAAAGGATGGTGCAGTGTCTGCTCTACTGTTGGCCTTTTCTGAGGGTCCCAAGAACATAGACACACAATTAAATCAATTGGCTTTGGTCTAGCATGGGGAGTAAGAACCGAGAGATTGTCTGGTTTAAACTAGGGAAAGATTAATTTCCTAAAGGATGCAAGCTTCAAGCCTTCAAACCAAGTCTCATAATCTAGAGTGTCAAGCACACCACAGATCTTGCAAATTTCATCCAGTTCACTTTCACCATAAAAACTTGTATTTGAATATGGAACATTCCATATTTCAAACAACAATACAAGTTCAACGCCCTTTTTAATTAAAGACATAAAATTCTGCTAAATCCATCCAATGTTAACCACCCAGTAATTTTACCCAGCAGAATTATTTTAGGCGACTGATCTATTTGGAAAACAATATGGTGTGGACTCCTGTTTTAAAGTGTTAAATTGAATACTTCTTCCAATACACTTGAAATTTCAGGAGTTGTTACAACTGCTCCAC
>LPNX011002481.1:43743-79983 GCA_001517045.1 Pseudotsuga menziesii | reverse complement strand
GATAACTAATATGAAATATGATCATTTTTAGAGAAAAATTCTCTGAAAATTCATTGAAAATGGTTTTAAATGTCTTTATTTTCTGGAATTATTTACAATTTGGTCAATAAAAATGCCTTATTTTGTACATAAAAATGTCTTATTTTATAGAAAAAATCATAAAATGTATATGTTTTTCATTATAAATTGCTTTAAAATGTATGTTATTTTGTTAAATTTCAAAAAACACACTTGAAAATAGAAATTAAAAATATTTTACAACAAAGATAATTCAAAGGCCCCAAAAAATGTCTGAAAATGAAAATGTGTGATACTGGCATCAACCATTTTTGAAACGGGGGTAAAAATAGCTACTAAAATTAGGAGAGAGAAAAACGAGAACTGTGTCGAGTTCTCATTTCATAGTATAAGTGGTTAAATACTTTCATGACACTTATAAACATAATATGCACTTCATTTGACAATCTATAATGCAAGTATTCTAGACAATCTACAATCTACAATTCAATTATATGAAGAATATATTGTAGATGATGAGGAAGATGGTTAACATCCACTGAGACTAACGTGATCTATTGGAGATATGCTCAAAAAGCTTAGAAAAAACTTAATGTTAAATTCATATTATTATATCATTTTTTCTAACCATTTACAAGACTAAATTTTTAAAATCCATGTAAAAATTATATAGTTAATCTCATCTTTCTATACCCACATCATTCAAAAAAATCTATGACAATTATAAACATAAGATACACTTCATTTAACAATCTATAATGCAAGTATTCCACAATCTATAGTGTGAACTTATAAACATAAGATGCATTTCATTTGACAATCTAAAATGCAAGTATTCCACAATCTATAGTGTGATTATATGTAAAAATTATATAGTTAATCTCATCTTTCAATACCCACATTATTAAAAAAAAATCCATGACACTTATACACATAAGATGCATTGTATTTGACAATCTATAATGCAAGTATTCCACAATCTATAGTGCGATTAGATGAAAAAGATATGGTTTATGATGATGAAGATGATTAATATATACACTGAAACCAACTTAGTTTAACAATTTAATGTTCAAAAAAGTTAATAAAATCACCATAGTTTTGATTAGTAAAAATTCTACAAAATTTAGAATTATGATAAAAAGATAGTGGAAGACATCATGGTCACCCTGCTTCAGAGAAGCCACCATAGCTTTGATTAGTAAAAAGACTAAAAAAATTAGAATTATGATGAAGATAGTGGAAGACCTCACCATTCATGCATGAATAGTGCTCCATTGTCGGAATAATGTCATGATCATGGATCATGAAATCAAAATAGGGACAACGCTTTGTCTATTAAACCCATAGTTAGGAAATTCGATCCCTCAGGCCAATTACACGGTTTAATTCGATTCNATCTCAAAAAATCCAAGTAAGTTGAGGGATGCCTGATTTTTCAGGTTTCTATTGCATCTAACGCGCCAAAAAGGTCCATCATCTTCTTGCACTCACCCTCGATCGTTCATCAGAAATTCCAATTTGCTTTGTCCTGCCTCCGAAGTCTACAGGTGGGAGGTTCTGAAGTGATAGAGGCTGGCAAAGGTTTGTAGGAGTTTGGAATTGGTGAAATCTTTCAAGGTAAGGTGTGTTTTAACTCAGGCAGATCCCACCCAATTAGGCTTCATCTTCAAATCCTACTGGAGATCCTTCGTTTCAGAAAAAATTTATGACTTTGGTCACTTAGTTGACGGTTTAATTTTTCATTAAAACTTCATTATGCCTCTTAAACAGTGTTATCCACCTGGCGGGCTGGAATGGTGATACGGTACACTATCCATGTGAATTTTGTTTTAAATAATAAATGTTAATTACAATTTGCCATAGCCCATGGGCCATCGGTTAATGGCAGACTGGCAGTGAATGCCATTGAATGTGGTTGTATGAACAATGACTTCGACTATCTATGTATCAGGATTCATTCCTCCCACTACCAGCAGTGAGCATCGAGCAGAGCCTTCCATCGATAACAAGTTACAAGAAGGGAAGGAGGTTGGAGCTGAAAGAAAGTTCTTACACTACAAGATTAACTTACTCCTATGTATTGTTAACAAAATTAGAATCAAAAGTCAAAATCGACAATTTAGATTCAGTTAAAAAAAATAAAAACTGCCCAAACCTTGGAGTGTTGGGACACTCCAAAGTCCTTTTTGAAACCTGTTATGCTCCCATCATGAGGAGATGGGTAAAGGCATCCTATTGCATTGATCCATGGGTTGTTCATATTGGGGTCAAAGACCAAATCTTAAGTACTAGCTCTGCACATTGCAGGACATTGCTCTCATACTGTCGTGGGTAATATGACAATGGCAATAGAGTTTTCACCTAGCATGGAGTACTTATTGTATATTGTTCCAACCATGATGAACATTCAAACCAAACTTCAAAACACAATCTACATAATAACATCAAGGCCTCGACAAATGTTATAGGTAATGCTTTCTCACTGTCCTAAGGTTCTTTTAGAGGTGACGATCAATAACTAGCTTGCTGCTCAAGCTTTATTACGATGATGATTGTGCATTAGATTGTTGGATAACAGGTCGTTGGATAATGGTCTGCTGCAAAGCTGCCGTCACATTAAAGCTTAAAGCTTGCGCAGCAGGCTGATTAATTTTCGTCTTCAGAGATGACGTGAAGGACACAATGTTGTCTATGCTCAAATTCTTGTTAGATAACGAAGCTTCTTTCATGGCCAATGTCTATCCGTATTTCAACTACATTACACAGAGAAAAGATAATTCTTTGGACTACGCTTCCACAGTGGTGCAAGATGATGATTGGAGCTACAACAACTTGTTTGATTTCATGATTGTTACTTTTTCCTCGACCATGGAAGCCTTGGCATTTTCCAACGTCTTGATGGAGGAGTTGAAATAACTGAAATTTTGACATTCCTGTAGGTGCCATGTATATATAGTCATGGGTTTTGATCTTGGATTGGGATAGTGCTAGCCTACTGCCCCAACCACCCAGTCTACAAAAGGTACCCAACAATGGCCTCTTATATAATATAAAAAAATAAAACAAGCATATTATGATAAAAAAATTTACACATCAAGAAATTTGGATCTTTAGTTAAATCCTGATCTAAGATAGCTCTTACATTTTCATAAAATGATATGCCAGACCAAGCCCAACAAGATTCTTTCTATGTGAATATTTTGATTCCTGTGATGGTCACTGGTCTTTTTTATTTAAATATTTATGTTCAACATTTGATTTTGCATCCATCTATAGATGCTATTGGGACAGGCTGTACATTCATTCTTCCTCCAACAATGTAACAATTTTAACTGACTTTACCTCATATGAACACAAACTCTATCACACTTCAGATTCGCCTTCCCCGTGGCCACTTTTTCTTTCACTTTCCATCGAGTGATTCTCTCGGGTGCGTCTTTATTCCCTTTGCAATTCGACCCTCAAAAGGTACAGGCCTCAATAATGGCAGTGGAAGGTGCCACATAAAGAAAAAGAAGAAGAAAAGCTATATACGGCTTATGCTCTTCAACATTGTTCGAATTCGAAATTAGACTTCCCTCGTTCTTTTTTTCACAACGAATCTATCTGTTAATCGCTTTTTCATCAATTTAAGGCAAATTGAAGGGTGCTTTTGGTATTATTGCTTTCTCGAGCAAAGAGCAAACTCTGGGATACCAACCGGGAACTTGATACATTCTCAACAGGTACGCAGACAATTTTATCTGGATCATAAAATTGGAAGTTCTGGACATTGTTTATTTGTTGTTGTACTCTTCGTCGTTTTTCTGTTTTATTTCATGAAGCAGAGAATTGAATTCAGAGTTGAAATTTGTCGATATCATTTTAAGTAGTATCTATTTGGTTGGGCAGAGTTTTTTGTTATGTCGATAGATATTTAGATATTATTTTAGATTTTGGATTTGTTTGAGCCGATCAACAAGATTAACCTAAGAGTAACAAGTGTTATTTGTTGTTGTATTATTTGTCGTTTTTCTGTTTTATTTCATGAAGTAGAGAATTGAATTCAGAGTTGAAATTTGTTGATATCATTTTAAGTAGTGCCGATTTGGTTGGGCAGAGTTTTTAGTTATGTAGAGAGATATTTAGATATTATTTTAGATTTTGGACTTGTTTGAGCGGATCAACAAGATTAACCTAAGAGTAACAAGTGTATAACAGGGATTTATTTCAGTCATTTTATCTTGTTATCCATAAATGCATTTTGATTCAGATTTAAATAAGGTTCAGTTAAATGGTGGTTAAAGAAACATATATATTTTAGCCTTTGTTTAATAACTAGCTATCTTCATAAAATCAAGTGGTTGGTTATATCTATCAGCATTCACCAGCCACTTTACTTGTGGCTGTGCTAATTATTAGACCCTATTTTAATTGTATGACTTCAGTAGCTTCATTTTTGAAATAACAATTTTGTTCCAAAGTCATGAAATATTTGTTTTTTTCCCAATATTATCTCATTTTTATACCAGGGAGAAGAAAGCCAGAGGGCCTTTTCTTGATTTTAGCTTGTTTTTCTTATTTTTAAATAAAATTATATTTATTAATAATTCAATGATCCAGATCAACCATGAATTTAACCAATCCTTCTCTAGAAAATGAAGGACTATTCAATAAATGAGAGAATAGATGTGATGGCCATGGAAAGTGAGGACTATTTGACTTCTATATATATTAGTAAAGTAGTCTATTTTTAAAAACATAAATATTTCTTATTTTTTTGGTTGGAGTTGGGGACTTAGTTTCTCCCATATTTTCTTGTCTTACTATCAAAATCTATTCTTATTTAGTGGGACCAGGCTTCTAGAGTTAAAGTTAATGAATTATCACTCCTAAAACATGTTACTCTGAAAACATGTTACTGTAAAGATTCCTAGTTTTAGATTCACTTGTAAAGTAATACTAGCCATTGTTGGCTTAATAATTTATTGTAAGTTGCAAGTATAGAGTTTATTGTTGGCCTCTAACACATAGGGTCATTGCATACTTCTAGATTTTCTTATCAAATAACTTAATCTTTTATATAAATTTAGATTACCATTTAGATGAGACTATGATATTCAATATGTACCATTTTTTTTCAATTTAAATGAGATTATCAATTAACATATCAGACGACCCACAACGTCGGACTTGACCACTCAATGCGAGCCAGGTCATCCGATCGGTGCAAATGGTCGGTTCAGTAGTTTACTCCTTAACATAGACTAAATTGTTTAAATTATATATTTTATGAGTAAACACAAAAAAGTTAGAGTTTGGAATTTTGATTCATTTAGATTTTCTTAAAATTATTGAAAAAATCATTTTATCATACACAAAACTTGAATCAGAGTGAAACTCTTATCATACATAAAAGTTATGATAAGTTAGGCTAGATTTGAACATAGTACTCATTAGAAAACTAGCCTTTTTATTACACATAAATTAACACTTATTATAAATTGGAGGAATTTTGTTCGATCATGGTTAACTTTAAAAAATATTGACAAAATTTTCAACATACTATTAAATTTTAAAAAAATATATAATTATCTCTTTTATTTTAAATAAGGTTAATAACTAACAACACATATTTACTTAATAAATTTTTTAATTTACATATTTAACTAATATAAACAACAACAAACCAATTCATAAAGTCTCTGCTAACCGAAGACAAAAACTAATAACATATACAATTCTGATAAAAAAATGTATACACTATTATAAGCATTAACAATCAAATCAATAAAAAAATGAGATCTCATTATCTCATTAAAAAATATATCTCATTCTCTCATTAAAAAAATATCTAAAAAGCATAGAATATACACACTAATTAAACGTTAACAATCAAATCGATATAAAATGATTCCCATTATCCCATAATGAAAAGATTCTCATAAATATATTCTCTATTGTGAAATTCTTATAGGCAGGGTTGGAATTTGACAGGCATTTACCCATTTAGAAGCAATTTCCCCGCGTTGGAATAGGCGAAAGCCGTTTAATAAAAAGACTGCAAATTTTTTTTAAACGTCAGATTGACAGGAATGGTGATACGGTACACCATCCACGTGAATTTTGATTAGATAATTACAATTTGCCATGGCCCATCGGTTAGTGGCAGACCGGCGGTGAATGCGATTGACAGGAATAGTGATACGTTACACCATCGACGTGAATTTTGATTCAAATAATAAATGTTAATTACAATTTGCCATGGCCCATGGGCCGGTTAGTGGGCCGATTAGTGCCAATTGACAGTGGCTGTATGAACAATGACTTCGCCGATCTGTGTATCAGGATTCATTCCTTCCACTCCCAGTAGTGAGCAACAGTAGTGAGCAACGAGCAGAGCCTTCCATCGATAACAAGTTACAAGAATCAAATTCGAGGTATTTTCCAAAATTTCCAGTATCAGAGACGGGCCACGGCTTGCCATCCACCCATCGCATTCTTATCGCAATTTTCTATGCTATTTATGTACTTTTTTCTTTATTTTTTCTCTTTTGGGTTACGGACCACGACTCACGAGCTCTCATTGTGCGATGCAGAAGTGGCGCTAATTGTTTTCTCCACCAGAGGAAAGCTTTGCGAGTTTGCGAGTTCCAACTTCCAGGTATTTTTCCTTTCTTTGCAATTTCCCCAAGCTGTTCTTCTGATTAACCCACAAAAGAACACAATCAGCCAGCATTGTCAAAATGTATCCCAGGCTGCACAGCATGAATTCCATGGGGTATTCTTTGACACCCAAATCTTGAAATGTCTGATTGGAATCGCTCAGAAAGTGCAATAGGGCGGTGCCCAAAAACACGCCCCCTGCAAACTGAGTGCCCAACGCAAGAAAGCTCTGGTTCCACCTCAAGAAATAGGGAGAAATCTCTCCTGCAAAAGTCACTGCAAACAAAATAACCAGACACCATACTTTGACCAGTGTTAAACCCTTATCTCTCAAATCCTTCTTCTTTGCTTCATCGCCTTCACCGCTGCTGCCTGGCGCTGCATGAACAAAAGCAGAACAAGAAAACAAGAAGTTAGCTACCGACTAGAAGTAATGCCCATCGACATTTACAGTCCACTGTCGCCATGAATCTCTGCGCAAAAACTCTCGCAAGTTATAGGTGCTTTATGTTAATGAACGTGCCTTATCTGGTCTAGGTACAGCCAAAGGATCTGGACTTACCTAACCCATGAACAGACTCTATAAAAATCAATTATTTCTTTTTAACAGCGACATGTTTGTTGTTCTTGGGTTGCAGCATTGCATTGTTGACAATATACATATATTTAGGCGTCAATGATTTTTCAATTTTTGCCCTTGAAATGTAGTTTTTTTTTTTAACAGAAACTATAAAAGGTTTTTATAAAACAAGTTGTGCACAGCCATTCAATACAGATAAGATAGCAGAACATAGTGTTCATGCAGTTCAAAATTGCTGCACAATAAGCTTATCCGAGGAGTTTTCCAAAAAACTATACATAGAGTATTTTCAAAACAACTAGTGCCTGGGGTAGTGTATACCCTTATAAACTAATTACAAAGCAAAAGACAATAAAACATTTAACCATAATTAAAAGAAAACTGGTTATGGATTGCCTCTGAATTTCCTGGGCTGAACCACAGACTCTTCCTCCGTTGGGTGCTCTGCTGCTGCAGTGGTTTCGTCCACCTTGCTTCCCTGGTTCATGTTGATAAGACGCTGGAGATCTTCCTGGATCCTGTCAACTTTGCCCATTATCTCCCTGAGATTGCTCTCATTGTCATCGATCCTTGCATTGTGATTGCTGATTTGCAGAGAGGTGTAACTCATCGTTTCCCCCATGTTCTTGATCTCCTGCGTAGTTTCTTTGTTATCCATTATGCCAATCGCTATCATCTCATAAAGACGCCTAAGGTTTTTTTTCATGTCCATGATACCTGCATTTTCATTTGCTTGAGACATTCTGCCGGTTCCTGAGGAAATATCAATACGAGCAAAATTATAGTGCAAGGCACGAACAGAGCCTGCTAGCACGCAAGCCTGATTCTCGGCCAAGAGGCCACTTAGAATATAACTGAGCACTTTGAACTCCTGCTGCAGGGAGGAACCTTCTTTACTTTGCCTCTCTTTGCAGATTAAGGTGCCTATTGCACCTTCCTTCCACCCTGTGCAGTGACAACCCAAGACCGTGCCTCTCTCCAAATTGACAGTATGCGCTTCAGACGTGAGATTTGAACCAGAACTAGTGTTTGAATACCACAACGAGGAACCTGAGAGGGTGCTACAGGAGCAAGAGGAGAAGGCTGCGAGGGCAAGCCTTTCCTTCACAAAGGTTCTGGTGAGAGGGAGAGCTTCCCACGAGATCTCCTGTAGCCACCCTTCTCCAATGCCTACAATTACATTCAGAAGAACTCGCTCCGGAGGGACCTCATGATAAACAGAGCCAAGAGAAGGAGTAAAATGAGTTTGCATGTTGTTGCAGGGAGAAGACATACCGAGATGGTCGAAAAGACTTGGAGCGTGCGAGGAGGAGGGGCATTTAACCCAAGACCGGTAAGCCATTAAGCCAACAAAACCCAAGAGAGGAAGTGGGCAGAGAATGTACCACGCGGCGGGGGAAAGAGGGAAGGCAGGACAACGAAATAAATGGGAGGATCCTTCGGGAAGGAGCGTGGAATGGAGGTCAGCTGTTGGAAGGTGACGCAAGGCGGTGGGAGGAGGGAAGTATGGAGGGATAAGGGTAGGGGGTAGAAGGAAGAGGGGTTGAAGAGTGAAGGGAAAGGAGGGATAAGGGGAAGGGGAAATGAAAGGAGGAGGGGTGGAGGGATAAGGTGGAAGATGAGGGAGATCCTTAGAACTTCTTTTAGGGAGAGGGATAGCCAAATTTAGAATTGAGAAGGGCCTCATAACTTGTAAATGAAAGGAAAGCTTCCGATGTATCATTATGGAATGAATTTGATGATAGGAGTGTTTTCATTCTGGCTATAATGTCCTTGTGGAAGGGAGGCCCCCTTGTTAGCCAAAGCATCCGCTGCAGAGTTATTGTGGCGAAGAATGTGGAATGTCTCATAGGATTTAGACATGAGAGGCTTGGCTTTGTCAAACAGGCGGTGACAATTGACTAATCCAGAGGGATATCCGTTGATCAGTTTGAAGATGACATGTCGAGAGTCTCTGAATATCATTACCTTACGAAGATTTTTAGTGTCTAAGAAGTGTAGGCCCTATAGGAGTGCCAGCCACTCAGCCTCGTTATTGGTCCTAGTTCCTAGACCCCAAGCAAAAGTTTGTTCAACATGTCCTCTGGGATCCAGGAGGATCCCCCCCGCACCTGCCACCCCTGCCCTTGAAATGTATTTTCGTCCGTGTACACATTTACACTTGAGCTTCAATTAGATTTGCTTGTAAATAGGCTACAAAAAGAAATCCTTCTTTAATACTCTGCTCCTCAAAACCTAAAATACTAAACCGTGAACCTTATTTTCTGCAGCCGCAGACTCTAGAATCCAAGATTTGAACGCTTACTCCGCTATTGCGTGGAGTTTGAGATAAGGTAGAGAGAGTAGGAAGCTTTGGCGATAGGCAAAGCCTTATTCTAAAGTTTGTGATTGAGAGCTCAGAGAACTTTCAGGTATAGATTCTTCTAATCTTCACTATTTACTATGATGATGAGTATTTTCTGGAATTAAAAAAAAATTATGATTAGTTAAATGCTTAATCAAAATCATTTTAAATGCTTGAAACTTAAACTCTGTTAAATGCTTGAAACTTAAACTGTGTTAAATAAGAATTTTTTGAATTGTGTTAAATGAGATTTTTTTTTAGTTTTAGAGTTTAGGTTCTCAGGCTTTATCAAAATCATGAGAATTTTTTAGCTTTAGAGTTTAGGTTCTCACACTAATCATGATTATGGTGAGTTTTTCTGGAATAAAATTGTGTTAAATGCTTAATCAAATCATGATCAAGGTGAGTTTTTCTGGAATAAAAGTGTGTTAAATGCTTAATCAAACTTATGATTAAGGTGAGTTTTTCTGGAATAAAACTGTGTTAAATGCTTAATCAAAATAATGATGAGTTTTTCTAGATTATGATTGATTAAAATCATGACGAATTTTTCTGGATTATGATTGAAAATAGTGTTAGATTGAAACTTTCCTTGAGGTTTGAGTGGACAAAGGGATAACTACTAAGACCCAGTAGCTTAAAATAGAGTGTTTATATAAAATTGTAAAGGCTCACGATCAAGCTTTATGCACTACGAGTTGGAAGGAAACAAATGCACCTGGGTATATAAAACTGTAAACATTATCTTATTTTGTTGCATGTGGGAGTGCTCCCTAAATGCAAAATAAGCAGGCTGAGAGTTTAAATTGTCCAAGACAGCGCATTCACATTATAATGAGTTTGAGTGAGCAGGTGCCAAGATGATTTTTTCAGTTTTCTCAAATGTATTTTAAAGTGTCAAGACAGAGATGACAGTCAAACATTCATCAAAAGTCTGATCTCTAGTGTTCTAGCATTTATGAAATTTATAGATTTCGATGGAGCATCCAGCACCAAGGTTACAAGTCATGAAGATGAATAATATCAATTCCAGGTTGAAGAGCAAGCTTGTTAATAAAGATAATAGTCGAATCATTGCACAAAACATTGACATGAGGTTTGTAGGACATCTGGCAACAAAATTTGGAGTTGTTGATTCTACATGTGGCAGCTAAAGGAATCCAAGGAAATTAATCATCCATTGTTCCAGCCTCCAGGCAGAGCACTAGATTTTGAGCTAAATTTAGGTGTTGTAGACATTGAATGGGATGTTGGCGGAATATTTGGTTTCGAAGCAATCCTGAATGTAAACTACAACACTAAAATGTTTTAAAACTTTATTACTGACACGTACACATTTAAGTAAAACGTTATTACTGACAGGTACATATTTAAGTAAAATGTTTAGTGAAGGGTAATGTGAAACCCAAAAACGTCATTTTTTTTTTGTTTGATAGGTAAGATTCTAGTGAAATTCCAACACTGCTTATACCCAAAGACTTCAGATTCCCACTTACCCAAATAAAAATCGCAATCATACACTTGATTTGGTGAATCTGTCTATTTCGAAAAAACTGGCAAATGATCTGATCATGTACCCCCATAAACCCTAAACCCTGTTGAGAGACTCCCATTATTTCATGCCTTCGGCCATTGCTGCATCACACTTCATCACTTCGCCCATTTCTGCATTGCACTTCATCACTTTGCCTATTTCTGCATCTCATTAGTTTATTTACAGATAACAAAGGAGGTTTCAGAGAATACAGTAGCTCCCGTGCATTGAAATGGCTCAGTTGTCGGCTGTTTCCATATGTTGTTGGGCAAAGGCTCCAGTGTTCGGCCCTGCAAAGTCGAGTTGTTGGCACCCAAAAGGCATACACTTTCCACCTGCCAATGCAGTTGTTGCAAGTGAGTAGATTTCAAATTCGGTTAAAAATCACAGTTGATCCGCTGTTCATTTTTCTTATTTTTTTAAAAAAACCAGAAAAGAATTTGTATTAAATGGTCTAAACACATAACATATTGATACCATTGATGCTTTTAAACACCATTCAATCCTAGCTCTTCTGCTTGAAGCTAACCTTGAATCCACAAGTTTGTGGATTCACAAATTTACCTAATGTGCATCGCCCTTGTTCTTTCAAATGACAAACCAGTTTAGGAGGGAGCCTCTAATCTCGTTTACATCCCATAATTGAATCTGAACCAACTCTAATAGTTGTCCTCGAACTGATCCTTCAGAAAGCCAAAGTCAACCCTTACATTGGTTAGATACTGTCTATATAGGCTTGTTCATCTTTGATATTTAATCAGTGTTTGTACTTGAAGCTATATATTTGGCAACCAAAATCCTAAGTTAAAAAATTCCACAGTGATTTGGTGGCTAATACTTGGTTGAATGGAAAATGTTCTTAATACCCCACCCACCACAATCTTTTGGGGTTGTGATAACTTTCCATCTTGCAAGATGGCTACCTAAGTACTTACCACATCCTTTCCACGAGTAATTGAAACACAACCGTCGAATCCAATCCAATGCCCCTTTTGATATGTGGGCCATCAGATGCCAATATACTGGAATGGTCTCCTGTACCAATTTAATCAATCTAGTTGCCCTCCACAAGATATCAAACGGTTGCAGAAGTAGTGAATATGCTTCTCCACTCTTGCAATTAACCAAACCCATTCCACCTTCCCATATTTATTGAGCTTTAATTAAAGCCCAAGTATTTCACACCATCTTCTGTATATACCACGAAGGGAAAAAACAAAGCCCAAAAAATTCCCCTGACTTCAATCTCACCAACACAATAAATGGTAGACTTACCAATGTTAATTTCCATGCCAGTGGCCTGACATAAAAGCTCAATAGTAGCTTTATAATCTTGACTTTCATAATAGAACTCATGTAGAAAAGGATTATGTTAGAGTAAATGTGTTAGGTTCTCGTGACATTTAAAAGAAATTCCAATAATATTCCTCCTGCTCCTTTCCACATGAATAGCCCGACTTAGTCCTTCCACAATCAAGAGGAACAAATACATAGACATGGGCATCCTTGTCATAACCACCTCGGCGGCGTAAAGAATTTAGAGCCAAATACATTTATCTATGTAGCAAAAGAAGAAGAGCTTACACATTCCATAATCCAACTAACCAAATTAAAATTAAAACCAATATGGAGAAGTAAGAGTCTAAAAAAGAGCCAAGAAACTTTATTGTATGCTTTTGTTAAGTCCAACTTGATAATCACAGTTGGGAGACGTTCGGTTTTTATAATGTGTATACCTTCTTATGTCGATTTGATTGCCTCATGTATCAATCGGCCTTGTAGGAAGCCAAATTGTTCTGAAGAGATGACTTGAGACTATAATGGCTTTATATGGATTGCTATCACCTTTGAGATCATTTTATATATGTTGTTGTAAAGGGAAATTGGCCTAAACACTTCAAATGAGGTTGGAGAGTCAACCTTCCGAATTAATACCAAAAAAGTGGTGTTGAAACTACTAGGTATCCTTCTAGAAATTTTGACCTCCACCACCTTCAACAAATCCTCACCAATCACATCAAAGAAATCTATGAAGAATTTTGTAGGCCAACCATCCAACCCTACACTCTTATCCTTTTGGAAAGGACAGAGCATCGCTTTCAGTTCATCCTTGGTAATTAGACGAGCCCCTCCTCCTTGTCTTCCTCTATCATTCTAGGAAATTTATTGATCAACTTTAATAACATCTCTCCCAAATTGGCTCTCTTGCTCCATATAATGAGCTTGAAATGTTGAAACCCCAAACTAACAAGTTTGCGGAAAAATCCTTACTGTCTATCCAAATTCATCATTCAACTCCCAGATCATATCTATATTCTTGTAGTGCTTGGAAAAATTCTCATAGTACTTGGAATTTTGAGACCTGAGACCCTTTTCCTCTCCGCTCTCATTAGTCTTTCTTAATGAATGGTTTAAAATTGATCAATTTGATCCTCAGCTACAACCAATTGCCCATCCCTTTTGTGGTGACAATCCTACCCCCAAGCAACTACCTTTTTGTTTAGGAGTCACAGGGAAGTCACAAATTGCTCCCCCCATACTAGCATCCTCATCCTTGACATGGATCCACATCTCCCACTCTAATTTTTGAGCTTCTTCCTCACTCGACCAACTGGAGTTGAATTTAAATGGAGCCCCAGGTTTAATTTCATGATCCCCTATCTCCAAAAAGATTGGGTGAGTATTAAAAACTCCTACGGCCAATCCACAAACGCAATTTTTCAAAGGATTGCATAATATGTTCATGGACTAGAAAGCGGTCCAATCTCTTCAAAATTACTTCCATCCCTATTTTGTTATTGCTTCACATCGGTGTAATTATGTTAGGTTCAACCTCTACCCACCCTGCTTCTTCAAATTTCTCAAAGAAAAATTGCACATGTTGATCCCCTCTAGCTAATTGCCCCCAAACTTCATTTCAGCTCCACCCAGTATAATATTATTGACTTCAATACAACTCAAACTGCATAGATTTTCTTAGAATTCTTTTCTTTGTTTTCAAATGGCTCGTAGAAATTAAAGATAAAAGAGGAGCTATCCAACACTTACTATAAAGCTTCACACACCACTTAATGGACTTCAAATGAGTTCATCAACGAGAAGCTTTAATTTAACGTTGTTATGACTCTTCTAGAGTGTTGCGATTCAACGCAAGAAAACTCCAAAGTCCAAATCTTTTCCTAAACTTTGAAATCAAATAGTTAGCCCTACCCATAGTCTACTGAAGCAACAAAACATCCAGTTTCTCTTGATCAACTTACCTTTTGAAGGAGAGAATCTTGGCCTTCACTCCTAGGCCTCTTACACTAATTGATAAAAACTTAATTTGGATCCCTCCGTGGGGCCTTTCTATGCTCCAAGAACCTCATAAAGTAGTCTCTGTCTACCTTGGCGTATTTCTCTTTTGGCCTTTTCTCGTAGATAATGGATTGCTAATTTTTCGACTAACTTTTGTACTAGAACCCCACATCAAAACCCAAAGCCGGTGACACCACTAGATCTTTTGTTTGAGACCTTAACAAGTAGGGACCTAACCCCCTCCCAAAAGAGGATTGACTACTTGATCTTCCTTGGGACATTTCTAGGAATCGAGTAACATAGTCCACCTGTTTTGACAAGACCACCTTAAAAGGTTCTGATCGCATAGGTTGATCATTTTTGTCAAAATCATTTGAGAAGAAGGAACTGAGAATTTCAATGGGTTTGATCACAGAGATAGGATCCAAATTGGCTTCTAGTATGGGGATGGATTTCGAGGACTTACCGAGAGAGGAAGATGCAGGTGGGTCATTTTTCCATAAACACTCATGTTAGTCTAACCGGCTCAGAGACAAATCTATGTCCTTAAACAAATCATGAGTTATCTCTTAACATTCCTCTTGTCGCTTGTAATCAGAGTCTGCTGGGATGTTGAAATCAATTGCAACCATCTCCTTTTGAGAGTACTTATCCAAGTCTATTGACTCCAGGGCCTGTACTACCTCTCCCCACTGCACATCACCTGGGATGCTATCAGGATGCTTTTCACATCTCACCGGCTCAACCTCTTGTCTCAGCTTTGCCTTGGTACCCTTCTTTTTTGAAATTTGATGTTTGAATTGTTGATTGCAATATGTGAGGACATGGCCATAAAAATGGTGCATATCACACACTTGAAGTGAATATTGAGATAGTTTAGAGACAGGGTAAAAGAGCTATCCCCAATCACTTGGTCTTGATATTCCTATAGCTCGAGCCTCAAGTCCACCTCCACCAAAATTATTGTTATCATTCATGATCGGGAGTAAAAAATGCTCTTGTCAATTGCCATGAATATCCCCATTGAGTCTCCTATTGCTTCAAACCCTCTCTGACATAAATAATTCCAAGGGAAAATAGGAAAAATTAATCCAAAGTGTGGTGCACGGCATGAATTCCACTCTAGGATTGAATTACAAGTGCCATGTTTTAAGCACCAATATATGCTTTCCAAGCATCCAACAATGATGGAGTATCTTCTAAGCATCCTTAGAAGACTTGAAACCGAAAGCTATCCTATAATTGGCTTCCATTTTTCAAATACCCAATCTTCCACCGACTTCATGCCAAACCTATGCCCACAACTTCCAAACTCTTATACGCCCTTCAAGTTTCAAAATCTCCATGACAGATATATCCTTTCAAACAGCTAGAACAATACCCACAGCCCCTGAACCCTCTAGGTTGGAGCATTTTTTTGTTCTTCCAAAGAGGAGTCTTTAGCTCAAGGTTGAAATTTGTAGCCCTTCAAAAGATCAATTTTGCTTCCAACAGACCCAATTGAGTACATTGCACACTTCTAGGCATTGAAGCGTTGCTTGCTTGAGCCTTGCCATTGAAACCTCACCTTGTAACCTTCTTTTCCATCTCACACTTCTCCTTGCAAGGATCTGACATGTCGATGTGGCGACACACGAATGAAGGCTGACTCCAAATCTTTCCTTATTGACAACGTATTTGAGCCTACAAAACCGCTAATGCTAGATTGTACCCCATATGTCCTATCGATATCCTTTTCCCGGGTGACATGATAGGACTGCCCCACTTTACCGACGACGCTCGAATATGCATTAAGAAAATGGGGTTGGGCCTCTGTTTCAACCACAAAAATATCAGCTTTGGATAGGAGATCTTTTGAATAATTGACAAGTTGCACTTCCGCCCCCATAGGTTGATGTTGTTGACTAGGCAAGCACTGGTGAGAGCCCTCCCCTATCTTTGTGTACCTATAATTATAATTAATTTTACAAGTTGGGGCATTACACCAAGTAGCTATACTTGTTATCACCTTGTTCTTTCTTGTATACTCATGCAATGTTGCTTTTGGTCTTTTGGAAGGAGAATAAGACCATCAAAGGACTACATTTCAATATTGTTTTAGAATTCAAAGTTCCCACAAAATCAAATCTAAGAACTAGATGCCCTATCAAAAGTTGTAATGTTCTATATTAATTTAACTCATTAATATGTAATAACAACTTGAATATGCATAAAATTAAGAAGAGTATTGTCCAGTTTGTGGTTGAAATGGCATATATTTTGTTTAGCTTTTATTATTATTTCATTGTTATTATAAGGTGCTTGGCTTTAAAACTTTTGTCTTGCATCTTTTGTGTTTTTTACATTTTGCAGCAGAAATTTTCTTCTTGCTGATTGTTTACTACTTGCTCTAGAACATAAAACTTAAGATTTGTAATTGCAAAATTATTTGTTGCAGCTATTCAAATGGCATTGGCTGCTGAATGTGACACAAAAAAGGCAAATGAAAGGATTGGAGGAGGAAAACGTGGACAATTGAATAAAGTGGTTTTGGCCTATAGTGGTGGATTAGACACATCAGTGATTGTGCCTTGGTTGAGGTTTGTTACTTGTTTCAGCTTCTACATTAGTCTTTGGAATACATGTCTTGTTTGTTTCCTAGCCCTTCTTTATCTTTATAATATTCTCACTGTCAATACTGATTTTTAAATTTTTTTCATACCACTTGCTTGAGAATTGTTGTTTTCTCTTGATATGAAGGATCTGGATCTTGACACAAGTTTGAGTCCAATATAGATAAAATAAATGTATTAATGTCCATTATAGAAAGTTGGCAAGGAGACTCCGAAGTACAACCAAAGTGAATACACAGTGGGAGTGCGAAACTAGAGGAAGCGCTAATGAAGAGAGAGAGAGAAAGAGTAGAATGCATACAGATCCAGCTCAAGCATACAATGCATATGTCAAGGAGTGTTGGAACTAGAAGCAATTCCATGTTGAGCATACAATGTATAGGTTAAGGTGTGCTAGAACTAGAAGTAGAAAGAGAAATACCCTACCTTTTTTATATTTCAGTCGTGGTATGGTCCTGTTAAAGGATAAACAAAAATTAAAGAAGTTCGAATGGACCAATGGTCCATTGAGGATTCAGTTAGTCTCGAGTCTTCAGACTTGGGGATCCCCTTGAATCTTTTGAATGAGCCTTGTCAGTGGACACTGCCCTTCATTTGATGTGTTTCTTTAATGCTTGATTGATGATTATGAGTTGATGGATGAAATGTTTGAATGAAAGTATGTGTAACCTCTACACCTATAATGCAGGGTTGTTGGTTTTGCATTCAGTTCCATCATGAGCTTGGTTTGTCTCTCAAGTTGTTTCCTTTCACATCCCTCACATTAAATGCAACATGTGTTAATTGTTGCATCTTCTTGATTGGATTTGACTGGGGTGGTTCTATTTTGTTCAATGTCCATAATGTGAATGTACCATCTCCATACTAGACTGCAGTCACTGATGATACACTGTTGTCCCTCAAAAGCAACACTCCAATATATTTTTATCATACAATAAACTGAAAGGAGGATTTTCTTCAAACATGAAACAAATAAAATATTACTGAGCTCAAGAACATCACCTGAGGGTATCTGGAATGAAACGAAGCCATCTGCTTTGACCATCATCACCAAGTTGCATGGTCATATCCTTCTCTGACCCCTGAATCCTGCTGAATAGTGACTTGTCCTATGCCATATGTTCAAAGCTCCACTGTCCACATACCAACCAACATTAAATACGGTATAGTAGATAAACAAGAAGCCATGGAAAAGGTAGTCTCAAATTGAGAGGCCATTTCCTTTACTTCTGCTATAGTCCTGGTTGCAACTTGCTTCCATCCCTTTCCCTTTCTTCTTCAATGTACACAGACCTGTATAATATCCCATCTTATGACATTAAAGCACATGACCTTACAGAGGTCCTTCCTCTCTGTATCTATCCCAGCCTTCTTCTTGAAGCCTTTTTTCGCCACCCTTCTTCATCTTTCTTACCTGATTGATGGCATCTACTTTCCCCATGTTTTGAACATGATTGCAATCTGATTTCTTCCTCCACCAGAGCTTTGGAAAATCTAGTAGTTTCTCCCAAGCACAAATACCCTTAAGATATCCAAGGAGTAAGCCCTTTAAGGGTGATAGATACAATCTCTTGATCCTCTTCATTAGTTTCACTGGCAGCCAACTGATCCTGGTCAAGTAGTTCACCATAATATGTATCTTGCTTATGTGAATGGCTGAAAGCTAGTTTCTCAAGAGCTTCGATCGAGAGGTACACAAATTTTGAAATAACTTAACCAAAGTATTAAACATGCTCTTACATGACATCTAATCAACAATGTGTGAGATGAAGGGATCTTTCATGAAATCAAGAAGGATTATCTTCACTTTGGCTTTCTTTTTTCGATGAGCAGCCAATCGTGCTGGATCGGTAGGTTCTGGAATGTTCTTTTCAACGTGCTCCCAAAGATCAACCTCTTCCATAAGGATCTGAAGCTTGAGATTCTATGGAACAAAATTTGAAGCTACATCTAACTTTTAAACTCTGTTAGACCAAGAGTAACCTTAGACATCTTGAAAATGTCTCAAGTGCAAAAATCAACAGAATTTGAAGTACACGAAATAACCCTTCCGGGGTGAAGGTACTTATCTCAAGGAACCTAGGGTTTCATACCCAATGACCTTTACTAGGTCAAGTACTTGTCCCAAGTAATCACTAGCTAAAATACAACACCCTCTTACTCAAGACTAATATCAACTACAACCATTCTGATAGCATGTTGAAATTTCATTTGCACCAGGCAATTATTGCAAATTTAAAAGTTCACTTTCTTTTGGGAAGGTTCTTTAGATCTGAACCCTACAAATTTGATCCTTTAGGGCTGCTGTAAATTAATGTGTAAAATAGCAGAGGAACAATCACAGTAATTCACTTATATTAGCCCCAAAGTTCATGGCTATTCAAGGAGAAAAGATTACACTTATTGCAATTTCCAACCTTCTAGAGCAAATTCATTCCAATTTCCAATCCTCTAGGGCAACTTTACATGGATGAATCAGATCTGAAAACCCTTCTCATACTACAGATATAACAGCAAACACAATAGAAACAGATGACTGTACTGTTATTTTCAATTTGTTAAATTTTCCAAGCCCTCATTGACTACTGTCTTATGCATTTTTATTAAATAAATCAGATCGTGAAATTACCCAATAACATAAATTAAATCTGAGCATGCATCAATCACACTTATAGCTAGAAAATACAAACAGCGGAAGCATACAACAATCTACACACATGCACTCCTTCAAATAAGCTTTTCATTTAATACTTCAAAGCTTACAAGAAAACCTCCCCAACTGCCAAATAACATGCAGCTGTCCTGTACACTCATGAAAAAATTTAAAATAGATCTGCAAAGTTATAGGATAAATCTGCCCGGCAAAACTGAGAAAAACTGGCCCCTGAAACTTGTTAACATCACTGCAGCCTTACGGTCATCCTTACGATTGTTACTGCTGCTGCACGCTGAAATTTGCTGGCTGCAGGCTGAAATATGCCTTGTGCTTCTTTCCAGCTCTCTAACTCTGCTCTTCTACTGAGCTTCTTCACCTTTTGATCAACCTGTCTTCGAGCAAAGATATGAATGTGTCATTATCTTCTACTTTGACCTGTCGTTATTCTTTAGGTGCAACCCTAATATACCAAAACCCTAATCTCTTGGTGAGATTGATGATTGAGATTAGGTTACATCACTAATGCATTAAAATTGCACTTTATTACACTCAACAACGAAATATAAAACTTTCACTTTAATAAAGTGCATTACAAAATAGATTTGACGTGGATGACTTCATGCATGTTTGACACAAAACCTGTGTGGAAGTTCTTGTTTGAGCTACCAAACATCAACACAATCTTAGTGTTAAGTCCTTTAATAATTTCTGTCTAAGTTGCACGAAACGGGGAAACGGGGACAAAACAAGGAAACTCCGAAACATGGGAAACGTGACCCCCCAAATTTTGGAAACTATAACTATATATATATATATGAGCAAGAACATTTTTATTTTAAAAAATAAATGTGAAATATAAATAATAAATCATACGTGTCAACAATTCATTGCCTATATTGAGATCCTATTCATCAATATCACCCTATGCCTCCCTCCTCTAGGCTCTAGCCTTTGACTCTAACTCGAATTTTTAAACTTGATCCTCCAAGGACATCAGTCAATGGCTCAACACCCTACAATTTTGATGAAAATTCCTAATCCAATTGTTAAAATAAGGTAGCAAAAGCTTTCCATGCTTAATAAGTGATTTTGTTTGAGTGAAGAGGAGTTCAACAATCAACACTATCAACAACAAGGTACACATAGGGGTTGATGTGCTTGATTAAATGCCAATTCCATACCCTCATACATGATAGAATCTGGTGGAAACTTTGAAATCTTGAAAACTATTAAGTCTGCTGAATTTTGAACGGGATCTAAGATTCTACTTTTTACATATGAAGTCTGATGAGGTTGGAACCACTCTCAAATATCCTAAAACAATGAATGGTAATGTTAATATCACCAAAAACAACTGCTCCATGGCGACGTTTTTTGGAAACACTACCTCATTGACTGCAGCCATACCAAAAACACATTTCTGTACAAACTTAACGCGTTTCCATCTCGAAAACATGTTTCGCCCGTACAAAAATGTGTTTCCGTGCTGTATGGTACGCGTTTTGGAGTTTCAAAATGGGTGGAAACAAGGTTGGGGCACACGTTTCCTGCAACATAGGTTTTTCCTAAGTGTGTCAAATCGGCAAGAAAATTAAGAGTTTGAAGTAGCCATTCCAAGAAGATAAAATGCTGAATTCAAATCTGCAGTATACTCAATATGTAGAGAGATGGAAATCTCATATATATATATATATATATATATATATATATAGGCTCAATGAATGAAGTACGTAGATACCATAGCCTCCTCTCATGGCTAGCGAAAAATCAAGCCACCCAAGATGCCCTAGCTAGGGTTAGTCAACAACCGTAGCTCTTCCAAGTGCAAAAATCCCTTGAACACTATCTCCACGGCAAGACATCCTCTACCACTTCATTCCTAATACATCCAAGGGTTTCCAAGCTCTAATCTCTGGCCTTCAATATGAAACCTGAACCATAGAATCCAAGATGCTCCAAGACACCAAGAATTCCTAGCACCTAAGAGAGAGAGAGATCAAATGTACAAAGAATAATCTCAAGAGAGAGAGAAATTGTCCACCCCTTCTAGGTTTCCTCATATGCTCCATAAGATTTTCTCTCAAATCCTAGCCCATCACCAAGAGTGCACTCCAAAGAAGAGACACAAATGAATGTGTGGTGTGCTTTGTTTGGAAAGGATCTCTCCTTTCTCTATTTATATGAGAGGTAAGGGAGGCCTAGATTCTAACATAGGTTGGCCTAAGCCTTACGAGCAAGCCTACTAAACATAAGTCATGCACAAGTGAAGCACTCCACTCCTAGAGTACAAGCTCCAATGATGATGTCATGCACAATGGTGATGCTAGGTGATGAAGTTAGCAAGGCAAGTCCACACCACTCCATCCCAGCCTCCACAGATTCCATCCATCTTTGAAATCCAAATATTTTGTTGCAGCAACTACCACGTGCAAGAGAATTGTTGAAGCGCTAGGCATCCCCGAGCCATCTCCAGTCCTCTGAACTGGAAACTAACTACCACATGCCATCTAGGGTTTGTAGCCCTTTTGCACAATGCACAACACTCAACATATACTGAGGGGTTTTGTCACACCATGTGTTCGTCATGTAGGGCATTCATCATCTAGGCAACAGATCACTAATGCCCTAGGGAAGAACAATTAGCCAATGATCATCTGAGGCTTGGTATCAACTAAGATAGCTATCACTAGTGTGCATATCCGTCATGAACTATCTCTCATGCTACAATCCATCTTGAACCATTCGGGGGCTGAGCATACACCATGTCCCCAAATCTCATGAAGCACTTCAAACATGGTGTAAACACTTTTGGAGTATCCCGAAAGTCTAACACCAAAGACAAACTTTAGCCTCTAAGGTTGTTTTGCACACATTTTTTGGTGTCTAACCAAAATGAGTGATTGAATTCCAAAAGAGGTCACTCAGATATTTTTGGCATCTATGAGCTCAACACAATTGATGGAATTTATTTATGAGGCTTGTAGGTACAAAAACATAAACATGCATTAAAGTTTTTCCTCTAAGTAAGCTATTTTGGTTTCCCACATTATGAAACCTTAAGATCCAAAGGAAAAATGGAGCATTTGACCCCTTGTTGGAAAGATCTTCATGTCCTCAGTTATGTTGCACTTGTAACCAACGCACCTTCAGATGTGCCCCAAGGAGAGCGAGGCCATTTTTTTACTAGGAGGGGTGTTATTCAGCAGTGGTGGTCATGGCCAGGCCCTTTGGTCCTTCCTTTAGGAGTACTATGTCTTAATGGCACTGCTGACTGCCCTTTGTTGGGGTTTTTAACCCTGGGGTTGGTGTTTGGGGATCCTAGGGGTTGATTACTTATTTGCTATTCTCATTTACACCTGCAAACACAACAAACAAGATGTTAATTAGGGGTTGAACAAGTCCTAAATGATACAATACTGTTGACAAACTCTCTTATGCTATTACATCAGACTTCATTGGCAAACTTATGCAGTATGTCATCTTTCTTATGCTCAGATAGTATAATTGTTAACTGTTGAATGCTTTGGAAGGTGACTGATATTTACTTGTGGATGATTATGGGTGAGGTGTGAGCTGTACTGTTGAGATACATTATATGCTGGTACTTCTTATTACTACTCATTCTTGCACCATTGGTTTTTTACTGTGTTATTCTATATCAGACCTAATGAATGCTAGTTACACTTATACCTATACTTAAATGAATGACATTTTGTGAATAACATATGCTTTCTCTAAAGTTGGAATTAGTTGCTTACTTATTATGAATGGATGTATTAGTGAATGGGAAATGATACACTGACTTGTGTTTACAAGATTTACATTCTTATAGTACGTTACTATGTCCTACTCATTCCTTAAATTGAGTCCATTAAGGCACTGGTCACTAACCCTTTCAAAGAAGATATTGTTTGGTGTCTAAGTGTCCTTACAAACTTGCTATTAGGGCTCTCCCCTAGGAGGTTCCAACTTCCAAAGAAGTTTGGAGAAGTGACTAAGGTGACAGTGGTCACTTTCTTTTGCACATGCTTATCGGTGAGTAGCCCAACTAGTTCATACGGTAACATCCTCTATGCTTTACAACATATGGTTTGAGGATCCATAGTCAAATGAATGAGTTATTGTTTTATAAATCCGGGAAACCAATGGACTCGGCATAGTGCTTATTTTAATTCCTTTTTATTGTTTATGGGGCCTTCTTTGGGTTTGATTTTATCCTTGAGCTTGTATAGAAGGTGTTATGATGCTCGTTGCATTCCTGTTGTTGTCTTTGCCGCTCTTTGGTTTTCTTCCTACTCGAGCATCCCAACAGTGGTTTTAGAGACCAATAGTTCTTTAGGTGTGTAGAAAGTATATGCAGAGTCTCAACTCTTGCTTATGCACAACCAATATTGTCGTCCGATGGATACTCTTATTTGCTATGGTATTTATGTTGTGATTGTATCTATCTTTCTATTTGTTTCGTCTGTGATTATATCTATCTATTTGTTTGCTGTGTATGATATCTATTTGCTAGATATTTGATGTACATATTATTCTCTAGCTAAGCCTTGGTGTTGAGTATCCATAAAACCCCTAATTTTCCTGCTTTCTCTATTTGAATTTGGAATTGTCTCTTTATCCACCTGAGACCTACATAGTCTCTTTACCTGTGTATTTATCAGAACTTGTACGAAGATATGTTTTAGCTCCATTATTTCCTTAATTTGAATGTCATTTCATTATGCTTAGTTTGTCCACTGCTAGAACTGTTGACTGCCTCTTCCAATCTTTGTCAACTATTGATATTTTCCTCAGACCTGGGGCATACTATCTCCTTGAGCTAGTGTATCGACTTAGTATTCCTTATCTCTACTCAATTTACTACACCAAGATGGTAACCAAATAAAATGGCTCCCAAACATGCAACACTAATATATGGCAATACTGTTATAGAAAATGAATATTTTCCAGACATTGTTGATTGCCATCGTAAGCTTTATCCAAAAATTTAGAAAAACCCATGCTTGTTTAATAAACCAAAATTCAGTCTCTTTTCCATGCATGTTTGTCACGATTTCCATATTGAGAAATTCAAAATATTGTGTCGTTGGAATTTTTAACGGAAGGTCCCTCTGTCAAATTTAGCAGCTAGGTCGATGATCCGTTGCAAAAATTTATCCATCCCTAGATTTGGTTGTGCCGATCTAGAGGCAAGAATTTTTTTCTTTCTATGATAGCCTGCATTTCTTCCTAGTTCTCGTCTTCTTTCTCTTCATCCTCCCTCTGCCTAGCCACCATCTGTGCAAGAAGATTCTCCACCATAGTGGCTTGAGTAATCTGAAAATTATGTCTGTGAATGTCTCTCCACACTTGATCAAGACTCCTCCCTTTTGCAACGCTCACTTGGCATTGCAGGCCACAATATGGGGAGCTGAGAAGGCCATCCTCTAGTTACTCTTTCCTACATCGCCACCGTCATGAAGCTTCTCCACCTACTTTTGCTAGATGCTCAAGCTAGAGCCACCTAGACAAAGTTAGAGCTGCAGACAAAGCCAGAGCTAGAGCCAGAGCGATGTTCCACCTGAGCACCTATTGGTTTGTGGCTATCCAAAACCACCAATTTAGTAGAATACATCAACATTTATCGCTTCTGCTTCAGTTTGTTGTGGTCCTTAAACCACCATTTTCCAGAGGGAACCATTGAGCCAGAACCTGAGTTAAAGCCAAGTTTCAGAGGGGACCGCTGGGCCAATACCAGAGTGAGTGCCAAGTTTCAGAGTTTGTGGTCATCCTTAAACCACCTCTTGATAGCTTCAGTTGGTTAGTGGTCTTCTAGAACCATTGATTTAGTAGAAGACATTAGCTTCTGGTAGCTTTTGATTTAGAGAGCACCTTTAGCCATTTGCAATTATCCTTCTCCATGTTTCAATTCTCTACTTCGGATTAAGGGAGGAAATGTTGGAAACATTAATCCTTTAGGGTTAATTATTATTATATTTTGTACTACTATTAATGTGAGTTGGATACCAAGAGTCACAATGAATAAGTAAAGTCATCGGGAGTCCAAGAGACAGCTTGGAAGATGAAACCAAGGGTCATATTGATTTTATTTATATGTACAAAACTGTTAATGAAAAGAATCTCATGCTTATTTTCATTCCCGTTGCATTCTGGTTGCTTGTACTTGCTGGTCTTGGTTATCTACCTACCTAGGCATCCCAACAAGATGTTGAAAGCTTCTTGTGTCGCATTTAAGGGAATTCGATTGTTTGAATGCAATATAGACCAATGTTGAAAAACTCTCCAAGAAATCACGATTTTTTCCTTAAGCAGAAAAATTAGCTGGAAAACATCACGATTTTAAATTAAAAATTAACCTTGTGACTTGCGGGTCGATGGAAAAAAGGGCCCAAGAGAAGGAATCCACAGCTTAAAAGGGGATAAGTGAGTTTTTTTTTCAATTGCTTGAGCTGATTGTTGGAGGAGTGAGAAGGGCAGGAGGAGACCATTAACCACTTTGGATGCATCCAAACACCATTTATCATCACCATTAAGAATTTTTGTGGAGCAAGGGTCGAAGAATCAAAATTTGAAAAAATATATGCAAAGAGACGCAGTAGGTTAGAATTTCAACCAAGCAATTGCATTTAAATTTTTAATGTCATTTATGAATCAATGATCCTCTAGCATATTATAATTTATTAATTTATGACCCTCTAGACATAAAAAAATTTATAACCTTCTTACAGGTTGGAGTTCACACATCTTAATGACTTGGTGTATGTCCGTCGTCCATTACAATCTTGTCCTGTGGATGAGACAAATATAGAAAGAACCAGATGTAGATGCCATCTCCTTTGACAATATTGATATATTGTCTAAGTGGAGGGTGGAGATTGAGACTCCAATCATGGAGGAGTCGCCTGCATGGCTAGAGCTAGAGGAGGGACAGGAGGAGGTCAGAGACACCATGGAGGGTGATGTGCTAGCATCGCCACCACTTTCTACATCGATTGATACAACTAGTCCTCCATCCATCACTCATTGTCCGATTTTAGATGGAGGGCTAGGGCCTTTTGCTTCTACTGCTAGTGCTAGGGCCAGCCCTGACAAATGATTGATGACCTTTTCCTATAAAAGGGGAAGAGGGCATTGGTATTAGATAGCTAGCTGCTAGTTTTCCTCAGATACATTTCTATATGTGATGTCATTTTGTATTGGCTATCCACTTATGAGTCCTTGATTGGTGGACAGCTATGATGTTTCAGTATTCAATATCAACTTGGATGTATCATTTATATTTGGCATGACTACATGATGATGATGTATATCAGTGCTTGCTCCGTATTTATGTTCCAATGTGTTTATCTGATGTTATTGTTGTTTATATGTTTAAAATTCTGAAAAATGAATGTGTTTTGTATTTGTTAATATTTGTTGAGGTTTGCCGATTTTTTTCGATTTTTTTGCCGATGTTGCCGAGAATTTGTATTTGGGACCCTTGCTGACTTTTTTCCGATGCTGACTTTTTCAACATTGACATTGACAGATTTCGTCTCGTTTAATGTCGAATTTCTGTAAATACTAAAAGAATGTGATGGACCTACTATTTTTATGGAAGGACTGCTTGTTTCTACTCCCAGCAGAGAATGTTTAAGCTCACCTTCAAGCTTTAATATCTATCATAACTTGATATTTGAAAGGTGTATGACATGATGGTTTTGTAGTATTTTAGATTCCCTTTGGGCAACTGACTGTAAACTGAATAATGTACTAGTTTGGCACTACATTTCTAGTTTTTTTAACTTTCTCATATTACATCAAATATGTTACTAGTGTTACTAATTACAGAATGGTTCGATGTATTTGTTAGAAAATCTTAGATATAACATGCAATGAGTTTTTGATCTCAGGCATGAATCTTTTTTCAAGTAATAACTCGATAATGCATAAAATTATGTTGGAAGTAAAAAATATGCTTCACTTGCTGGCTTCAAATTTGAGTACTTACAGGTCAGTAGAGGATGACTCTGATCAACTTAGATGCTGCCATGCAGGGAAAACTATGGCTGCGAGGTGGTTTGCTTTACTGCAGATGTTGGGCAAGTATGCAAAGGAGTATCACATTTGTATTGTAGTATCTGCTGCTATAACTCATTAATACTATTAATATGTATTGTCTGAAGATTTCTCTGTATATTTTTTCGAGAGAATTGCTTTTGCCAATCTTAAAGTCTGCTAATCTCACCTCTCAATACCATGCTCTTATATCTACTCTTGTGGAGAAAACTAAATTTGTAGAGAAAAACATTAATGATTTTCTAGTTGTCGAGAACTGTGCTCTTTAGTTTCTTTACCCAGCATTATTAATTGTGCTCACTACTGATATTCATAACCTGACATTTGTTTCCTTTTCTGCACCAGCAGCCTCAAGTGTTGCATCACTTGCATGTCGATAGATATAGCAAATTAACACTTAGCAAATGTTCTACTTACAGTCTGTTCCCGAGGATAATCAATACAATTGTCTTATTAATTACCAGATTTTATTTATAATCAAAGTGCTTAAATAGATCCTCCCGATGATCTCAAAATCCACTGTCTATAGTGGTAGATCTATATTTTCAAAATCACGCAAGGACAGACATTCAATAAATGCAGTTTTCAGTAGTCAATCAATCTCAAAACCTTGTGAAGTGGGATTTAGTAGTTGCGAATCTCCAATAGCTATTTACCTAGCAAAATGGACAGACATACACTTTTTCCCTAGAAGCCCTGCAAAATAATCCATCATTCATATCCAGATTTCACATCCAAGAATGGTCCAGTTTCCCATTAAAAGCATTTTCTTTAGCCTGAACTGAATTCTTTTGAGAATAACAGCGTCTTAAAAACCTATCTAGCACTTTTGAGTAATGTTTTGCTAAATTTTGGAAAAGCAGGTAATCTTATCTTATCCTTCTGAAATCTTGAAGTAATGGAGTTTGTCGACCTCTCCTCCATATTGTCACTTTCACTGCTACACATGTTGCCAGTCTTGGGAAGTTCAAAATTTTATTGTAGTAGGAACTGATCTTTTTATTTAGTGATTAGTTTTCCGCATTTTGACTGTGGACATGACAGCTTGTTGTATGGAACGTCACATGACAGCATATGATGGAGCTTCAAAGAATTTTTTATTAGACATATTTGCTTATAATTATAAGTTAAAAAATGCCAGAGCTCCTCTACAATATAAATCATGTCCTCAGAAAATGCCAAATTTGTTCCTCAAGCAAGTGAATAATGGCAAGATATTGAACTTCTGAACCTTGTTTGTGATTTCCATTTCCTCTACTAGAAGAGCTCATTGTGTTGATCAAGTCTTCACTAAAGGCCTAACCTTCTTTTCATTCAGAGCTTGCCTTGCCTTGATTTTATCCATTCATTCTTTTTTCATCAAGGGCATCCATAGATGCATTGTCACTTTCTTTTGTCATCAAGGTCATCCATAGATGCCTTGTTACTCTGTTCTTGCTTGAGATGTCAGCATTGAACTCCCTGTGTTTCTCCTGATTAAGTGGATTTTACTTTCAGCATTTTTGTGCATTTGTCATAATGCTTGAAGTTGGAAAATCTCTCAGCATCCACGGCTATGCCTTTCTTACTCACTCTTCTTCATAGATTACAAACGGTTTATTTGTATGTTCTTAGTGCCTTGTCTTGGATGTTGTGCTCAATTTCTCATTATTTAAGTTGCAAAATTTGATGAATCTTGTCAAAAATTTATAAAAAAGAACATTTGTGAGTTGACTTATATCTTAGGAGGTCCCTTTCTTTTTCCATCTAACCACATCAACTAAGTGAGTATCTGTTTGGCGTGCACCTGAGTGGGCCCAATGGTTAAGAACGTGTGTTATCTTGGGGGAGGTCACAGGTTCAATTCCTGCGGGGACAGGGCTGCACATATTGACCTGTCACAGTGATGCTGAAAGGGTAGGCATCTCCTTGATGCGAAGTCTTGGCCCACACTGACCTATGAGTTATTGGTATATGTGGCTTGCGGGTTGTTGCATATACTTTTGGGTGGTTGTTAAATTACCATGGTTTTAAAAACTAGGTGAGCATCTGCTTGTCCATTAAATTGTAAACATAACCCAGCTCAACCCTTATAATTTTCTTGCCCATTTCCTGATTCTTTTTTCTATTTCAATGGATACCATTTGTTTTTATCTTTCACCTATTAGTTTTCTACATGAGGGAATTAACAGTTTGGAGCGCTGGGACTTTAAAGTTTAAATAATGTTTTTTTGAGTGAAGAGCTATGTTTTGTTTTGTACTTTGGCTTGGCATTACTTTGCTTTTGAAAATAGTACTGTTAGTTATCTAAATCTTCTGATTAATGTTTTAAAACATTTTATATGGGTTATGTAATGATGCATGCTGGGAGTCTATTTTTATGAGCTATAGCAGTATGAATTGGAAAACGTTTCCAGAAGAGAGTTTATTTTTTGTTTAGTAAACTAAAAATTACATATTGACAATCCTGTATATTTTGTTTGGTGATCACAGTACTGTGCTATAATAAAGAATTCTGAAGCAGAATATCTATGAAAAATAGGAAGCATATTTTGTTATTTTTATGTGCGGAGCTACTGAGGTATGGCTTAGCATAAAATTATATTGGCATATTATAATATGATTTTCATTTATGTGGACATTTTGTTTCTTGAAGGGCATGGGAGAAATGGAAGGTCTGGAAGCAAAAGCTAAAGCAAGTGGTGCAAGCCAATTAGTCATTAAAGATTTGAAGGAGGAATTTGTAAAAGAATATGTCTTTCCATGTTTACGGGCTGGTGCCGTTTATGAGAGGAAGTATTTGCTAGGGACATCAATGGCTCGTCCTGTCATTGCAAAGGTCAGCATTATCTGCAAGTGTTCTTGACTCGAATCTGTCTTGTATTAAATGTTATGGGCCATAGGATTTCTGCTTGTAAATATTGTTACTTTGCATAATCATTGTTAGCTAGTTTTTTTCTTGATGTGGTTGTGGAATTTGTTAATGGTTACATGTGAAAGCTATGCAATTTTCTATTTCAATATATTGATTTTCGAAGCATATATGGTTACTCTTTTCAGACTATCTGTAAATGGAAAATTTTCTATAGCATCATTGCAAATTGGTTTTTTACTTCATTTATAAATTTTTTATGAAGAATGTTTGTTACCTTTTGTTTTGATTAGCACTAGGTCGGCATTGACATGGCTAAGTCAACTTGATATCATGTCAACCTTGATTAGGCTCGTTGATCCAACAAAAATACTACCCAAGTTGACTTGATTTGGCCAAAATGACAGTTAGTTTTGGCTTGGTAACTCCAACAACCTTGTCAAAGTCAACTTGATATGGCTTGGTGANACAAAAATACTACCCAAGTTGACTTGATTTGGCCAAAATGACAGTTAGTTTTGGCTTGGTAACTCCAACAACCTTGTCAAAGTCAACTTGATATGGCTTGGGGATTAGTAGTTGGATGAAGGACAAGTTCAGTTTAAATAGGAAATTGAACAATTAGATTCACGTCGACATCATCATTGAAAAGTTAATTCAATATCATAGTTGATTGTGATTCAAATTGGTGACATAACTACTTTGCTATGCAAGCTACTGATCAACTTCTACTTGGCAACTTCAACAACTATTTTTGAGATTGGCTTTGATTAGATATGTTGTTCCAAATGATTTACAAAAGCTAACTTTGATTTTGTTTGGTGACAACAATAGTTTCTACCCAAATCAACATTTGAGTTAGATAGGTGACTTCAGTTGGATGCATAAGTTGATTTTGAAGCAACATCCATTTGCACAAGTCGATTCCATTCCAAAATTGACTACATTAACCCGATGTTGACAAAGTGCATAAGTCAATTTTGAAGCAACATCCATTTGCACAAGTCGACTTTTTTTAAAAGTTGACTACATTAACTTGATGTTGACAAGGAAAGCAAGTTAACACAATACCCTTGTCCAATTGGACTTTACTAATTGAAATGATGTTGACATTGGCATTGACTTGACGAGACAACATTTATAGTGCCTTTGAGAAAGGGGAATAGTTGCAATAGTAACGTGTCAATTTAAAGAGGTTGCAAAAGTGGTTTACTTGTAAGAAAAAATATTTATTTGTGATAACAATCAATTGTAATTGACTAACAACCCCATTGTATACATTATGCAATCTAAGAAGGCAAAAAGGGATGGAGAATTCATCAAGGAATGTATACTAAGTTTGTTTAAGCTTAAGTGAGATTTATAAATTTAGGATAACCCTATGCAATCTTAAGTGAGGTTCATAAATCCACGTTGACTTTGTTTGCTCTTAGGTAAGCTTTAGGAAGTAGTTTGTTTAGTAATGTGTATAGTTTGTAGCTGAAGCATAATGATGGTGGTTAGAGTCCAAAATTCTCTCAAATGTGTCACGTCCCTTCCCTCATCCCGACGATGGAGACGATGCGACCCACACTGTTGTTGCTATCAAAAGGGCAATCTAGCCCATGAACCATAATAAACAAATGCTTTGAACATAAAATAGATGTACAGATGCATTATGCATGAAATATACATTGGAAGCAAAGCATTCATTCAAGCATTCGTCATTTTCATAATGATTTATAAAACAAATACATTGCAGAGGTTAAACACAAGAAAATACTTATCTTGAGAAGAAGCTTGCCCGCAACTAGCTATGTCGCTGCAACATTCCACCCAACCATAGGCCGGTGTGCTCATCAATCTCTCAGCACCACTGCCACCCCCGAGTTGGGCACGATCTCGACAAGGAACTAGGGAACACAGACTTACACGCAGCAAGACCATACACCCACAGTGAAGCCAATAATCACATCCAAACACAGTGAGCCCACTAATAGATGGGTTCCTTGGACTTACTCAGCCAAGCCAACACAAGGATGCACTTCACAACAAAATACAAGTTCTGGGTAGGGACAAAAACGTCTTGGGAACCAAAATCGAAAATGGCAAATGCAGAAAAACGACCCAAGTGATCAAATCATTTCAAGAGACGTTTAATGGCTTCACACAAGCAAAAACGACCTCTATTCACACCCATATCGTGGATCTACCTTCCTAGCCACTGAGCTTTACAAAAACGAGTTTCTCGGCATGGAGAAAATGAGAAAACAACAGAAAAACGTGGGGGTAAATGCACAGTAAGCTCCAGCTGCGTGAGGAAGACAAACATGGCCTCTTAAAACCCCCAAAGCGTGAATCTGAATTCTGAAAACGCCTATGGGCATTACAGGAGCAAATACAATCCCAGCAAATACCAAAAGTGCAAATCCCTGCTGCTCATGCACTCAACAACTCAAAAACGACATCCCAGCCATGGAGAAAAATGGAAAAACTATAGAAAACGTGAAGGAGAGAGCTCAACCATCTTCAACTGCGTGAGAGAGCCCAACGTGGATGAGAATGGGTGAGGAATGAAAGACATGGGTGAATAATGGCTTGGGCATGCCTTTCCCAGCAATTACTTGCTTCACAAGTCAAAAACACATTTTTCCAAAATGGGTGATCTTCCCAATTCGAATTTGACCTCCATACCTTTCCCATCCCAAGGAAATACTTCCTCAACCAATTTCTGGCAGAAATAAATGATTGGCACAAGAAGACAAAATGGGTAGTTGACAACTTTATGGTTTTCCCTTTGACATTTGGCTTTACCCTATTGGCTCAAGGGTTTGAATGTTTCCCCCTCCCTATTCCTTGTGAAATCATGCCCCCCCCATCTCTTTCACGTTGCGGCGCATAACTAGTTGTGGTATTTTTATTAATTGCATAGTTACATGATGTAGAAAATTATATTGTGCCATCGGCTAGCACGATAACCATCGACATCGATTTTTAATTGCCGAAATGTAAAACACTAAATCCATGGTGGGGCCTTTGCCTTGAGCTCCACACCATGATTTATTAACGCTATTTACATCATATATAATTTAATGCAATTGGGGTTGAAACCGGGGTATTACAAAATGTATCGAAAACCTAATTCCTAGGGTTTTCTTTGTGAATATTATAAATATTTTTAGTTTGCAGTTATGCATTCGATGAGTCATGTACCTTGGAATATGAAAGGCTAAAGGTTGCCTCGCTTGCTGTATAAATAAACCATTCACCATCAATTAAAGCATCAATCAACGGAGTTATTACCTACATTGGTATCATAGCCTAGTCTCTATCTTAATTTGATGGTTCTCCTATTGGAAAGGGAAAGCTGCAGCTCAAGAAGAAAAAATCTATCAAATCCAGGAGGCAGTCGAGGGTAAAGATCAAGAGCAGAATATAAGCATGGATTGGGAAAGTCAAAAGGCAACTCTGTAAATTTTTTATGATGCAGAGGAGAAGGAAAAGAATGAGCTCGGAGAAACTTCTACTCCCCATGGCAATTAAGCTTCTGCCTCGTGTTTTGAAATGCAATGTAAATGCTTATTGTTGGTAGGACAGTTTCTTTTCATATTTACCTGCAGGTATTATAGAAGTAACAGAATCAAGGATGAATGTATTTGTTTTGTAAACTGTAATCTTGTGCATTTATTAGATATCTATTTCTATTATGCTCAAACTAGAAGAAGCTAGAATGTAATCACGGGTCATTTGGTTAGCCACTGACCTTTTTATGGATAATACAAACAGTAACCATTTTTGTGAAAAAAAAACTATGATTTCCTTGCTTTGCCAGCTCCTAGACCTGCCTGTTTGCCTTTGTCGGTCTAGCACAACATGCTCTAGTCTCCTTCTTCCCTTTTGAGGTATCAGTAAAGCTTTTTTTTTTCTAAAATCATGTTTTTTCATTTTACTTTTTTTATCATATCTTAGTACGAGGCTAGTGTATCATTTATGTGCGTGGTTTGTGTATATAACCCGCGTCATATATATAAGGTTGTAACCCTAGATAAATCTACATATGTGTTTATATTTTGTCTTATGCCTAGAGGTCTTGCACCTGCATCCTACGTATATATCTTGCATATATATATCTTGAGTCCTAAGTCACCTGACACAGGGACACGGGACACGAAGGACACGAAAATACGAGAGTCCGACACGGACACGGTGACCCCCGGAATCAGGACACGTAGGATACGTTTTATATACATATATATATATTTTTTAAATATATATTAAAATTTAAAAATATAGACATAGATCCAAAAATATTTAGAAACTAGAACATTTACAAATATTCAATAGAAATTAGAATAAAAACACATTATGATCATTGATTAGTAATTAGTAATTACACATTTGTCATTCACAAGTCACGATTCACAACACATTTGTCATTCACAAATCACAATGAGACACATAGATGCATGTCGAAACCATATTTCTCATTAAGTCATCAAAATCAAAATGTATACAATGTACATATATGTTGGAATGCCACTGGGCATTGGCAAATGCCAAAATAGACTAAAGTCTAATAGTAAATACAAAAAGGGGTGGATCAAGATGGGAGAATCCCATATGTCAGTAGTCCTCCTCCATGCCTGAATCAACATCAACATACTCATCACTGCCCCTGCCCTGATCCTCATCCTCCTCCCCCTCCTCCTCCTCTATGCCCATCTGATGACCTACATCTCCTGCTGTGGAGGATGAACCCTCCATACGATCACTATCATCAAAAGTGACCGGCTCTAGCACTGGATCATTAAGATCTATGTTGGCTAATGCCAACTCAATACTGCTGTCCAAACCCATATCATCAGGAAAGACATCCCACATCTTTGTCTTTCCCTTCACCCACTTCTCCCTCTTCCTGTAAATAAGATGAAGGTTGGAGTGCACATACACCATTGACTCTACCCTGGACTACTCAAGCCTGCTCTTCTTCGCATTGTACAAGTTCCCATATGTGCTCCAATTCCTCTCACAACAAGAGGATGATGTAACTTGAGAGATGATCCTCAAGGCTAACTTCTGTAGAATAGGGGATGTTGCCCCATGAGTTGCCCACCAAGCATAGGGTTTCTTACCCCCCCTATCTCTAAGCACATCATAGCCTCCAAATCTCCCAATGCCAATGGAAAAATCTACAAAGCCCTCCTCCGCCTCCTCAAGCATGTCGAGATCTTGAAATAGCCGTCTAAGTGCTATCTTCCTCCCATGTGCAATCTCTACATCCATGTGAGGAGGGACTCTGTGTGAGGCCCCCGATCCACCAGTGAGCCACTCCTGAGTGTAGAACTTGGGGTTCAAGGAGTGGGCCAAGCAATGCAAAGGTGTGCAATTCTTATCCCACCTGGAGATAAGAATATCCCGAATAATGGTCCATAAGTTCTCTGTCGATGTCCCATACTCGGGACACTCATTCTCCATGACAATGGACCTCATGGACTCAATCATGGAATCCCACCCCTCATAAACCTCTGCTAGGATGGGCTGGTCCGTGTTTGCAAACCGCAACAAAGAAATGATGGGCTCCATGATCTTAATGCTAAGATCTACCGTGTCCCACCAACCATCATCTAACACCCCGTCCTTTACCTTTTGTGAATCAGCCC
>LPNX011002481.1:27694-38236 GCA_001517045.1 Pseudotsuga menziesii | reverse complement strand
TCCTATAAAATAGGGATTTTTGGCTGGCAGTCTGTAAGCCCAGTTATATCCGCATAATTGTTCAGAAATAGAAAATATCAGTATTTGGGATATTTCAGAATAGGAGGTTCCATTGGATGATGTCATTGAGAGGATTGAAAGATTAAATCTTGAAGATGATGGAGCAATGCCAGTTGAGCAACCTGAACCTTCACGGAAAGTTCCGGAGTGGGTCACAGAGACACTTGAAAGTGTCTGTCTTAATGAAGTTGGAAAGACAGGAACGAGAAGTTTGACCAAACAAGAAGATGGAGGAGATGCAGATAATTCTAATTTAGAGGATGCAGATTTTTTGTATGAATGTGAATTTAATTTATCTGCTAACCTTAAACCAACTTCCTTTGAAGAAGTTGTTGCTTGTGATGAGCGGAAAGAAGCCGTGCAAAACAAATATGACGCTCTCATTAAGAATGGAACCCGGGAGTTGGTGGACCCTCCATATGGAACCAAACGAATTGGCTGCAAGAACAAGTACAGATCAGTTGGCTCGCTTGACAAGCACAAGGTGAGGCTTGTGGCAAAAGGTTTTGCACAAAAGGAAGGCATTGATTATGAGGACACTTTCTTCCCCACTACAAAATGGGCTATCATATGCACTTTATTGTTTTTGGCTGCGCAAAATCGGCAGAAAGTTCGTCACATAGATGTGATGACTGCTTTCTTGAATGGAGACTTGAAAGAGTATGTCTTCATGTCTCAACCAGAAGACAAGGAAGGCATTGCCTATGAGGAGACTTTTTCCCTACATCAAAATGGGCTACCATATGCACTTTATTGCTTTTGGCTGCGCAAAATGGGTGGAAAGTTCATCAGATGAATGTGAAGACTGTTTTCTTGAATGGAGACTTGAAAGAATATGTCTTCATATCTCAGCTAGAAGGTTTTATTGTGAAGCGAAAATAACAAAAGATATGCAAACTCATCAAGTCATCGTACGGCCTGGAACGGGCAAGTAATATGAAGATAGGTAGGCTGGAAATAGTTTGAAGGATAACCTGCAGAAGAAGATGAGGAAGATAAATCTGAACTTTGAAAGACAAGTGCTTTCATGTGTGGTTACAAATAGGAGATGAGTTATGAGTTGTACAGCCAAGCTCCTCTTTATCATTTGTAATTTCTGAAAGGTCTTTTGTAATTGCTATGTTTTTCTAATGCAATGTACTGATGGTCTGATACTGCTAATTGCTCCAAAATCATTTGATCTGTATTTGTTTGTTTTATCATTAAGCATTTTGCAGACTTGGTAGATATTGCAGTTTGTTAGCATGTGTAGTATTTTCAAATTTTCATTTTAATAAATACTCTTGGATTTTATAGATGATAGTGTGGGGTCATATCTTCACCCGCTTTTCCCTTTGAAAATTTAGAACTCTTTCAGCCCCCTCTCCCCTGGAAAATTCAAAACTTCTGATTTTTCTCTGTTGTTTATATTCGATTATCCATTTTTACTTAGTAGATCTCACCTTTACAGTAGTAGAAGTAATTAGCAATGGGGGACCAATTTTTAAAATCCAATGCATACAAAACAAAACATATTGATGTGTTTCACATTGATACACATTATTCAAAAAGAGATTAAATAAATATTTATGGAGATGTCATCAACATTAATAATATTGATATATTATTGTTAACATCGTCAGAGACAATCATACCTTTCTTACAAGCTTAGTATCATTTACATATGCAGGCTATGGTTGATGTTGCTAGAGAAGTTGGAGCAGATGCAGTTTCACATGGTTGCACAGGGAAAGGCAATGATCAGGTTTCAGTTTGGTGAGCTTTGTTTCTTTATTGAATTCACATTACTATGCCACAGTTAATCTTTCTTCTATGGCAGGTGAGGTTTGAATTGACATTCTTCGCACTGAATCCGAAACTGAATGTTGTTGCACCATGGCGTGAGTGGGATATAAAAGGACGAGAAGATGCCATTGAGTATGCCAAGAAACATAATGTTCCTGTTCCAGTTACTAAGAAATCAATTTACAGCAGAGACCGCAATTTATGGCATCTTAGCCATGAGGTGATTTCAGTTCCATTCCAATCATTTCTCTTTGAAGAACTTCCAAATGACTATAGCTACCTTTAACCTCATAAACCAGTGAATCTGTCTAAATTCATTATATTAGACAAGTAAAAAAATCTAATTTGTGTCTGCACTTGCATGGTTCTTTAGCATTGGATGATTGCTGCAATATAGGAAATGCAACTGGTTATTTGTAGGCTATTGAACAATTAAACACCTCCTTGATGTTTCTACACAGCCTCCAGACATGTATGTTCAGATGCAATCATCGTTCGTTATAAAACAAAATAGACAGCTTTTACTTGTTAAGGTCTGGTAGACCAGTGTTGGTCTCATTGGATGGTAATGTCATCATTATCATTATCAATCAGATAACAGGGAATGGGATTTTCTGCATAGATATAAAATGCCGTGTTTTTCTTTTATAACTTAATTTCTGAGGGACTCTGGAGTCTGGTGAAAGTAATCTAATGATCAGATTTAGGGAAAACAATCTGTAATCAAGTTGAGGACATCTCCTACTGATTGCTTTGGGATTTGGTTAGACTTGTCAGTTGCAAGATGGATCCAGGATCAAGATAGGAATATGAAAAGCTTAGGAAACTACAACCAGAGAGGAGTTATGGAAATAAAAAGAAAAAAAACTGTTATGTTTGTTACCACATGTTACCGTTCAAACTAGCAAGGTAGGCATGCTAGTGAAAGGCAATCACATGAGAGGCTTGAAGCCTTGAACTACTGTCATCTTTGTTCACTCTCTCAACTTTTTTGGGATTAGACTTACCCCAAGGGGAGAGCCCTTTAATGATTCTGCCGACACAGTTATACAAATACCTCCAACAACCTTTGTGGCCAGTGTTAAAGATAGAGCAGCATCGAGAGTCATTCTACGAGAGAATGGAGGTTCCTAGCCAGTTACCAAGATTTCATCTTCATAATTCAGCCTGGGGTTGAGAGTCATTCTTAAGAATGGAGGCACTTGGTCAGCTACCAAGATGTTTGCAGCTGTGAGACCCATTCTCATGGAGGATTGTACCCTCGTCAGTTAACTAGGGCAGAGTAAGACCCTAAAATGTACCCTAGGGCCCCCAGTAGTCTCCTATGGTTCTTGGTCTAGGACCAAGCAGGTTGATGTCATGAAAAAGTCCCTAACATATGGTTAGGACCCCTATATGTCTCTAGGGTATTTTCGTCTGGGACTAGATAGTTTCTTGGACACGATGTCCAAGCAGATTCTGCAAGTTGAGACAGAGACTTTCTGGTTTGGGACTAGGCTGGCTCTTGGTCTCGGACCAAGCATTTCCAACAGGAGCATTCCTAGTCAGTTAACCAGGTGGATCCTAGTCAAGTTGACCAAGATGATGATGTGTGATGCCCTCTCTCCTAATCGGTTATTGCTAGGTTGTTTCGCAAGGGACTAGCCACCCCTTGATGATGTCACTAGCAACAAACCCTTAGGAGCAGTATTGAGGACCAGAGGATCACATCATCCAATTTGGATCTCCTCCTTATACATAGATGATAAAAATACATGTGACGATATACCTTGAGAGAAAAAAGCTTAAGTCCTTGGTCTTGTTGGTCCTTGGGTAAAAAGGAGTTCGTTTGTACACCTTTATTGTACAACTTGGACTTGTGGGTATGAGGGTTGTCTTACCTTCTTATTGTGACCCCTTCGGTTGGCTTTTGGTCCTTTATCTTTTACTTTGTCCTAGTGTCTTTATGGTGGGTACCTTTGGTATGTTAACTTTTATGTTATGGTTTTTATTTTTGGACCATTTCTACTTTATGGTTTTTATTTTTGGATCATTAGTACTTTATGATTTTTTTTTGGACCATTGCTACCCTATCCTAAGTCAACTTAATCTTATGTTTTTATTTGGACCATTGGTCAAATTAATTTTATGGTTTTGTTTTGTAAAACCATTGGACCATTTTATTTTATGGTCTTTATTTTACCATTGGACCTTTGGTACCTAATCTAAGTCAACCTATTTTTTATTATATGTTTTAATTGTTATTCACCCTAAAATCTAGGGTTGAAGGACCTTTCTTTCCTTCCAAGTTATAAAAGCAAGTTTTTATCCTTCATTGGCATCATCCATTAAGACATATCTCAGCTCTGTTTGTGGTTGACATCTAAGTTTCTTTTTGATGCTGCTAGGGTTTCACTTCCTTATTATTTGGGTTTCCAGATCTCTTCCTTTTGAGCGTGGCTGTGTATCTGTTGTACATGACTGGGTATCTGTTGTGTGTGACTGTGTATCTGTTGTGTGTGACTGTGTGTCCTCTCGCCCAACGTCACTGTGTACTTGCTCAGCATGACTGTGTTCACCTCCCATTGTGACTGTGTACCTACTGTGCGTGACTGTTTATCCACCTGCCCAGTGTGACTATGTACCTGCTCAGCGTGACTATTGTCCACCCGCCAGCGTGATTGTGTACCTACTCAGCGTGACTATTGTCCACATGCCTGCATGATTGTGTACTCAACGTGACAGTCCCTGCACGCGTGACTGTGTACTCAATGTGATTGTACCTTGCCTGCATGATTGTGTACTCAGTGTGATTGTGCTTCACTTGTTAGCGTGACTGTTCCACCTGTTCAAGCATGAGTGTGTGTCTCTTGTTCAAGCGCGACTACGTGACTGTGTATCTCTCACCTGCCAGCTTAACTGTATGTCTTTAGTGAGCTTGACTGAGTGTCTTTGCTAGCTTGACTATGTGTCTCTGTCGAGCTTGAATATATGTTTCTCTGCTAAGCTTGACTTTGTGTTTCTCTGTTAGCATGACTGTGTATTCTTTGCTAGGGTGACTGTATTGGGCATGACTGTGTCTCTCAGCTGTTGTTCTGCTTCAGCCTTAGTATTTGATTGAGGTTTCTCTTCCTTTTGATTGAGAATCTGAGGTCTGTATTCTTACTGCTATAACTCTCTTAAGCTCTCTCTCTCAAGGTACGTCATTTGTTCACATAGGTGACTTGTCCCTTCCTTGACAAATGTAAATGAGTCTACAAAACTAAGTATGCATCAAATGGAAGTGTTGAAAGACTGAAGGCAAGGTTAGTTGCCAAAAGATTTTCCCAAGTTGAAGGAATTGACAACAATGAAACATTTTTGCTTGTCATGAAAATGAACTCTATTTGCCTTGTTCTTTCTCTTGCTACCTTATATAAATGGGAGGTCCATCAAATGGATGTCAAGTGGTTTTGGACCCGTCACTCGGGCTTGTAAGTAAATGCAATTCAGGAACCCTTGTGGTTTCACCAAATCCCTTTGGAGTTTGGATTTGAGCAACAACATCCAACTAACAATTAGAGTGCCTTCAAGCTCACCAAAGATCTAGTTCAACATTAATGCAACAAACCCATGGAGGTACATATGCACTTCCTCAGAAGCTTGTTCATGATCGCATTCTCGAAGTTATCTTTTGCCCTAAAGATGATCAAGTTGCAAACATCTTCACAAAGTCTCTTACAAAAGTGAAGTTTTCTAAGCTTCGATCTATGTTAGGAGTTCAGGAACTTGTCATTAAGAGGGGATAGGCTCTAATGCGTCCTTCCCAAGGTTACACGAACCATGGGTGCGATTGGAATCGGCTAAAGAATCCAATACGGGTGCGGCATTCATCCCAAAATTAGGAATCGGGGATTCAGAACCCTAACCCTAATTAACCTTAATTATCCTATGTAAACAACTTTATGTATGTTATTTGATGGTCGTGATATGCTCTAGACATAAAGTGATCAAATGATTCATTCCCCCCTCTATCTTAATGACCATTGATCATTGGCTTAACACCCGAATGGTCCATGATCTCTATTTAAGGAGCATGGAGGGTCATTTTCTAGTTGATCGATTATGAAAAGCTCATTTGTAACATTATTTTCTTTTGGATAAAATATTGCCTCTAGTAGCTACTGGGTTGGGGCCATGGAGTGATTTCCTGTTCAAGGGTTTAAACCACACAAAAACATTAGTATGTTGATTTTTTATCTGTTTGTGTGAGCAGCTGCTCAAAGTGTTTGGTCTCTTGGAAATATTTTGTGTAGTCGAACAAGATGTCTACGTGTTTGAACCTATCATGGAATATTGGATTATTAGAGAGTTTGATAGAACTTTGATTATCATAGTAAATCATTGTGCAATCCAACTCTTGATCAAATAAATTTGCAAGTAACGTTCAAAGTCAAATGGATTCACAACAATAGCACTGTTGCCATGTATTCTTCCTTTGCTGAGCTAAGTGAGATGGGATTGTGCCCTCCTGTTGAACCAGTAGATCATTCCTAAACCAAGGCTAAAGCAACACTTAGGGGTGGTCTTTCTTGCAATACAAATCGACTCACCCTCAAACCCCAAGGTAAGAATTAGATTGCTGGTACCTTGCCAGCCCCAACAAACATTGGCTCTGAACAGCCCCAGGCAACAATTGGCTCACTAAGAGTGAACATATCACAAGTGGGATTTGAACCCAGGTGGAGAGGATAACATTCCTCCTCTCAACCATCTGAGCTATATGCAATTGACTAGTGTAGCCATTGACTACCATAAGGTATAATTTGTATGCTTATTAATATATTCTTGTGACCCACAGTTCATCATATTATCTGAAATTTTGAAGTCTATTCTTTGCCCTTTGTGATATAATAGGGAAATTAAATGTGCTCCAATATGTTACATATTCTGAGTTTTTGCTGTTATCTGTTAACTGGAAGTATGCTTGCAAGCCTTTGCTAGTCCCATAAACATTGCACAATTTCATGCCTTCACCAACACTAAATTACAAGTTTTGTTGACCTTAGTGCGTGTTGTGTTATTTGTTTGGTTGGCATTATACAAATGTATAAAATTATAAATTGTTTCATTCTAGGGTGATATTCTTGAAGACCCAGCTAA
The DNA here is from genome assembly GCA_001517045.1 of Pseudotsuga menziesii. Taxonomy (NCBI): domain Eukaryota; kingdom Viridiplantae; phylum Streptophyta; class Pinopsida; order Pinales; family Pinaceae; genus Pseudotsuga; species Pseudotsuga menziesii. The sequence continues at coordinate 31,270 of LPNX011002481.1, read as the reverse complement.
TGAACCAAAGAAAGACATGTATGTGATGACTGTGGATCCAGAAGAAGCACCAGAAAAACCAGAGTATGTATCAGCCTAATCTAATTTTCATTTCTTTTTTATAATATAGAATCCAGATTGAGTAAGTTTGCCGATATGCAAACAGCTGTTTAGATCTTGTGCATTACATTTTATGTGAAAAGATAACTGAGTTGTGTGAACAACTACAGTCCTGAAAACGTAACATGTGAACAAGAAACAGTGCTAAAACAGTGGTATCTGTGTTTCCTGGTGGAAAACTATATTATATTGCCATTTAAATCATGTACTAGAAACAGTGACTGAAGGTAAAATTCCCTCTACTTGGCCCTAGGGTATCAACAGCCTGAGGCACCAGTTATATGATGAATAATCAGTTAAGATAGAGAAGTGATTACAAGTTGCAGGGCATTTGCTGCAAGAGTAAACAAGGGTTATCATACAATGTGCGTATCTAAGTTCACTGAGTAAAGAATGCAATTATTGTTATGGACCTGTTTCCTCACACCCTACAACACAAGTTTACATTTATATAGAACAAGAGCTGCATAGCACGGGGACACATTTCCAGTATGGGTATTCATTTCCCAAAGCCAAAATGGGGAAAGAAACATGCCCAGCCAAGGTCTCTAAATCAGGGGACATCTTCCATGAAATTCAAAAAATAATATTTTTTAATAATGGTTTTTGCTTAAACGTTTGGAGGAAAGGCAGATAAAGAAAAATATCATGTGGACTCAGCAGGATAAACTAGAGTGTCAGCTGGACCTATTATATCTGTGCCAAACCCTAAATCCCTATCACCTTTTCAGTCATTTCTCTCTTGTGAGCAGCAGAGGAAAATAAAATTGGTGTATACAGTTCTGATTTTTTGCAGAGTTTTTGTTGGTGGTGGCCAAACGTAGCTATTTAAGAGAATTCAGTTTACAGCTTCAGATTTGTCATTTCTGATTTTCGAGCATTGTCAATTGATGAATATGAATCATTTTTTAAATTTAATGTTCAATGCTGAGTCCTAACTCTCAAATCTTATTATATGGTGAATGAATTATATTCTTTCATGTTTTAAGCTTTAATGTTTTGCGTAAACTTCAGTTGTGCTTTCAAAAAATTCAATTTGTTTCACATAAATAAAATAATAAATTATATATGTGAGGTACCTAACCCCATCCCAGAACCTATTCCTATACCCACGTACCTTGGCAATTTAGAACAAGAGATGCAATGCAAACTATTCACTCTATGGGAAATCGATGAATCATCACGTGTCCTGAAGGGGTATTGGTAGAGAGGTGTTTAAAACCTGTTCATTACTCTTTGGAGGAGGTAAAGTTTAAACTGTCAGTACTAGTAGCCAATACAAATAATATTCCTGTATCAAAATTCAAATAATCTAGAGATATCAAGAGTTTTCTGAAGGAATAAATTTTCCTCACCCTCATGTGAAACAAGCGTTCACTGTTCAGAATGATGAAGCTGGTACCTTGCCAGCACCCCATGGATTTCATTCCTCTTCTCTAGATTTTTGGATGGAGGACGGTATTAACTGCCAGCTGCCACAGTTTTCCTCCCTATCTGAAAGGTGGGAATTAATCCCACGACCTCCCTGTGAATTACACCTTAGCAGAGAGGGTCAAACCAACTGGGTTATCCCTTGAGGCTTGTTTGTTCTTATATCAATTATATAATCAATGTCACTTTATGTCATATGATCATAATTTTCAGAATGATCATGCCTACACTGCCATTTTCCTTAGGTATTTATTATGTCAAATGTAATGTTGATTCTTTTGCTTGAAATGCAAAACCTCAAGGAATCTCTTTGTCTGGATTGTGTTTAATCATCATTTATGACTGTCCCCACTTCTTATCCAGCTCCAAAACTGTCCATGATATTTTTGGATCCAAATGACTTTTATTTTTGGTTTTTATGTTCAGCTGTTTATCCATGGTATGTGTGACCTTTCTCTTTGTTCAAGGCTTTTTTAATTAGTTCATTCTATGTTCTGCACACAAAGCAACAAGTGCTAGGAAATATTACGCTATGTCTTTTACATCTGGATAATGCCGAAAACTTGATACATGCATTTCAAACTTTCAAAATGAGATTTTGGGTTGGAAGGCATTGACACTTTGGATTCATTTTTCCCAAATGCTTGAATGGCATTGGAACCATTTCAACATTTGTTATTTAGACGAGCTCCAAACGTTTGTCTTCCCAGTTTTTTGAAGGCAAATACATTTTGAGTATTTGTTTCTTAACAGGTATAGAATGCAAATTTTCACTGTACATAATAGGGAATTTTTAAAAAAAATTATGTGTTTTATTGACATATATAACAAGTTTTGACAAAAAGCGTTGTTGATTGCATCTGGATTCTGAGAGCACTTCATATATGGAACCTAAAAATGAATGAACGCGGGATACCGACTCTTTGAATCCCTTATTCTTTAGATGCGTAATATTATTTTTTATGAGAATTGTTGCTCTACATTCAAGCCGGTTTCAAGAGTTCCGTTGGTTTATTTCAGCCTAAACAAATAAGTGTGAACTTTGAATGATTTTTTTTGGATCTGTTTCGCCTGAAATTATTTATTATTATTTTTATTCGAGATGATGCTTGGTATCCAGGCCAGTTCGTAAGCCTCTGTAGTTGAGACTTGTTAAACTACAGATTGTTATTATTTATAATAGATTGTTGTTGAGACCGTCAAGGATGTTGGCTTGATGTAGGGTTGCTATGCGGTTGACATCTTTTGCTATCATGGTAGATCAGAGTATGGCTTTTGCGTTTTAATGGTAAATGTATATCTTGGTTCTCCATAATACTGTTTAATTTATTATATGACTCAATTTAATAAAAACATATATCCCCAGTTCATGCAAATCATAGAAACCCCATATTGTCTATACAATCTGAATTCTTCACAACCCATTGACCCATCTATTGAAGATTTCAGATTGATGTCGTTTCTTTGATATTTTGTTTTCCTTTTGTGTTTCTATTTGCATGACTATCATGGTAGATTATTGGCTTATGCAGTTGGGATGGGATGTGTTGACAGCAACTTTGAAATTTGTTGCAATCCCCTCTTTTGATTTTCTGAAGTCATTTTCATGAGGACTTTTAACTGATACTCATTTGTAAAACATATTTTCCCCTAATTCTTGTTGTATAACAAAATTTTATAATGCAGATATGTGGAGATAGGCATTGCTTCTGGAATACCAATTTCAATAAATGGAAAAGAGCTTTCTCCTGCAAATTTATTGGCAATATTGAATGAACTTGGGGGAAAGCATGGTATTGGACGTGTGGACATGGTGGAGAACAGATTGGTTGGTATGAAAAGTAGAGGTGTCTATGAAACTCCTGGGGGCACTATTCTAACAACTGCTGTGCGGGAATTGGAATCCCTCACACTTGATAGAGAAACCATGCAGGTTAAAGATACTATTGCTTTAAAATATGCAGAGTTGGTTTATGCAGGGAGATGGTTTGATCCATTAAGACAATCCATGGATGCATTTATGGAAAAGATCACAGAGACAACCAC
>LPNX011002481.1:0-27568 GCA_001517045.1 Pseudotsuga menziesii | reverse complement strand
AAAATGGACTATGATGCCATTGGGATTTAGAGCAAACATTATTTATAATGCCATTTTAGAGGCTCCATTTAAGGGTTTAGGGTTAAAGTTGAAGGCAGCATCAGTTCAACTTCATCTGCATCATATTTTGCGTTCCTATAAAAATTAATCCTAGGAGTCAAACTTGGATGTGCATATCATAAAGTTTGATGTCTTGAATTCCACCCTCCCTTAGATATAGAAATTATTGCAACATTGCTAGTTTCAGAGAATTGTATTTATGGTTTTCTTACGTTTTATATTGCGGTTGATATAGCTAGTTGTCATGAGTGAGAATACTAAGTAATGTTAACCTGCAAAGGGATAAGCTGATACAGTAGCATGTTGGATGGCCTTAATCCCAGGAATTGAATTTGGAATTGCATATGATAAAGCTTGCTCTCTTGAATTCCAGTTTCCACCCTGCCTTAAAGATCGAAGTTATTGCAGCATTGCTAGTTTCAGAGAATTGTATTTATGGTTTTCTTACTTTTCATATTGCTAATTGGGCTTAGCTAGTTCTCATTAATGAGAATACTAGGTTGTGTTAACCTGCAAAGGGATATGCTGATACAGTAGTTTATTGGATGGCCTTAATCACAGGACTCAAATTTGGATGTGCACATGATAAATCTCTCTTGAAATCCACCCTCCCTAAGCTTGAAATCATTGCAACATTGCTAGTTTCAGAGAACTGCATTTATGGCTTTCTTACATTTTATATTGCGATTGGCTTAGCTGGTTGTCATGAGCGAGAGCGAGAATACTAAGTAATGTTAGCCTGCAAAAGGATAAGCTGATACAGTAATTTGTTGGATGGCCTTAATTCCAGGGACTGAATTTGGAAGTGCATATCATAAAGCTCCACCCTACCTTAAAGATTGTAGTTATTGCAGCATTTCTAGTTTCAAAGAATTGTATTTATGGTTTTCTTACATGTTATTGCCACTGGGCATAGCTAGTTCTCATTAATGAGAATACTAGGGTATGTTAACCTGCAAAGGCGTATGCTGATACAGTAGTTTGTTGGATGGCCTAAATCCCAGGACTCAAATTTGGATGTGCACATGATAAATCTCTCTTGAAATCCACTCTCCCTAAGATTGAAATTATTTCAACATTGCTAGTTTCAGAGAATTGTTTTTATGGTTTTCTTAGACATTATATTGCCACTGGCATAATTAGTTTACCATTACCGAGAATAGCAAGTAATGTTAACCTGCAAAGGGATATGATGATACAGTACTTCGTTGCATGGTCTTCTTTTGAAATTCTCATTATTGCTATGAAATAATACACAATGGACCTGTAATGTTTTTTTTTTAAAGTTACCTGGCTTACAGGTTCCATTATGGCAAGGATTTGTTACATGTTATTTATTCATTGATCCCAAGTTTTTATTCAAGACTTATTTATTATTCCCACAAATATGATGAGTTTATCAATGTTCCCTAATTTTTCAGGATGCATGAACAATGAAACACACATTGGGGATGTCTGTAGACACTCCCCAAATTTTTAGGAAATTCATAGGGGATTTGGGATTCTCGAAATTCTATATTTTAATATTATTTATATTTCTCTGCAATTAATAATCTGATAATTTTGGGAAAGGAGTTTTTATTTTTAAAACTTGATGACAAAAAAACATCTAGTATAAAAATTTGAATTATCATAGCGTACTTATTTTAAAGCTTCTTTGATGATATCGTAGAAAAAAGAATGAAAGATCCCATTAATAAGTACACTATATTAATGTAAATTAAAATTTTCACTTTATACTTTCTATTTTATTTGAGAAACATTTTTTAAATTTTTGATATTTTTTAATATTTTTAATTTAATTTGGGCTCTTTACAATTTGATTATGAAAGGATGTGAATTGTCATAGATTTCACGTATATTGATCAAACTCCTTTTGTGTGAGACCTCTTGTTTTTTTATTTCTATATTTTTGCACAACAACAAAACGATGGACCTGCCAGAAAGGCACTCAAGCTTGGAATTGGATAAACATTGGTTTTATTAATCTTGAAATTATAGTTTGTAAAATGCTATTAAGCAACGTGGTGGTGTTTGAAATTATAGTTTGTAAAATGCTATTAAGCAATGTGGTGGTGTTTATAGGATAAGCACCAACATAAATTTAATTTCTCATAGTTTGTGAATGGAAAAAGGTGATCGTTTTGTGTTACATTATGGATGTGTATGATGTGAGCTTACTTAGGTGTCACATTATATATGGAGGTGAGTGTCTACGATGATGACTATATATTTGCCATTTGTATTCGATGTTTTTACTATAAAAATAGTCATGACGACTTTTTTTTATAAAGTTAGATGAGAATCTTTTTATTCAATCAAGCGGAAATGTACATAGAGATACATAGATTTGTTGTTGGCCTTTACCATAAAGAACATGTCAATTATCAAATCTCACATGTAGGAATATAGGGCTGAACAATAAGATTAACTTAAGATGGAGAACATCAAAGAAAGATGGGGACATTACATGATCAAAACCAGAAAAATAAGGGTCGGATCATTGAGTTGAGTGGAGAGGATCCTTTCGATTTTCTTCTTACGGATATCCACCCAACTAGAGGAGCTTTCAAGTACCTTAAAGGGCATCTAATATGACGAAATCTTTTTCAGAACAACCATTTGATATCATGAAATATCAATAATGTTTGAAGGGATGACAAGTTCCTTATCACTACCAAATTATCAAGTTCACAGGGACATTTATGTTTGCATAGGAGGGATATCATGACCATGGTTGTTTCTTGTTTTTTTACAATCGAGGGAGATCGATTTTTCAGATTGCTTTGATTTTTGCAAAGAGGACGAACTCATCGAGTTTTCCTTTGTCTCTTGCCATCCTCTGGTCTTTTTCTTTGAAGCTGCAGTCGAAGAAAAACATTGGAAGGACATGCTTTCTAAAGGTGACCAATCTGTTGACAAGATCTGCGATGGAAGACGGTATTCTCATAATCAATCGGTTGCGAGAAGGGAGATCTTCCCAACTGAGGAGGATCTTGTCTGGTAACCTTGACTAAGATACAATTCAACACAAATGTGAACGGAGGTAAAGATGCCCTTCTTGATATGTCTAGTTCAACCTTAATAAATTGGTTGAGAGCATTCTCCATTTTTGAGAGGATGTAAGGAGTCCAGAAGTGGTTTGGCACACCCAAATTGTAGTCATTACTATCATGGTTGTGGGATCAACATTTGGGAACCATGACTGAAAAGATAGGCCTATGCGGCCCTAGAACCAAGGTCTGTTTTCCAGGACTTTTTGATAATCCTCTGCATTTTGAAAGTGAACTATGAAGTAACCCTTGAATCAAAGTAAGAAGTCATAGTTGGGAGTTCAGGAGCAATTCAACCCTTCTCTCAATGTTGTTGCATAAGGCCAAAGCCCATTTAAGTGACATATTAGAGCATTTTTTTGCAAAGAGTTTGACGAACATAAACATGAGGATCAACCACTTCTATGAATGGAACATCTTTGTATCTCTCCACTATGAAGGATGGGCCAAAGGCTGCTGTGGATCCTGGCGAGGCATGCCCTAATTTGATTGCTTCAAGAAAAAAAATGTTGCTGAGAAGAGGAGGGCACGTTGGCCCCATTGGCTCCTCCATTCAAGCATGAAACTAAAAATATTGTAGTCCTTCCCTATCTTGTGGTTTTGAAGGGAAAGATAGTCTTGGAGTAGCCTTCCCTTGAAGATGAGTTTCTGAAATCTAGAAGGGATTCCTTCAATCTTTTGAATATTGGATTTTAGAGAGAAGATGGCGTCTAAAGTTTTCACTCGAACACAAAGTGGGGTTCCAAAAAGAGATCTCACAAGAATGGAGAGATAACGACTATGTTGAGAGCGGAGGAATGGAGATAGACGGGATCTCCTGGAGGGCGGTTGAGCAAGGAGAATTGCCATAGGCTAAGCTATAAGAATAGGGTGAGAGGTGACAACAACAACCATTGCTAGGGTTTCATGTAGCTCATCTAAGTTTGTAGAGGTATTCTACAGAGCTTTGTACTTGTGCTTGTGCCTAAAATGGTCACTTGATAATTATTACTACAACTTTCAACGAGACTTCTTGTTTTAGTTATTACCATATATAGTTATCTATTGGTGATCCCTTTGACTAATGTGAACACAATTATGATTTGTGCATCAATTTGACACTAGCTCTCAACCACCTTTTGCTCCTTTGTGGTCTAATTTGCACTTGACAATGGTATAATAATTGGTAGATGATCGATTTTTGGAGAGATTATTTGAAAATTTTGGCCAAAAGCCCAATTGTGACATATAAGTTTACTTTGAATTACTTATGCTAATGCTATTTTCCTTTATGTGTTCTTTCCAAAGCTACACCTAAAGTTTGTCTCTTATGAAAAGTTGGTGATTACGCAGTGTTAATTATACCTAGCTCTATGTTTCTATTCATTGTTTTGCAATTTTGTGAACTTGATCATGGACTATTTGGATATGTGGTCAATGAACTTAATTGCTTACACAAGTGCAATATCCTCCTTCGTTGTTGTTGCCTTGAGAATGGGACACAAAATAGCTAATAGATCCATAGGTAGGAATATAATGCATGCCTCATAAGGTGAAGTACTTGTCATGTCGTGTGTTTTGATTATAATTGTATTGTCCATATGGGATGTCGTTATCCTAAGACTTACATCATTGAACAATAATGTGGGATACTAGCTCACCTTATCCATTTGTCTATGCATGGAAGACATTGTTCCTTTTTTTAAGTTGGTGTCCATCAAACCCCACACCACTTGCTAGAAATAACCCAAGAGCCCTTGTTGTAGAGATGTTTTTTTATTGTCAACCAAAATGTAGTGAAACTTTGTCAAAGGGTAACCGGGTTGCTTGTTTTGTTGTAGCAATGTTCTTGCATGATGATGCTTTTGAAATGGCCCTCTACTACCATTATCTAGGCATTTCTCTGACTAGTTATTTGTAAGCCTCCCACAAAGAAACATTGGAACCGATTGTGATGCTCTGTTTAGGATTGGTAGTGGTGTGTACTTGCCTAACTTTTTATTCATTAGGTTTGATACACTACAACAAGGCAATTGTTATGCACAATTGTTGCACCATAAATGTCATCATTAGCGCATACAAATATTTTTGTATATTGGTCATTGTATTGCCTTTCTATAGTGCCATGTTGGAATGGTGTGTTTTGTGTAACAACTAATTGCAATGATATTCATTGGGAGCACAAACTGTGTTGATAATATCCAAAATTTCATCCAGAAATGGGTTATTGTGAAGCTCCTCAACATACGGCATCAGGGAACTCTTAGAGGATTTAGTGGATCTGCACAAAGATTAGACAATGTGTATATGCTTCCTTGAAGTCATTGGATCTGAATTCTTGGAACTTTTCAAATTCCAGCAATCTTAATAAAAGTTATGTTGACAGAAAGTTTGTGATACTGTTGGCTTCATTCTTGCATGTATGTTATACATTTGATCTAACTTTATGGTTGAAGGAACTAGAGAGGTTTAAGGTCATTGTGCATGATTGTCTCTTGTTGGAGAGAATGCCACCATTGCTTAACAACTTGCACTAATATGTACATTTTGTGATCATTGACGACTAAATTGTCCATGGATGTAACCAATATTTTGTGTTGCATCAAAACTGCAAACATGGAATGATTTTTACAAATGTGATTTTTACAAACCACAAATACAGTACCTAGGTCACATCATATCTGAGGCAGGAATAGTTGTGGACCCGAAAAAGATTCGAGCCATAAAGGATTGGCCTACCCCGACTAGTGTCACTGACATTAGGTATTTTTTGGGTTTAGCTGGATATTATCGGAAGTTCATTGAGAACTTCTCGAGAATCGCTTGCCCCATGACGACTTTGCAGAAGAAAGCAAACAAGTTTTTATGGACTGACAAGTGTGCAAAAAGTTTTCAAAAGCTTAAGCAGCTTTTGATGACCGCACCAGTGTTGCGGATTGCGGATCCCGACGGGGATTTCGTTGTATGCATGGATGCAAGCAAGGAATGACTTGGAGGAGTCCTCTTGCAAAACGATCATGCGGTTTGTTATGAATCGCGGAAATTAAAAGAGCATGAGCAGAATTATCCCACGCACGATCTTGAGCTAGCGTCCATTATCCACGCTCTGAAGATGTGTAGGCACTACCTCATGGGAAGGAAGTTCCTTCTAAAGACTGACTATATGAGTCTAAAGTTTTTATTTGATCAACCTGATCTGAATGCGAGGCAAGCCAGATGGTTGGCTTTCCTGAGTGAGTATCACTTTGAACTAAAGCATGTTAATGGCAAAGAGAACAAAGTTGCCAATGCTTTGAGTCGACGAACTCATATGATATATGAGGTGACCCTGAGTCAAACTGATGCAGATTTGCATGAGAAGATTAGAATGGCCAACAAGGTTGACTTGTTCTATGTGGAAATCCTCAAGAAGGTCTAGGAGGACCGGTTGTTTCAACAACAGAAGGAATACAAGGTGGATGACTCCGGACTACTATGGTCCAAGGATAGATTGTATGTTCCAGGTGGAGGGGACATTCAGTCCAGCATTCTCACAGAATTTCATAGGGCACCCTACTCGGGGCACCCGGGATATCAAAAGATGATATATGTCGTTAAGAGATACTTTTTCTGGCCTAAGTTAAAGGCCGACATTGCAATGTTTATTGCGAAATGTCAGGAATGCCAGCTAGTTAAAGCTGAGCACCAGCATCCTTCAGGGTTGCTATAGCCATTACCCATTCCGGAATGGAAGTGGGAGGTTATTAGTATGGATTTTATTATTGGCTTACCAAAAAGAAAGAAGCAAAATGATTCCATCTTCATAGTCATTGACAAGCTATCAAAGGCAGCACACTTCATCCACGTAAAATCGACCTACAAGGCCGTGAACATTGTTTATATCTTCCTAAAAGAGATATTTAGATTGCATGGGATACCCAAAGCAATTATCTCAGATCGAGATGTTAAGTTTACAGGAAACTTTTCGAGATCTTTATTCTCTGGATTAGAGAGGCAGCTAAACTTTAGCACTGCTTATCACCTGCAGACGAACAGGCAGACTGAAAGAGTAAACCAAATTGTTGAAGACATGCTTCAAATGTATGTCATGAACAACCCCACCAAGTGGGAGGATTATCTACACCTTGCAGAATTTGCATATAACAACGGGTATCGGGCGTCCGACAGGATGAGTCCCTTCGAGGTACTCTATGGACGGAAGTGTAGGACCCCAGTTACTTGGGACAATCCAGTGGATTGACTCATGTTAGGGCCTAACCTGTTATTAGACTTGGAACAGTTAGTTACCAAGGTCCAGGGAAACCTTAAAGAGGCACAAGACCATCAGAAAAGTTATGCGAATAAGAAAAGAAAAGATAAAGACTATCAAGTAGGTGAGCATGTCTACTTGAAAGTGAAAGCAAAATGGATCTTGTTGAGCTTGGGTAGGTGTGGTAAGTTAGCACCTAGATTTTTTGGACCTTTCGAAATTCTGGCCAAGAAAGAACCAATGGCTTATGAACTAGCATTACTTGTGCGCGTAAAGGTTCATAATGTTTTCCATGCATCTTTACTAAAGAAATATGTTTATGACACTAGGCATGTCATTGATTGGTCATTATTACAGGTGGAACCTAAGGGGGAATTTTTCCCTGAGCCTTTGCATATATTAGACAAGAGAGAAGTGCAGCTTCGAAAGTGCACTGTAGTCCAATTGAAAGTGCAGTGGAAACACTTTGAGGTAGATGAGGCTACCTGGGAGAATGAGGCCACCATGAGAAAGGCTTGCCCTGCCTTGTTTCATGATATCATTCAGAGTCCTTAGAACACCAAGGACAGTGTTGAACTAAGCGGGGAAGGATGTAATATCCCAAATTTTGGACCTACCATTTATAGGCATGAGCCTATTAATCGTGATGATTATATTGATGTTTTATTTTATATTGGATCAAAGACCCCACTGCATACGAACATGATGATTTGTTTTGTATATTGGGCGTAAGCCAATTGTCGATGATACATATGGATATATATGCTGGTTGTGCTGGGCATGGACCCTGAAGCACATGATTGATGAAATGTTTTGTGTTGGGCATGGACCCTAAAGCACATGATCGATGAGATGTTTTATGTTGAGAGAGAGGCTCTGGAGCACATGAGTACTTACATTTGTGTTGAGCATAAAGCTTTGGAACACATGAAAATATAGATGGAAATGTTGGGCATAAGCTCTGGAGCATTCCATGTTGATGTTGAGCATAAGCTCTAGAGCATCGGATCTTTGGCCATTGTATCCCTAGGTGTATCGTACAAGTACATCCTAGCATTTAGTTTTGAGCGAGAGCTCTGGAATTGCACTATGTTTGTAACTCCCTATCATAAGCGTTGAGTATGGGCTCTGGTAAGCGCTAGGGGTTACTTAAAAGAATTAAATAACTTCTGAGTGAAAACGACTCGAGAAAAACTATTGATCTCATCATACTTATTTATAAATGATTAAATGAAATTTCGAATTTCTGTACTCTCATCAAGTATTGAAGAGCTAACATGTTATACAAGGGAAATCCAACATGCAAGGATGTTTAGAGTTGCCTAGCCTAGTAGACCTAAACCATCTATCTACTTGACCTTCATGAAAAAGTGTCGTTAAGTCTAGAGATCATAATACATGATGCCCAAAGACAAATGTTAACAAGTATTTTATACATAGTATGTATAAAGAATTAATTATGATTTATTATATAATTGAATAAAGAAAGAAGAGAAGCTCCACCAATTATTATTATTATTAAAGGATTAATAAATAGTGAAATATCTATGAAAGACTAACTAGAAATTAGTTAAAAGTTCATAGGTTAAGAATTGAAAATTACCCCAGTAAATTAAAAAGTGTTAAATCAAGAAATCAACAATTTCTTGATTTAACTGCCCCTTTGATTGAAAACTCTGTATATAAAAACTCAAGCCAAGCAAAGGCTTGGGGGGTTCTGATTTTTCTAGGAGAATTATTATTCTGCGTGTTTTTGCTCTCAAGTATTTTCTTGAAGAACTTTTCCTGCAAGGAAAAGAGGACTGATTCAGAACTGAACACTAGTTAGGAAACCCTACCTTAGGAGCTCTAAGCTACTTGCATGTTGGAGTCCAGCTTGGGGAGATCCGAATTAGAACCAGGAACGGTTCCAGGTCATGGTTGGAAGGAACGTGGTAGTTCCCAAGTGATTTGGTCATCAAATTCAGAGATCAGATATGTCTTAAATTGATAATGTTGATTATTTAAGAAGTGTGCAGGTTCAACCATTAAAGGAGCTTCAGGAAGATAAATTACAGGTATGAGTTCTTAGTATGTCAAAGCTCATTTCTAGGGTAAAGGTTGGCTGCTTTATGTAAAAGCTTTTATATATATTATTAACCTTGGAATTGATTGGTTCTGTCCATTTCTTAAAATCTAATTCTAGACTGTCTATGCTATCTTCTAAATTATATAGTGAATATGTTAAATGAATGTTTCCAATGAATCTACTAACCCTATGCAATTGATGTTCTGCCTAGATTCTGCTAGGGTTTTTATTCTCTTCAAGACTAACTAGGATGGTAAATATTATCATAGGCTACATATAGCTAGGTTCCATCTCTAAAGTTTGTTTTCTGTATTCATTTAATATTCAGAAATTAATATTGTAAACTAGGTAAGTCTAGACCTGCTATTTAATGTTCACATATTATTTATATCTCTACTGACATATTACATTTGTCAGTAGAGACATGTTTTAGATTATGGTAGATTTAATCACATAAGTTTAAAGAAATAATATACTATATAGATACCTTAGGGTATTATTTATAAACAGAACGATTTTATAAGATATATATATATGAAAATTATCTATACATTTATTTCCAGAATTAAATAACCATCTAAGACCTTCCAAGGTCTGTATCCATATTACAAACTTACATTAAAAATACTCCACATAAATGAAACGACATTATAAATAATCAGAGGAGTCATCGTGACCGTCCATGTGGTCCTTTACAATTCTTTGATCATAACCATAAGCAAAATTACATAACTCAATAAACATTATCATAACCAAATTAAATAATGTATATTATACAGTAAATCATATCATAGTAAAACAACATAAAAATCATATCATAAATCCATATATTACAAACAATAACAAGAATCGAATCATGTGGGCATGCAAGCCCAGATTGTTTTCATTTAAAATACATTCATTACATTACGTTAAAACCCTGTTGCCAATGGAGGTCGCGACATTGATTCCCATGGATCTCAAGACCCAAGGCAAAGCCATAAAAACCATATCATAACAAAATGAACAGGAATCAATCTTGTATATAAATCCATTGTTTATATCGTTACACAGGCGATGACTTACACTAAGCATACGAGCTGTAAATTACAAACACATCAAATGCCATATAAAACGATGCATACGCTAGCAGTGAGGTCGTGAGACCCTAGCTACAGCACGACCTCGGCCAAATAACCTTTTTAATACACAGTCCATCAATTTATAAACCTATTGTAAGCATTGGCTACCGTGGCTTCCAACCCATGGATTTACACAAACCATTTTACATAAGAACCGAATACCATAAACAATAAAATACAAGCTATCGCAGCACTGTTTGAGAGGCTCATGCCATTTACGACATGGCCTTTACCCACGTTGTCCAATTAATTACATTATCCAAGCTAAATCAATGAAATTACATAGAGCATCCAATTAAGCGAATGCCTCTACTGTTAAAACCCCAACTCCTTTTTAACATAGTGCTCAATAAAATGCAGAAGGGAATCGTATACACAAGATATCAAATTAAACCATTACCATTATATAAAAACCATATTATTATCTATTTACACAGAGATCCCAAGTCTGGTACACAGTTGCCATTAAAGGCCGAGAGCGAGGTTTACACAGGCGTGCCAATGGGCTATGGCACCATTGCAAGCAATGGTGATGCCCATGGCCATAAAGCCCAAAACCCAAAATTAACGATTTACATGAAGAAAACAAATTTACACAGAGCCGAATGGCCTAGGAATCTATTCATGGCATAACGCCTCAACATTTAAAACCCAAGTATATAGTCATAAGCCCGAAGGCAGAATCGAAATAGCTACAGCATAAAACCCCAACCAACAACCAATTGAAACTTAGCTCTGCCCACAGGGCTGAAAGGTGACAAGCATAAGCTAGTTTATCAAGCTTATCGTGGCCTCAATTGCAACACATTGGAGCTACAGCGAAGTGGAGCCACCCCACCATCGTTACCCTGCTACCTGCAACCACATTCAAACACAACAAGGATGAGAAGCATAACGACGAAGGAGTCATGAAACCAAGCATAGAATGCAGACACGAAACAGAGGAAGCTTACCTTCGTCTCCTTCGTAGCACAAAGCCGACACCCCACTTTCCCCACAGACCATAACGAAATGGCCAAACTGAATCATGAGCCAAGCCCTAAGCTTAGGGATGCCATGATTTCCAAGAACGATAAATGCACCAGCTGGTAACCACTTTGATTTTCCAAACCCACTCTCCATAGTTCAACGTAGTTGCAATATCGTGGGTTTTATTCACCACGCTAATAGCTTAAAACCCTGCTATGGTATGGTTATACCATATGTTATGTCGCCACCCAAATGCTATCATGCGATACCATGTTACAAATTTTGCATTAGGATAGTATTACATTAATAATAATCCATAAGTTGCGCTAGTCCAAAGTCATAGAACCATGTTAAGTATTTAGATCATGTTTAGACCATAGGATTAGAGCTTAGGGTTTAAGTCCCTTAGTAACAAGGTGTTTACGCTTAAGAACCATGGCATACAAAGTATGCCATGATAACATCTCAAACTATAAAATCCAAAGCTTTGCTCTTAAACCAATATAATAACCTATCAATAAAAAGACATAAGAGTTGTTAATAGTTATAGTAAGAATATTCTTAGAGCGTAAAATATATTAATGACATATAGAGTAACGAATTCAAAACATAACGAAGAATAATTAGTGTACAGGAAATTTAGCGGTAGTAGCTACATTGATGATAACAACACTTACCAAATTATAAAACCAAGTCGAAAAGCAGCATAACAACTAGCAACAGGTCCTCTAGGATCAAGACGGTTAAACACACCTTACACCAAATCCCGTCGCAAAGTAATGAATTGCGTAAGTAAATGAAAAAACTGCCTTAGTTCGATTGAACTAAGTAAGCCTACGTAACCAAGTAATACCTTACCTCTTAGATCGTCATGGGAGAACTAGTCCCGCCACTCCACCACTTTATTCCCATCAACAAAGTTAAGTTGATTTTTATTAAATAAACAAAGTACACATGTGCAGGAGTAACACAATGATCTACACAAGTCATTAATTCACCGACAGTAATAACTAAGATGTACAAATAGTTTAAATAACATAATTAAGACATAAGAAGTAAACGAACTAATAATCACTAAATGGATAAGAGATTAACAAGATAGTAAGGGCATTTTCTGAAGAGATCGAAAGTATAAGTAGCGAATGTAATTCCGCATGAGTAATAATGATCCCCTTTGGGTATTTTTCACTAGCCTATAATTTTATTTTATTTTTCCATTTTTTGGGACATTACAAGAAGAGCTTCTCTTTCTAGGGAATCAAGAGTGACACTAGAAAAGGAAGAGTTATCTCAAGCTCTTTTGCTTGACAAAACTCTTTATTCTCTTGAAGCTGACTATTTAGGTCTTCTTCAATGTCCTTGGCCTCTACTATTTGAGTTTTAAGATCAACAATGGTTTTTTCAGCTTCTTCATGGTTCTTTTGAACTTCTTCTCGCTGCCTTGTCAACGTTTCTTTAATTCTTCTTGTCTCCTCCTTTTGAATGATAGCGCTCTTCAAGTTTGTACTTAGTTGGGCATTCATTTCTTCTAGATCCCTTCTTAGGAATATAATTTCAGCGTCTTGTTTCTTTCATATTTGATCCTTCTCCTCTAGTTGATTTGTCAAGGCTTATTGTGTTTCTTCAATTTGTGCTTTCAAACCAATAATAGTTTTTTCAATCCCATATTTTGAAATATGATCTTCCTCTTGATACTTTTTCAATTGTTCACTTAGTGACTGGTTTTCTCTTCCATTTTTACTTAGTTCACTTAGAGCACTGATGTGTTCTCCTTCAAGCTCCACCTCTCCGTCAATTTTAGATTCTTCAAAATCATTGCTTTTACTCTCAATGACTTCATCATCTGTTTTAGGGTGTCCTTCATGTTTAGATGATTCATCCTTGGCCATGAGTAAGGGATCTTCTATGTTGTTGTCATTTTTATTAGAAGAGTTGCTTTCACATTTTACATCTGGTTCTTTAATGACCTTCTCAACTATGTAGAGAGTCGGAGACTGTACCACAGCTCTTTAGCTGATGCACTTTTTCCTATGTTGTCTTTCACAAAAAAAAATAATGCACCCACGATGGCATCCATTGCCATTATGTTGTCCTTCATTAACTTTCTCTTGGCTGCATAGTGTGGTGGTCTCTTTGGAGTGGTGTAAGCTGTAACAACTGAGTTCCAAATATCAAATCCCATTGCCATCAAGAATACTCTCATTCTCATGCTCTAAATGACAAAGTTTGTCCCATCAAAGATTGGTGCTCCATTCTCAGTTAACTCTATTTGCTTGTCCATGTGTATTCTCAAGGATCTTCCTTCCAATGGCCAAACTTGTTTGAAGGAACCCACTTTGATACCAACTGTTTGAAAGCATAGTGATACTAGGGGGCAATGAATTAGTATCACACAATTTTCAACAATTTTTACTTCATTAATTATGTACCATTATCAATCATAACATTCATCAACATAAAATTACAATACACCAAATCTTTATATGGAAACTCAATTTTATTGAATTGATAAAACCATAAATTGCAAACAATGTTAGAAGATACCAATCTCCAATGACGGTGTGAGCACCCATTCACATTGTCACATTCCCCAAATTGGAAAACATTTTATGTTATAAGAAACATTATGTTATATTTTAATATAAAGTTTGTAATTAATCACCAAGTGGGGTCAAGGATAATTGAATGTAATTGCTGAATATTTTATTAATTAATAAAGAAAGATGAGACAACAGCTTAAGAAAGTTGTCAAATGAGTGTTTTACTGGTCACTTGGTGGAGTAGGTTGGGTTGAGAGCAGATTGACACTTGGCAGCATCCTCAAACTACTTCTAGCTGTTGTAGGAGGCAACTTCCCTATTTTTGTGGTCATGTTCCCTAAGAAAGTGGAACAAGAGTAGGTGGCTCATTAAGTGAACACTGACCCAAAAAACCTAGGCATGCTAATAAAACTTCCCATTGAAGACAACTGAGGCTAATAAAACTTCCCATTGAAGACAAATCGTCTCTAGAAAAGGTTTAAAAATATATATATACTTAGTCTGTGCACTAAATTACACACTGGATAAATTATTTATTGTAAGTCTATTATTATAGTAACCAAAAAGGCATTATAAAAATAGAAATTAAATAAACAGGATTAACTTTAGGAAAAAGTAAATAAGGCTAGAAAATAACTGATATAATTTCATCTTTAATCTAAGTAAAAATGTAACTTGAATAATATTATAATCAAATAATAAACTCAATAATAATTTAAAAGTAATCAAGGTTTTATAAATTAAACCTATTTTGAAGAAAACTCTCAAACATGACTATCATTATCTCATATTTTATTAACAGAGGGATGATACAATTTTTAACCAAAATCAAATAAGCATACATTTTTCATTGGTATAATCACAATTATCTAATGCGTGAATATACAAAACTTAATTACATTTCCACAGGAAACAATATTAAAACTGTTTGGTAAATATAAACTAAGAAAGTAAATAAAAACCTTTCAACACATTTTAATCCAGGAAAACAGTAAAGGCTCTGGAAGTTTTATTCACCCTTTTTCCTTTCTCTTTGTTGAATAATTGTTTACTGACAGTAAGAATTAAATTATGTTCTTAAAACCAACTGTCTGAACATTTGGTTTCATTTTTAAACATAATCAAAATAAATATCAATTTACAGTAACAATAATCTATGTTTAGGTTAAATTTAAAAGAATTGAAAATTAACACAAAACAAATAAAAATTTCATAGCATGCCATCTTATTCTTAAAAACCACAATATTTATATTACGATTAAAGAAGTTACAAAACAGTAAGCTTAAAAGCTTATTCAAATTATAGACAACATCTAAAACCCTATCATCATTATTAAAAACCACTACTATCTCTTTAGAGGTTACGACCTAATGGCCGTTTACAAACAAAGTCACGGCTTAAAAGCCTGTACAGAAACAACTTCTACAGTAACCAAAACTACGACCGTGAAAACCCAAAAGAATTCCATCATGATACAGCCACTAGGGCTTCAAAGTTTTCTTCACAACACATCACAGTCTCAGCCATATGACCATCCAAAACAAATAGACCACAATGTATCCACGGTCGAGTAGTAATCCAAAAACCAAGCGGACAGTACCTACTAAAAGCACCATACACCAATGCAGGAGAAACCTCAGACGAGACCGAGGCTTACCAGGGTAGACACGAAGCGTGGAGTCCTTGCAAGGTATTCTTCAGTGGTTTCCAGCACCCTTTTACGAATTCAAGTACCTGCATAGTGAAACCAATGAATATTAAAAAATCATATAAAAAACTAAGGAGATAAGTCTATGAATGGTGCAAAAAGAATTATAACATTGTTTAAAAACTGAATATCTTACCTGAAAGTGAATTCTCGGCCCTGTAGTGGTAATGTGCACAAACCCTAGACACAAATAAGGGTACAACGAGCTTCAAGGAAGCACTATCAAGAGAAAACACAACGCGTAGTGTGCAAGCTTAAACTAAAAACCACAACGAAACAGAGTCAAAGCCCACACTAGAATTTGGGAAACGAGGACAGTTAACCCTACACCCAACAAGAGCACTCAAATGGATAGTCAATACCACGTTACGACAGATCAAGAGCCGAGCTCACACTAACAAGTTCATCACTGCATCAGTTCTTGAAGGATACACTTGCAAAGGTAGGGTAACGACGAAGGGTAGCGTTTACAGAGAAATGGTAATGGTGACAGAGGGCACTCACCCAGAATGAAATTCAATGGCCACACGAATCTCATACGCAGAAGAGAAATGATTTGGCAAGGAGGCTTACATAGAGTTAAGGGAGTGACAGTAAGGCCATGCGGCCATGAGCCTGCAGCTCTTCCACTCCACAGCAGAGACAAAAATGTGAATTTTAGGGTTTTATGATAGTTTTATATTGAACCACAAGTCAACAAAACCTAACCATTGAGCATCGACCACGTGGCATCAAAAATATTGCGAAATGTGGATTTTGGTATTATAGTTCGAGACCACTTCGAGCAACCTGCACACAATAGTGTTATATATATGAACCATGGTTAAAACCCTTTCTGTAGTATTTAATACTATTTTGTATGCATATTATAACCATTTTGTTCATTAGAATAATATTTAAAAAAAATTATAATATGCATGTTATATTACTAAAGGAAATAATATTGGACATAGTCCATACTCATACTAGGGTTTTGTTTCTATCAACCATGGATTTGGGAAAGAACTTATGAAAGGAAATCATTAACCTTGTTAGAATAACAAACATCATCCTATAAAGAACTATGGATTTTGTAAAAAGACCTCATAAAGAAACTTAGGGCAACTATTGGTTAAAAGATCTATGTGTATAACTTGCAACAATAAATAGTTCCATAGCTTATTTTCTTAATGTAAGTATTCTAAACTTAGCTTTGATATAGGGAAATAATAATGATTACATCGTATTTATTGAAGAGATGAAGTCATGTGCAAGCTAGGTTGAATAGATTTTATAGGGAAAAATCTTTCATTCTTCACACAAAGTAGTAACACTATTATTTACCAATATAATATTCATAATATCATATTTTTACTTGATGAATATCTAAGCAGTTAGAAGTCTGTTTATGCATGACATCTTTAGTCTTATGTTGAATATTATATGACTATACATATATTTACTTTTCCTAGTTTACATAGCGTTGAATATTGTTGAGATAAATACCCTTGGAGTTACCTTAGTAGCAAGTAATAAGGTATTAAAGGACCTATTTTAAGATTTACTTTTCACTAGGATTACATACAGGACCTAAACTAATAATAGATAGAAAAAAGTTAGATAGTCAATTTTTATAGTTGAAGCAAATGGAAGAACAACTGGTTTATGTTTGTTTTTCTAAGCACTTATATTTACCAGAAGACTAATTAAAATATAAAAATACAGATCAATGATACCTCATCCATTTTGATAAAAGTTGTAAAGTAAATAAAATTACTAGCATTATATTTTATGCTAGTTGAGATAATAATCTCGTTCCGGAAACTGGTTACAAATCGTCTTACCTGTATAAGACCTGTTAAAGAAGCATCACTTCACTACATTAGCTAAAAAGATAAGTAAGCCTCGGATTCAACTAAAGTTCCTTCACATTTTCACAAAACAGTAAAACAAACTTAGCACTTAAGTAATCAAACAGATGTTTCAATTCCTGTTGTTCCAAATCATAACCTTCTAAATCAAATCCTTAACAATGATTTAGGAAAGCAAACAATTAAGTATGCAGAGTTATATATTAACAAGAATAAGTTCTAGTTTAAGCCTGTTTAGGTTAACCGTTAACAGTTAAATGTTCCTCAGTAATGACGATTGCAAACATTTATTGTCATATGAAAAATTTTAATTTTTTACGAATGTTTGGAGTATTACACACATATTTGCAAAAACCGATCTAACAGGGATACCAATCCCTTCTGTAAGCACCAACTTGAAATTTGTAGGAACCAACCTATCCAAGGGATAAAGACACCAATCCTCTTATGCACCAACTCAAGTCTTTATACACCAATCTGTTAAGAAGATGAGGACACCAATCCTCTTGAGAACCAGCTCAATCTTTGAAAGATGTGCTTCAAAGTTGTCTTCAATCTCTATCGATTATGTCCTCAAAAATAAATTCAAATATTGTCTTCTATCTCAGTTATTTCTATTCTAAATATCAATCAAAATACAACCTTCAAGCTCTGTTATTTCTGTCCTAAAAATTAGTCTGAATACAGTCGTCAACCTCTATCGATTTTGTTGATTTTTATGAGCAGCATCAAGAGCCATTCTCTCAAGAGAATGGAGACACCTGGTCCTAGACTAGGGTGTGGATTCAACCTAGAGTTGAGTGACCATTCTATTGAATGGGGATATCTGGTCCGAGACCATGATATGGAACTAGTCCAACCCTGGGGGACTCAACCTTGAGTTGAGTGACCATTCTCTTGAATTGTGACATCTGGTCCGGGACCAGGATGTGGAACCAATCTAACACTGGTAGACTCGGCCTACATCTGAGTGGCCATTCTTTTGAATCGAGGCACCTGGTCAGTTACCAGGAATTCACCTAGTCCGAGACTAGGGTCTTAGCCCGAGGCTAAAGGGAATTCTCCGGGAGAATGGAGGCGCTTGGTTTGTTACCAAGTATTTGACCCACGAGGGCGTCACCCAGGGACCAATATGATATCACGCCCGTTCATATTGGGGGGGGTTAAAATTAAAAAATTAAAAATCAATATATTGGGGGTATATTAGGGGTAACTAGGGTTTTTTTTTACTATTTAAATATCCAATATGTTGGGGTATGTTTTATTCAACATTTTGTTGATGAAATTGTCATTGATGCCAACATGGACAAGTTCCTGTACTCACAAGCTTGAATCTTGAAGCCACCACCTTGCAGTAACCCCACAGGAGTTCATTGATGCCACAAAATTGCTGAAGATGTTGAAGACCCAGCTGATGATGCTGAAGACCCTAGAGAATGGTCTTGAAGCCCTGGTGAACATTGGAGAAGCCCATGAAGAATTCTTTGGAACCTTGAAGGAATGGTGAAGGCAATATGATGTGGTATGGTCTACCTTGTGGTTAAATGGCATGATAAAACACATCGTGGAGCCCATGGATATTTTGAAGATGTCGGCTCAGTATTCAAATAAAATTAAATATTTTTTTATGTCAACCGAATAAATTAGAAGTCGGCTCAGAATAAGACTTAAAATATTTTTTTCAATAGCAGTTTGGCTCCATAATATTTTCTTATTATGTCGGCTCCATTAAAATTTTTACAAGTCGACCCCATTAAAATATTTTACAAGTCGGCCCCAAAAGGATGTGAAAAATTAATATAAATACCTCTTTCGAGTCTTCTTTTTAAGATGAAAATTTCGGTGGAGAAGAATGCTCTGAATTTTCGCTGGACTGAGGAAATTTTGGGACTGAGGCAACAGGAGAATTTTGGGATTAGCAGCAGCTAGGAGCAGACTAGGAAATTCATGGCAAAAGCAGTCAGATTTTGTAGAGAAAAAGCTCTTATTTTTTTTCGATATATAATTGAGATAGTTGTAGTGGAGAAGTGGTGAAAGAGGCACGGTGGTATCCTGAATCACATGTAAACAGAGGACTGTGGCAGCCTTAGTGAAGGATGATGAAACCGATTCTACAGGAAGTCATATATCATTTTTCTATGATGGAGACAATTCAGTGATAGTTCTGTGGACTGAGGCTACCTCAATACCGAGGATTACAGGAGAATTCCGTGGGTTACAAAATAGCAGAGAATTGCAGACCAGAATTCCTATTTCACAATTTTTTGTTTAAAACTTGTGACAGCCTGAGTTTTTGAAGGGAAGAACAAACCAGTTTTTTTTTTTGGAAGAATAAAACGGTTCTCTTTGCAAACTATCTGAGAAATTCTGGAGAAGGAGCAGCAGTGAATCCTTTCTCAATTCGCAGGCACCAGAAATAGCAGCAGTAGATCTAAAATGAAGAGTGCTGTGAAGATGATGCCCTAGTTCATGTGCTTTGACGAATAAGAAGTTCATAAAATAGAAGCATACACATACAGTAATAAAGGTATGTTATTGATATGCCCTAGTTGCACATCCAGTAATAAAGCCAAGTATATTTACAGTAACAGAGATATTTTTTGAGGTATTCTTGATTGGTCTCAATGGCTATGAGATAAGATGGAGAGGGATAGAATGGTAAAAGAGTTGTGGAGAAAGAAGTGAATGGAAAAACTATTTCAGGACTCTGCAATTTGAAGAAGTGAATCATGTAGCAGTACACTTGGAAGTAACCTTGATCAAGTGTGGGGCCAAACGGAAATTCACCAGGATCTATATTCTCCCAGTATGAGAGTGCAAACTCAGCATTATACATCTTCTTATAAATCTGGGTGCTTATGTTGGAAACTTCCTGTCTGTCATACTTGACTGTATCTTCCAGGTTTGATAGATCTAAGGTTTGTATTTTGTTTTCTAAAGAAGATTTTGTGGAGACCCTACTATGTTATTGCTCATAATACATATACTGTTGTTCTGAATATAGCATAGTCATTGTGGGTTAAGAGAGGTCTGCAAAGAAATTGCCTTAATTCACAGAGGTTGGTGATATGTTTGTGAACATGGTGTTGACATGACTATGGACAAGTTAATAATGTGTCTTTGAAATATATGAACAAACCAACTCTAGAAGACTGACAACAGTGACAAGTTAAAGTGACATGGTTCTAAGCAGTTTGACATGATGATGATAAGACTGTGAAAATAGATTGATGACAAGGCAGTGACATATTTATGAACAGTNATATATATATATATATATGTCGATGTAGTATGGTGGCAGAAACATAATGTGCAGTAACAACAGTTATACAGTGATTGACTCATAAGAATTTTGATGACATAAGTAGTGACAGAGTTCATTGACTTGGCAATGATTTGAAGGCAGTGGCTAGACGATAGTTTGACAGAGGACACCACAGAATTGGCTTTGGTTCACTTGTGCAGCAACAAATCTACACACTCTAGAGGTGTTACATACATAGGTATTTTTGCACAGGTAAAGGTAAGTTCTATGCTGATACAATGATGAGATAAAGCCTTGTGAGTATGATGATAAGTGGAGAATGGCAGGAGTCTAATTTATGACTTGTCTTATTATGAACCTGGGTGGAGTACTTGTAGTTTGTTTATACGGCAGTATGATAACCAGATTGATCAGCAATGATTGAGCAAAGTTGATAACCAGAAGTTTGTCTAGCAGACTGTTACACCTACATCTATGAAGACCTGTTGATGATGATGCTTAAGCAACATAAGAGCAGAGTAGATGTGATTGGCATGATCCTTGAACAGTAAAGCAGATGATCAGTATGAGCAACTGTTGATGAGTTGATTGGCCAACAGCTTTGGACCAGCAGAGTTGATATGTGTTGAGCAGAGATGATATGCAGCGTTGATGATGACTAGCAGCAAAGATTGACCAGCAGTGATGAATAGTGTTGACCAGCAGAAGATGAACAGAGAAGATTGAGAAGACTATTGCAGCAGTGTTGAGCAGATTGACAGTTGATGTGATGAGCAGAGAAGATGAGCAGCTTTGATGTGACAGATATTTCTTGTGTGACACAAGTATACTGTACTGTAAAAGCAAGCTTGTCTTGCTTTTGAGGTTAGGATACCTCAAACCCTTCTTAGCAGGGTCTAAGAAAACCAGGCAGGGTCCTGGATTAAGAGTAGGTGCTCTATGTATCAGTAGGTGCTGATTTTGCCTAACGGTTGTAGCCGAACCAAAACTATTACCAAAAAGATTTCAAAAGTATATGGTGTTGTGTTCTTTTTTGTTATGGTTCTTTATGAATGAAATGCTTATGCTATGTGGATGATATGAAATATATGTATGATATGATTATGAGATGGATAGAATAATGGAATGATGAATTGGTAGTTAATCGTGACAAGCTAAGAAAAGGTTTAAAAATTGCTTTACACTGATTCACCCCCCCTCTCAGTGTCTACACATTTTTGCCTGTGATGTTCACCAGTCCTCCAAGCCTTGCCTGCTAGGTGCCTGCGAGATCCTTTGCTTGTGGTTTGAGTGCACCTGCACCAAGTCGAGGTGCCTGCGAGCTGGGTTTGCTTGTGGTCAAGGGCGTGTTGCTCCTTGGTTTTTCTGTGGGTTTTTTGCACGTTTTCTCCATCGTGTGGCTGGATAAGAGGGTGTTTTTTCAAATCAGAGCAGTGGTAGCAGTGTTTTCTGAAAAACGAGGGCATGTTGCTTCTTGGGTTTTCTCCACGTTTTCTCCATCGTGTGGCTGGATAAAATGGCATTTTTTCAAATCAAAGCTTCTCCATCATGTGGCTGGATAACAGGGCATTTTTTCAAATCAGAGCAGCGATAGTAGTGTTTTCTGGAAAACGAGGGCGTTTTACTCCTTGGGTTTTCTGTGGGTTTTCTCCACGTTTTCTCCATCGTGTTTGCTGGATAATAGGATGTTTTTTCTAGCAGCATTGTAGTGGTAGCAGTGTTTTCTGGAAAACGAGGGTGTTTATTCACCGTTTTGTGGTCGTGGGTTTGTGGTGGGTTTCTCTGGTGCTGGAGGAGGCACATTGGAGAGCCATTGCATATCATTCTTGGAGGTACGTTGTAGTGTGTTTAATATTTGATGAAAAATGCCTATGGTCAGGGGCCATTTAGTGGACTTGATCTTTCAATTCATACTTCACTTGCCCTCCCTACAGGTTCCAGTATTTACATGTAAGTTAAGCCCTAAGCCCTAATTAATGCTCTTCCTTTACTGTTGTGAAAGAGACCACGGTCTATTTATAAAAGTAGTCATATTAGCAGTTTGAAAAATAATGCCCTAGGGTGTTTTTATTGTTCAATATTTTGTAGTTTTTGGTGTCAACTGCTTTAGCATGCCCTATAGTTTTTTGGTAAATGGTTTTAGTTGTCAGTTCCATGATGTTTACGAAATTAGGCTTGAAAATCAAAGATTCTTACAAACTAAAGTTAGTAGGAATATTCACACCCTGGATTACAAATCCCTTAGCATTTGTATGTGATATTTTGCAGTGCTTTTTTGAAATATTGTTAGGCATTGGCTGCCAGGATGGAGATCTGCTAGAAAATCTGGTTAAGGGTCAAAGGTCAATGTGGGCAGAATATTTCTTCTAGGAAAATACATAATCCTTACGCTGCTTTTCAATCGTTGATCTGGTCACTCCCAAGTTTGCGATCTCATCCAATTCACCACTGCAATTTTTCCCTTGTCGTCACTCATTCTGTGGATTTTCAGTAGCTACCATTGACAGGTGTGAAGAGCAATGTACACAGATTTTCCTGATGCTGGGTGAGAACGTAGGAAGGCCTCAACCTTTAATGCAAATTTAGAAATTCCACCTCAACCTTGAGGTTTCTTGGATGAATTTGCAATGTTAAATTACATCGGCATATACTTCACTTCTTTTATCTGCTATAGCCATACTTGTATTTGTAGCTGCATACTAGTACTTCAGAGATCTATATCATATCTAGATGGCATGCTTTCATCTCTTATTGTTGCATTTCCTAATAATCCAGACAAAATTAATGCTCTTCCTTTACTATTGTGAAAGAGACCACAGTCTATTTATAAAAGTAGTCATATTAGCAGTTTGAAAAATAATTCCCTAGGGTGTTTTTATTGTTCAATATTTTGTAGTTTTTGGTGTCAACTGATTTAGCATGCCCTGCAGTTTTTTGGTAAATGGTTTTAGTTGTCAGTTCCATGATGTTTACAAAATCAGGCTTGAAAATCAAAGATTCTTACAAACTAAAGTTAGTAGGAATATTCACACCCTGGATTACAAAGCCCTTAGCATTTGTATGTGATATTTTGCAGTGCTTTTTTGAAATATTGTTAGGCATTGGCTGCCAGGCTGGAGATCTGCTAGAAAATCTGGTTAAGGGTCAAAGGTCAATGTGGGCAGAAGATTTCTTCTAGGAAAATACATAATCCTTATGCTGCTTTTCAATCCCTGATCTGGTCACTCCTAAGTTTGCGATCTCATCCAATTCACCACTGCAATTTTTCCCTTGTCATCACTCATTCTATGGATTTTCAGTAGCTACCATTGACAGGTGTGAAGAGCAATGTACACAGATTTTCCTGATGATGGGTGAGAACGTAGGAAGGCCTCAACCTTTAATGCAAATTTATAAATTCGACCTCAACCTTGAGGTTTCTTGGATGAATTTGCAATGCTAAATTACATCAGCATATACTTCGCTTCTTTTTAACCAAATACACTAGGCAACCCAAGAAAGGAAATACTGAGCAAGACTACCTCAATGGAAAAAAATTCCCGCCTTTAGGGAACACTTTCTAAGATAATAGATCTAAAGGTAACTTATAACAACATATTTATCACAACAGTAAATTTTCCCCTTTAGCTTATATATTTTTTAACTCACTCAACAAAATCTATTCAATGTTAAGTCAAATCAGCAAGCATAACCAGCACTAGTAACTATTCAATTTTCAAGATAAAATATGCTGAAAACCAGATCTTTATGTACACAAAGTTGGACAGCTGGCACACTATATATAGGACTTCAAAATTTTTGGTTGAAGCAACCTTGCAAGTACATTTCTTTGGCACATCATCATCTTCAATCCCCTCATTAATCCTCATGCAAACTAAAGGGTAACAGTAACACTCCCCAACTCATCCAAAAGCCGTAGATGAAGAACTATAACATGTAGTTTTGAGAATGTGTGCCTCACCATGATTGTCTGATAGTTATTCGGATCTGAGTTAGCCCATGATATGAAAATCGAGTGAATAATGTGTCAAGACCATGCCTAGGGAAGTCAAAGAAGACAACATGGTTACACAGATCAACAACATTCTAATAAGGAGTTTGACTGGTTTTGAAACGATTGTTTTATTAATTTGGTCTGTTGGATGTTATTACAAAATCTATCTCTGATATTGTGCTCAGCATGGTACTTTTTGAACTATGTCATCTGTTGGACCTTATTATGAGATCTATCTTAGAATAGTGTTCAGCATGGTACTTTTTGAACTGTGTCATCTGTTCTGGGGCATTGTCGTTAACAATTTGTTAATTTGGTTATGTGATAGGCTTCTCCATGTTTAAAGGCTTTGCAACATCCATTATAGTATTCCATTCTGTACTGATAACCAAATCTTTGTTTCACTGGAAAGTTCTGTCATTCATTCTCTATTTTTTATCTCTTTTTAATCCTGAGAGTGAAATCTATTTTGTTTTGATCACACTGTTGTTTCTGGCATTCCATATTCAATCCAAGCTGGTGTAGCTTGTTAGAATGCCTTCAGTATAGCCTGGAATATGGATGGTGTCAAAATATCAGGAATCTCAAATCATCCTTTCTTTCCCTTGATTTTGCTCATGTCTACAGAGAACACAACAACAAGGCAGATGGCTTATCCAATGAGGCACTCTCTATGGCATCTGGCCTCTTACAGTATATTGAAATATGTGAAGGTGAAATAGTGGGGAATGGATCGATGAAGCTCTTTTAATTTGAGTCTTTGACATCTTTGATGTCTATTTTTTCAAGAGGGACATAATTTAGATTTTTTACATCCTTTGGATGTCTGAGGCAGATGTTGATCGCCTGTTGTATCAGTTTCTTGGTAGGTCCATAAGTGCCTCCCTAGATAAGCCATGACTGGGTTCTTCTTGTATTCCCTTGTAGACATCTTTTGAAGTCAGGTTGAATATGGGATGTATTCCTTGGTATTTTGATCTTGGTGGTGAAGTTGGTTATCTGGCCTCTCAATGTAGCTATCTGGAAGAGTCTCTGAACTAGATGTCTTTATATGAAGTTTGATAATTCATTTTTGGCATATTATAACCTTAAAAACACATTTTATGCATCCTATTATATTCCCTTTGCTTACAACCTAAAAGGTGACCAATCCCACACTAGTCCAATGTTGACAGAGAATATTTCATAGCATATCTTCTACATAGCTAAATTATTTAATAGAAGAAGAGTAATTTCAGAACTATATTTAATACTAATTGTCGTTACATGAAGTTTGATAATTCATTTTTTTCAAATTATATAACATTTATAAAACATGTTATGCCTTCTATAGTATATGTGCCTTGTTTACCAAAAGGTGACCAGTCCATTGTTGAGTTAACAAAGTATGTGTCATCACATATCTTCTACATAGCTAAAAACTTGTGTAAGAGTAATTCCAACACTATCTACATTAGTTTGACTAGGTCTACAATGTTGATGATAAAAGGAGTATGCATATTAAGATTATGATGTGAAATTAAATGCCTCCCTTCCAAAATCTTGTCGATTTATTTTTGTTACCCGTCATTAGAGCTACAATACCTAGTAATGTGAGATATTTAGGTTGATTAAAGTGTTATGGCTGCAATTTCATTGTGTTGTTGAGCTGTGGAAGCTCTACCAACTACATAATCTTCACCATTTGGATGCAAAATTGATCTCAAAGATCTAGGGAGTGAATTTAAGAGTTGTTGCATTTATTTGGGAAGTTTCCAAAATGGTTTACTTGAGCTTTGTGAGTGACTATTGAACAAATTTATCTCTCCTTGGACCGTTCTTCATTTATTAGGCGAGTTCACTTATTACTAAGTTTTTTTCTTACCCCAAGGCCAAACACCATGTAGAATAGGGCTTAGGCTTGCAGGTTGGGAATATTAGTCAATTAATATGTTTTTATCATTTCCTAGAGTGGATTGTAATGCTTGGGGCATTTCCATAAAAAAGAACAAGACTAAATTCCAAAAAGAACAAAGACCTTTGATCGCCTCTATGTTTTTTCATCTCTTGTTTTGATCACCTTTTGATCTTTTGTAGGTACGTTGAAGCTGACTCTTCAGTTTGGGGAGGGCTATTTGAATAAGCCACTAACAATACATTTTGCTTCAAGGTGTTTCATCTCGATAGTAAGATTTCTTCATCCTTGTTAGATATTTGAATTGAAAGTGCATACTTTGCTTCCTAGCTCTTTGTTTTATTAATGAACTAATATGCATGTGTAAATTTGAATTACTTTTTGTTTTTCATTTATTTATGGATGCACTCACCTCATTTCGTAGCCTTATTATATCCAAAATTTTGAAAAAAATGTTATAATTGTATTCATTTCTTACCCAACTAAAAGGTACACTTGGATGTAAATGCATATGGATCCAAGTGATGTTGTGGACTTCGGAATTTTTATTGGTGAAGAGAATTGTCACGTTGGCACAGTCCAGTGTCAAAAAGGCTGTACATATGCTGATATCCGTTCTGAAATTATGAATGATGAAGTCGTTCAATATCCTTTTGAATTTATTATTGGCTCAACTAGATGTCCTTTAAATGCATTGCAAGAGGGAAAAAGGAAACCTACAACAACATATGTAGGCATTAAGAGGAAAGTATGCACAGTGGTTGCTGATACATTGGAATCAAATGTAATGGAGGGAACGCCAATCTCTGAAAACATT
>LPNX011002457.1:517302-553986 GCA_001517045.1 Pseudotsuga menziesii | reverse complement strand
AGTCTTCTTATTTGCTTTCAGACTCCGTAAAATTGAAAGCAACCACGAGCATGTACTGTCCTGGGCTCGTAAAATCCACATGACAGTATCATTCCATCACTTCAGATTCTTCTTATTTGCTTTCAGACTCCTTAAAATTGAAAGCAACCACGAGCACGAACTGTCATGGGCTCGTAAAATCCACATGACAGTACCATTCCATCATTACAGAGTCTTCTTATTTGCTTTCAGACTCCTTAAAATTGAAAGCAACCACGAGCATGTACTGTCCTGGGCTCGTAAAATCCACATGACAGTACCATTTTATATCCCCACTTCTTCTAGTTCACCAACCCATGACGAAGTCCCCCCGCGCCTCTTGGCGCTATGATCAATCCACTTGGCAGCACCTCCAATCGGGTCGCCTTTGTTCAGAGTATTCTGCAGTCTCCTACCATGTTACCACCGCTTGAGTCTCCCTCAGCCCAGTGAACTGCCCAGATCCCTTACAGCTGTGATCCCTTTACCACCAAACAGTTCCATGTGCTGCCCGATCATCCCCGCCATCATACTCTGAACAAAGGAAGTTTGAGTCCACCCACTCTACTTGCCCAGTTAGTCCCACCAGTTTATCACTCTTACCATCAGTTCTATCACAGTTCGGTTTTGCACCTCGCGCTCCTGTCAAGGAAACATCATTGCCTTGATAGTTGCAGGTCTCCCTCTGTCGACGACAACTCCTCTATTCCAGAGGATAGACCTAGAGGCTCCTGCGCCTTGGACCCATCACCATCTGTGGTGAGTGCCTACGGACCATTTTGGGAGGAATCATTATTGCCTCTCCGAATGGTTGTTTCTCACATGTTCGACTTCAGCACCTTATTCGCATCGTTGAGAATCGCGCAGGATATATATCTTTTCCATTTTTTGTCGAAGACCCCGGATTTCCCTCGACTCTAGCACATTGGTGAGTCACTTCGGAACACCCAGTTATATGTTCCCGTGGATGTTCGGGCTGCGTAGGCGAATGTATTCGGAAGCCATCCCATTCTATGCTTCCTTGAGTACCCAGTTCAGTTCCAGTTTCGTGTACCATTGTGAGCATGACCCTGGTCGCTCTGATCCAGCAGCTCACCAGTTCCTTTGGTACCACATTCAGTCGCACTGCTGTCATTCCAGTACTTCAATTGTCCCGCTCAGACATAGTCAGCTCAGCAGTCTGTTCCAGATTTATGTCCCCTCTGGACACTTATGATATATACAGCAGTTCCTATGTATCCTACAGGTCCCTCTTTTCGGGGCTCACAGTTCTTTTCATGTATCTTGTTACGAGCATGGGAATGCCCGCCTCGTCCATATATTGAGATATTTTTCCTCATCCAGTATTTGAGGACCATTTATACTGTTATGTTATATTCTGATACGAGCATGGGAATGCCCGCCTCGTCCATATTATCAGATGATCCCTCATCCATTATTGAGGTTATGTACTTTTCAGTCCTTGCAGGTGGTTCGAGATCGGTGTCCCGGACTTCAGTTGCTTCCTTCTCTTCTCCACACCCCAACACAAACCAAATATGACTCATGATGTCCATCGGCCATACGATGAGCTCCTGCCCTCGCACATCCGGGGGCAATCTGTTAACACCCAAAAATGGTTAACTACCTCATCTACCTCACTACATGGCTCATTTGTCCATTTGCCTACCATATTTCCCTGAAAATCCCACTAAAAAGCCTCCAAAAGGCCTAAAATTCCTCTAAAAGGCCATAAAACCATCTAAAAAGCCTCCAAAAGGCCTAAAATGCCTCCAAAAGGCCAAAAAACCCCTTTTTCCTCCAAAAATAACCAAAATTCCTCTAAAAATAGCAAAAATCCCCAAAAGGGAAGAAAAGGAATAAAAATAATGAGGAAAAAGGAGGAAAACCCTAAAACAGCAAAAACCCTAAACAAGCTGCCCTAAACCACATGGTTTCCAAAAACCATGGGCAAGCACTCAACCACTAAAAAACTATAAATAAGTGATGGAGACCCCTCATTTCACATCCACAGTCATAGCACCCTTACTCTGCCAAAACGTCTCGTGAAACCCTAGCTTACCATCAAGCTATTTTCACCATTGAGAACCCTTTTTGGCCCATTTTTCCACCATCGGAGAAGGAGAAGGAGCAGCTTGGAGCTCAAATCCACCGACATCGGACCAGCGCAACAGACTCCACCAACCTCCTCATCGGAGGTAACATAAATAAAATCACTTTTACCCATTTCTTTACTGTTTTGCTTAATGTTATTTACTTTTTCCGCTCTAGTTTAATCTTTATTTCAGTTTATTTTTCTTTACATTGTTGAACTGCTACTAAGGATTCCAGATTCCTTAGTAGGTGCTCATCAGCACAAGCTAGGGTGAAAACCCTAGCTACAGTTAAGATGTCGGATCTGGATTTGGAGCTGAAATCCTGTAGTGCTAGTTCAAGAGGAAATTAGGGTTTTGATTTTCTAGAGTTCTGTCCAACCAAATGCTTTGAATTTGATCACTAACTTCAATTTTGGGGAGGATATCAATCCAGTCTTGGGCTCACTGAAAAATTCCTCTTCTGTGAAAAGCCCTAATTTTCGGCAGTAGTGTCGGGTCCAAAACTGAAAAACCTCAGAATTGGATTCTGCTTCGACAGAAAGATGTACCCTAGGGAGGAGAATTATTCCACCCTAATTTTGCTAAAAATCTGTGGAGAGAGATCTACAAAATAGGAATCCCTAG
The DNA here is from genome assembly GCA_001517045.1 of Pseudotsuga menziesii. Lineage (NCBI taxonomy): Eukaryota > Viridiplantae > Streptophyta > Pinopsida > Pinales > Pinaceae > Pseudotsuga > Pseudotsuga menziesii. The sequence goes on along the minus strand of LPNX011002457.1, from coordinate 551,248 downwards.
TTCCCGCAGCTGCACAGTGTCTTCTTCTCAGGTTAGCTCTAATACCATTTTAGATTTTTAACATTAAGCTAGCATAACATTAGGATCTTTAACTAAGAGAACAACAAGCACCACAATCAAACACAAGAGACAATGAAAACAATGTTTTTCCTCGGGAAAACCATAAATGGAGAAAACCATGCAACTTCCTCAGAGATAGAATCAACACCAAAAGTAAAACACCAAAATAGTAAGATGATATCCCGACAGCAGTAACCTCTTTCTTCCTTGCCCCAGTGTCTTTCTCTTCCTCAGCTATGTGCTACAATTGAGTGTGGATGAGTGTGTGATAAATAGAGAGGCCATCTCCCTATTTATACTAATTTCCAACTTCACTAAACCCTACTAGGGCCGACCTCTCTAGGAGAGTCTAATAACCCTAGTGCCCCGGAACTGTGGGGACTTTAACCCTTAGACAATAGGAGGGTTACCCACCTTGACTTGACATGACTTGATTACATTATAGAAAATCCCGATAGGAACATCGGGGCATGACATGACTCAAGTACATTACAATACATCCCGAAATAAACATCGGGTTACAATACATGTCACATGCCCCAATTTTGCAAAAACAATTTAATATTATTTGAGGAACAATATGTTAAATTTTATGCTAAGTTGTAATTGATGACCCAGTGGGGTCAAGGATATTTAATGTAAATTCTGAATATTTTATTTATAAATAAATAAATGAGGAGACAATAGCTTAGGAGAGATGTTAAAAGAGTGTTTACTGGTCAAATTGGTGGAGGAGATTGGGTGGAGAGCAAACTGACATGTGGCAGCATCCTCAAACCACTTCCAACGGTTGCAGGTGGAAACCTCCCTAAATTTGTGGTCATGATTCCCCAAGAAAGTGGAATTAGAGCAGGTGGCTCAATTAATGAAAACTAACCCAAAAAACATAGGAAACTTTATAAAAATTCCCATTGAAGAGAGCTCAGGCTGCTCACTCTAGAGAAGTGATCATTCAGGGTGAATCAATGTACTTCAGAGAAATTCAATGGAAGGGAAATCTAGAAAGTGTTTGAGGGGATAACTGCTTATTGATCTAGTTGCAACTTTTAAGCTGAAGATCATACTACTGAGAGCAGAGTGTTTTACTGAGCTATTGAACTAGTCAGTTGCCATAGGGTTCTATAGTTGCATTCTCCACCCAGTTCTCAACCAAGAAGACCAGGATCAGGGTCGGGGGTCCTGAGGAAGCGTTTTTTGAGTGCTCTCTGGGAGATTGGTAGGGAGGAGCGGCCTCCTAAAGCTGTTGTCGTCTTGTCCTCAACATGTTCTATGTTATTTTAGTTTACTGTTTTAGTTAAATAATCTTAGTTTATCTGTTATATGAATGTTAAAAGTTCAGAGTTTGTAAAATGTTAGATTTAGTATTCTTATTATATTTTTTAGAAATGAAACTAGTTTAGAGAATAATGAAATAGAAAGATTATAAATTTCTAAAGCTGTGTTTTTCCACACCTGGAAACCAGGTCGTACTCTAGCACAGTTAGAATGCTTTAAGTAGATGAAAGAATTCTTAAGAGAATGAAAATAGTTAATAGTATTTGAATCTGTAGATAGCAGAGTATAATTTATTTCAATGTTAAAATATAATGAAAAATAGTGTTATGGTTTAATTGTGTTTACTGTTTTAATTAGTGTAACTAAATAAAAATGTAGGAAAAGCAAATAGTAAACTACACTAGAGTTACAGTAATAGTATACTGATACAAATAAAAGTTTATAGAAGATAACAACTAAGTATATAAACAAGTTATTAACCACACAGTGTATCTTTTAAACTATTAACTAAATCATAAACTATTACTTAATAAAAACCAGATTAGGGTTATGTTTATAAACCCTTATTTATGAAAAATAATCAGAGTTCCAGAGTTAACCTTCTATTCTTTACAGAGCTCAGAATAATTCTAAGTTACAGAATAGTAAATAAGATAGAAGTAAATATAGACTTTAAATGAAATAAATCTAACAATTACATAATTAGGAGCTATTTATTTTTAACACATAGGCTTATAACCTGTGAAAGAAAAACCTGAGGGTCGAAACCCTAACAACTAATTTATCCAATTATAAACTTAATTTATTTAAGTTTTAACCATTGACATTGTTAACTGTGTAAGAAAAATTAACAAGAAGACTACGATTTATGCTTTAGACTGTTTACAGTCTTTTTTTGATAATATACCTTTTAAAATAGTAAAATAATACATTATTTACAGGTTAACAAAATAATTGCAAAAACGAGACAGAACTCCAAGATTTACAAATTCTTTCTTTATAAAACCAACGGTATTACATTGTCGGGCCGTAAGGCTAAAACTGAACAAAATACATATCACGGATCAAGGGACGGTATTACCCAGCATTAACAGCAAGGGTTTTAAAGTAAACTGGAATAAACATCATACTAAAACATCTTAACTAATGAAGAAACCGAAACAGACTTCCAAACATTGTGTTTCTCGTTCAACAACCCTCATTGCAAGTAGGGCAAAACCCATATTTGAATCAGGGCTTACCGGTTGGGGCCATGAATCTAATTGAAGCCAACCATTGTATTCTTTCCATTGAAGATTGGAGCTATCATGGGTTCTTGTATCAAGCACATTACCAAGCATTATCACAAAGCTCAGCTTCTAAACTTAAAACCCTAACTATATTATTAAATTGACAAAGAGTTTCCATATTAAGAACTGAGTCGTCTTACCTACAAGTAAGGAGAGAATTCGGGAAACGAAGAAGCTATCACAGATTTAGCAATTTACATAGGGAAGTATTCAAACCCTTATGCTGACCCTGGAGTAGAGATAGTGTCAATAAGCTTAAGCTTTACAAAACTGTGATGAGCCACAAGAAAAACCAAAGTGAAACCATGAACAGGCCGAGAGCCAAATAGTTAAACAAGTAACCACTCGTGCAATAAGGTTCACAACCATGAAGACTCGTGACCAAGACTGAGTAATAATACTATAGAAACAACAAACAAAATCTACAGAGCAAGCAAGCAGAGGAACAACCTCTCATGGCCACCAAGAAAAATACACAGATCAACAGCCTGCAGGCCAGCTAAACCCTCGGAGTAAAAATGACAAGTGAATAGGGTTTTCCAAGTATTTTAAGTCACCAATGCATGGACGAGAGCAGACCACGTGCCCTCCAAATCTTTTCAACCATGCAAGGGTCGTGTCTATAGTCAATCTGCATTTCCAATTATCAAATTATTGCAATGATCAATAAACCAATTATCTAATCGACTTTGGAATGGATATATGAATATTCACAAATGAAAACATATAATTATATATTGTAATCAATAGTATCAAGTTCTATGATAATTGTTATCAATGCTTCTATGTCGTTGACCATAGAGTAAGGTCGTAAAAACCTTGCCATGGTAACAATCCCAAGGTCGACCATAGTTTACACTTTTCTAGATAATAATTTGCATGCGAAACAACTTTAAAATAATTACATATTATTTGAAGCTCAAACTATATTATTTGCATTCGATGGTTTAAGATTAGTTACAATTGGTAATCACTAATATTCATTATTTGACTATAGAGTAAAGGAGTTTAAACCATGCCAATTAAACAATCACGAGGCTCGACCATAGGTTAAACTTTTACAAATAATGTTTTGTATGCTCAAATTGCCAATGGCAATAATAATGAATCTTATCATTATTTACAAAGTCAATTGTGCTTACTTGGTTCTAGCATAGTATAGGAACCTTTGTTATAATGTTTCACTTGATATAGACCTTAGATTAAAAGTTCTAGGTAGTAAAATCTACTATAGAAGTTACTATAAACTATAACTTATTATAAGTGGGGCAACATTATAATAGTAATATTACTATGGAGTAAACCATGCACAAGGTTTATAAATTATAGGAATAACACTGATAACGTATTTACCTATGATTTGAAGTTTATAAAAAGGTGGTATATAGCATTCCATCTTAAAACGATGTATCTAGTTACAAGAATCAAATTTATAATGTCATGGAAATTTCCAGGTAGTAAGATCTCTACAGGATGAAAGTAACATTTAGATTGGTACACTATAAAATAATGTGGTATTGTATGTTGCTACAATAATACATGCAGCAAGGCAATAATATAAGTACTAATGTTTATAACTTGATGTTTAGCATATGTACATACAAATATCAGGTTAATAATTTCTGTGGCTAGTAAGATAGAGACAAAATAGAAACATGTACTCTATTGGAAATCTTTACCTTCAAGATTTATAGGAGTAATTTCATGAATAAATGACAATACTTTTAAACATAACATTAGCGTTATAAGCATGTTAAAATAGAAGTAATTTTATGGCGAAGAACTTGAGCTCTAAGCTCACAGTAAGTATCTTTTGTTTAGCTAAGTATGATAAAGTTAACAATCTTTATGACTAAACATTGAATACTGTCGAAGAAACAAAGTCTATAGAAGACAATTACTTTACCTCATCAGAGCTTGCTTTAGAATAATCAGTTTATTTACTAGCATATTAACATGCAACAGAAATACTTCTTTCTACCTTATGAATTTAACTTCTACTTGATCGATCGTTACCTGTTGAACCTGTAAGAACCAGCAGTCCATCTACGTTAGCATAATGCTAAGTAAGCCCAAGTTTTCAAAGATAGATTTCACCTACTTGCCAAAAGGTAAAATTATTAGTAAAGCTGAAAGAAATCTGAGTGCAGGTCATTCTTGTATACCTTATGAAAATGAAAGTTGTATTAGTTATTGTATTATGAAACTAATTAATACTAATTGTTAAACTGTTTCATTTTCCGCTAACCGCTAGTAGTTAGTAAACTACGTATTTAGACATTTTATGTTATCTTAAAAATTTTAAATTTTTATGAAATTTTGGGGTAATGACATGTGGTATCAGAGCACAAGGTTCAAACACTAGGGCTTGATGAAGCTCAACTTGCTTATATGAAACACTGAATTTAAACTATTTTTTTGATGTTGTTTTATTTTAATGTTATTCAACAAAGAAATTTGTTTCTGAGTTTAACAGCAAGTATGGAAAAACTAGAGGAATATGCGGAAGAGGAATATCCATTTACTGAACAATAAAACTTACAAAGAGACCCTATACAAGAAGACATAACCACTAATTCCTCAAAACTTTTACAAACAGTAAAAGAATTAAAATCTGAAATGGAATCTGTTAAAAAAGAAAATGAGAGGATTCTGAGAACTCAGGAGGAGCTGAATCAGATGCTAACAGAAAAATTTCAAATCGAGGGAAGGGGTAAAAGAGTTGATTCAGAAGATTCAAGTTACCAACATAAGTATAAAAAGATTAAACAGACTAAAAATGAAAGCAACTCATCTTCCGAAGTGTTTGGTGATCAACATAATTTTCCTTCTACTAGTGATATTAGTGAGGCTAACCACTATAACAGAAAGAGAAAACATAAACCTTATGAAGAAATTTTTGGAGAGTTTAAAAAGATCAAACCGCCAACATTTAATGGGGAAACTGAGAAAGGGGAGGAAGCAGAATCCTGGTTATCTGGGATGAAGAAGTACTTCCAGATTTATAACTATTCTAACCAATTAAAGGCTAGAATGGCTATCTATAATCTTCCAGGGAAAGCAGATATATGGTGGAAATATTTAAAGAGAGTGAGAGGAATAAGAGAGAAGAACATAACTTGGAGTACCTTCAAGAAGTAATTTAAAAATAAATTCTTATCTAAACAGTACTATGAAGAAAGAGCTAAAGAATTATATGAGCTTAAACTAGGTACAATGACTATGAAAGACTTGAACAGTAAGTTTTTGAGTTTGCTTAGGTATGTGCCATACCTTATGGATGAAAAACCAAAGGTACAGCGGTTTCTGAGCTGTCTACCTTATCACATAAAGGATAGGATTGAGTATGACAATCCAAAAAATCTAGAAGAAGCTATGAGGAAATCCAATTTCTGTTATGAACAAAATAGGAAAAAGGAGAGTATGGCCAATTGGAAGGCCAAAAAGAATAATAATTATGATCAAAAGAAGAAAGAGTTTGATCCCAATTGGAACTCTAAAAATAATAGGGCCAAAAAAATTTCTAATAAGAATTTCCAAGGGAATCAGAATAATTCACCAAACAACCAGAAAAATCAAAAGAGTAAAGAGTCTGCTAATAATCATGGTAATTACATGAAAAACTTTGAACTAAAAGAACCCATAAAGTGCTGGGAGTGAATGGCCCACATTATTCCTCAGTCTAACCTAATCGGAACAAGACTGTTAGTAATATCCATACAATACAGGAGGAGATGACTGTCGAAGATTTAGCGAGGACTATGCCTAGGATCAATGCAACCTTGGAGAATCGACAAGAAGACTATCAAACTTCCATGGTGGAAGTAGAAGGTAAGATAAACCAAACACCCATAGCTATTTTAATTGATCCAGGAGCTAGTTTAAGTTATATTTCACCTAATTTGGTAGAAAAATGTAAACTACATGTTGAAAAGTTTGTAAGTTCTTGGTTGGTTCAATTAGCTACTGGTATAAAGAGGAAGGTAACTAGTTTTGTAAAGAATTGTGCAGTAGTTATGAATCAATTTGAAACTTTTGTAAATCTTAATGTACCACCTTTGGGTTCTTATGACATACTAATCGATATGGATTGGTTAAAGCAATATAGGGTGATCTTAAACTACTATGATAAAACCTTTACTTGTGTAAATAATGATGGAAAATCAATAAGTGTAAAGGGAATCCCTAGAAAAATGACTGTAAGGCAGATTTCTGCTCTGTAGCTTAAGAGAGCTGTTAGGAAAGGTTGTAAGGATTATGTAGTAACATTAACTAATGGGGAAAATCTAAATAATGTAGATAAATTAAAATTGGAGGATATACCAGTTTTAAAAGAGTATGCAGATGTATTTTCGGAAGAAATTCCGGGACTGCCTCCGAAAAGGGAACTAGATTTTACCATTGAGCTATTACCTGGTGCAGTACCCAACTCAAAGGCCCCTTATCGGATGAACATACTTGAACTTAATGAACTTAAGTCACAATTACAAGAACTTATTGACAATAAGTGTGTCTCCCTAGGGGGCACCTGTCATCTTCATTAAGAAAAAGGACGGAACTCTACGACTTTGCATAGATTACTGTCAATTGAATAAGATGACTATTAAAAATAGATACTCGTTGCTTCGCATAGATGATTTGTTTGATCAACTACGTGGAGCCACAGTGTTTTCAAAAATTGATTTAAGTTCTGGATATCACCAAGTTAGAATTAAAGATGAGGACATCTTTAAAACAACTTTTAGGACTCGATATGGCCATTACGAGTTTGTCGTCATGCCATTCGGGCTAACTAATGCTCCAACTATTTTTATCTGTCTAATGAATAATGTAATGCATAAATATATAGATAAGTTTGTAGTCTTGTTTATCGATGACATATTAATCTATTCGAAATCTGAAGAAGAACATAAAGAACATTTAAAAATTGTCTTGCAAGAGTTACAAGATCATCAACTCTTTGTAAAGTTTAGTAAATGCGACTTCTTTAAGGATAAAATCCAGCACTTAGGTCATGTGGTGACTAAGGAAGGAATTTCAGTGGATCCCGAAAAGATAAAGATGATTGAAGATTGGCCAGTTCCTAAAGACGTAACTGATGTTCGATCCTTCATGGGAATTATAGGTTATTACCGGAGGTTCATTGAAGGGTTTTTGAGAATCGCAAATCCAATAACCTCCTTGAAAAAAAAGGGAAAGAAATTTGATTGGAATCAAAAGTGTAAGGATAGTTTTAAAATGTTAAAAAATTTATTAACCAATGCACAAGAATAGCTGATCCAAATAAATATTTTGTAGTGTGTACTGACGCCTGCAATGATGGTTTAGGCGGAGTATTGACTCAAGAAGGGCATGTTATCGCTTATGAGTCTAGGAAATTAAAAATTCATGAAAATAATTATGCAACTTATGACCTGGAATTAGCTACTATCATACATGCTCTAAAGATGTGGCATCATCATTTAATTAAAAGAAAATTTATTCTAATGACAGATAATAAAGGACTAAAATTTATGTTAGATCAACCTAATCTGAATGCTAAACAAGCTAGGTGGCTAGCTTTTCTAAGTGAGTATGATTTTGAAATTCAACATATTAAAGGGAAAATAAAATAAAGTTGTCGATGCATTAAGTAGAAATTCAAGGCTAAACTTTACAATAGTTATCAACACTTATACAACAGATCTGAAAGAACAGCTTAAAGCAGGGTTAGAACAAGATGAAATTTACCAAAAATTACAAGCAAAAACGAAAGAAAATCCAACAAAAAGTTTAAGTAAAGGGTACAGCTTGAATGAATAAGGATTTTTACTGTATAAAGACAGAATGTATGTACCTAAAGTTAAGTTATTAATTTGAGACAAAATCCATAAAACTCCATACTCAGGCCGTCTGGGTTATCAAAAGATTATAACTATGTTAAGAAAAGAATATTTTTGGCCAAACATGAAGACTGAACTGGAAGAATATATTGTAGATGTTTTGAATGTCAGCAAGTAAAAACTGAACATCAATACCCAGCTGGATTACTTCAGCCATTGCCCATTCCTAGCTGGAAATGGGAAATAATTAGTCTTGATTTTGTTACTGGACTGCCTAAAAATCAGAATTTAAATGATTCTATAATGGTAGTAGTTGATAAATTAAGTAAAGCAACCCATTTTATACCTGTAAAAAATACGTATAAATCTGCAAACATAGATGATATCTTTTTAAAGCAAATTTTCCGACTGCATGGGATACCGAAAGTTATAATCTCAGATCGAGACCCTAAATTTATAGGTAACTTTTGGAAATCTATGTTTAAAGGATTAAACACTACACTAAATTTTAGTACTTTGTTCCATCCTCAAACTAATGGACAGACCAAAAGAGTAAATCAAGTACTGGAAGATTTACTAAGAATGTATGTAAAGGATTAGCCAGCTAAATGGGAAGATTATTTACATCTGGTAGAATTTGCTTATAATAATAACTATCAAGATTCGGCCAGATTTAGTCCTTTCGAAATCTTGTATGGAAGGAAGTGTAACACTCCTATCTCTTGGAGTAATCTGGTGGACATATTAGTATTAGGTCTTGAATTATTGAAAGAAATGGAAGAAATTGTAAAGTAGGTGCAAGGTAATCTAAAAATTGCGCAAGATCGACAGAAATGTCAAGCAAGCCTTAAAAGAACTCCAAAAGAGTTTCAGGTACGTGAACATGTGTCGATCAAGGTGAGACCCAAAAATAGCTCTCTGAAGTTGGGTAGTTGTGCAAAACTAGCACCTCGTTACTGTGGTCCTTTTGAAATACTATCCAGGATTGGACAGGTAGCCTATCAGTTAGCCTTACCACTGAATTTAAGAATTCACAATGTTTTTCATATTTCTGTATTAAATAAATATGTTCATGATGCTACTCATGTTGTTAACTGGAATGATGTACAGGTGGAACCAGAAGGAGATTTTCTGGTGGAACCGGACTATATCCTCGAGTAGAGGGAGATCACTCTTTGGAACCGCACCATTGGTCAAGTGAAAGTGCAATGGAAGCACCTTAGTCCAAAGGAAGCCACCTAGGAATTGGAAAGTCATATGCGGGATGCATATCCAATTCTGTTCCAGAGAAATTCTAAGGACGAGGAATAAATAACATCGAGGATGATGTTATAATTTAAGGGGGTGTGTATGTCACATGCCCCAATTTTGCAAAAACAATTTTATATTATTTGAGTAACAATATGTTAAATTTTATGCTAAGTTGTAATTGATGACCCAATGGGGTCAAGGATATTTAATGTAAATTCTGAATATTTTATTTATAAATAAATAAAGGAGGAGACAACAGCTTAGGAGAGCTATTAAAAGAGTGTTTACTGGTCAAATTGGTGCAGGATACTAGGTGGAGAGCAAACTGACATGTGGCAGCATCCTCAAACCACTTCCAACTGTTGCAGGTGGCAACCTCCCTACATTTGTGGTCATGATTCCCCAAGAAAGTGGAATCAGAGCAGGTGGCTTAATTAATGAAATATGACCCAAAATACCTAGGCATCTTTATAAAAATTCCCATTGAAGAGAGCTCAGGATTCTCATTCTAGAGAAGTGATCATTCAAGGTGAATGAATGTACTTCAAAGAAATTCAATGGAAGGGAAATCTGGAAATTGTTTGAGGGGATAACTGCTGATTGATCTAGTTGCAGCTTTTAAGCAGAAGATCATACTGCTGAGAGCAGAGTGTTTTACTAAGGTATTGAACTAGTCAGTTGACAGAGGGTTGTACAGTTGCGTTCTCCACCCAGTTCTCAGCCAAGAAGACTAGGAACAAGCTCGGGGGTCCTGAGGAAGCGTTGTTTGAGCGCTCTCCAGGAGATTGGTAGGGAGGAACGGCCTCCTAAAGCTGTTGTCGTTTTGTCCTCAATAGGTTCTATGTTATTTTAGTTTACTGTTTTTAGTTAAATAATCTTAGTTTATCTTCTATATGAATGTTAAAAGTTCAAATTTTGTAAAATGTTAGATATAGTATTCTTATTTGATTGTTTAGAAATGAAACTGGTTTAGAGAATAATGAAATAGAAAGATTATAAATTTCTAAAGCTGTGTTTTTCCACACCTGGAAACTAGGTCGTACTCTAGCACAGTTAGAATGCTTTAAGTAGATGACAGAATTCTTAAGAGAATGAAAATAGTTAATAGTATTTGAATATGTAGATAGCAGAGTATAATTTATTTCAATGTTAAAATATAATGAAAAACAGTGTTATGGTTTAATTGTGTTTATTGTTTTACTTAATGTAACTAAATAAAAATGCACGAAAAGCAAATAGTAAACTACACTAGAGTTACAGTAATAGTATACTGATACAAATAAAAGTTTATAGAATATAACAACTAAGTATATAAACAAATTATTAACCACACAGTATATATTTTAAACTATTAACTAAATCATAAACTTTTACTTAATAAAAACCAGATTAGTGTTATGTTTATAAACCCTTATTTATGAAAAATAAACAGAGTTCTAGAGTCAACCTTCTATTCTTTACAGAGCTCTGAATAATTCTAAGTTACAGAATAGTAAATAAGATAGAAGTAAATATAGACTTTAAACGAAGTAAAGCTAACAATTACATAGTTAGGAGCTATTTATTTTTAACAGACAGGCTTATAACCTGTGAAAGAAACACCTGAGGGTCGAAACCCTAACAACTAATTTATCCAATCATAAATTTAATCTATTTAAGTTTTAACCATTGATATTTTTAACTGTGTAAGCAAACTTAACAAGAAGACTACAATTTATGCTTTAGATTGTTTATAGTCTTTTTCTTATAATAAACCTTTTAAAATAGTAAAATAATACATTATTTATAGGTTAACAAAATCACTACAAAAACGAGACAGAACTCCAAGATTTACAAAGTATTTCTTTATAAAACCAATTGTATTACATTGTCGGGCCGTAAGGCTAAAACTGAACAAAATACATATCACAGCTCAAGGGCCAATATTACCCAGCATTAACAGCAAGGGTTTTAAAGTAAACTGGAGTAAACATCATACTAAAACCTCTTAACTAACAAAGAAACTAAAACAGACTTCCAAACACTGTGTTTCTCCTTCAACAACCCTCATTGCAAGTAGGGTAAAACCCATATTTGAAATCAGGGCTTACCGGTTGGGGCCACGAGTCCAATTGAAGCCAGTTGTTGTATTTTTTCCACTGAAGATTGGAGCTATCATGGGTTCCTGTATCAAGCACATTACCGAGCGTTAGCACAAAGCTCAGCTTCTAAACTTAAAACCCTAATTGTATTATTAAATTAACAAAGAGTTTCCATATTAAGAACTGAGTTGTCTTACTTGCAAGTAAGGAGAGAATTCAGGAAACGAAGAAGCTATCACAGCTTTAGCAATTTACATAGGAAAGCATTCAAACCCTTACGCTGACCCTGGAGTAGAGACAGTGTCAACAAGCTTAAGCTTTACAAAACCGTGACGAGCCACAAGAAAAACCGAACGAAACCATGAACAGGCCGAGATCCAAACAGTTAAACAAGTAACCACTCGCGCAGTAAGGTTCACAACCACGAAGAATCATGACCAAGACTGAGTAATAAGACTACAGCAACAACAAACACAAGCTATGGAGCAAGCAAGTAGAGGAACAACCTCTCATGGCCGCCAAGAAAAATACATAGAGCAGCCCACAGGCCAGCGAAACCCTCAAAGTAAAAATGAGAGGTGAATAGGGTTTTCCAAGTATTTTAAGTCACCAATGCATGGACGAGAGTAGACCACATGCCCTCCAAATATTTTCAACCACGCAAGGGCCGTGTCTATAGTCAATCTGCGTTTCCAATTATCAAATTATTGCAATGATCAATAAACCAATTATGTAATCGACTTTGGAATGGATATATGAATATTCACAAATGAAAACATAAAATTATATATTGTAATCAATAGTATCAAGGTCTATGATAATTTTTATCAATTATTCTATGTCGTTGACCATAGAGTAAGGTCGTAAAAACCTTGCCATGGTAACAATCCCAAGGTTGACCATAGTTTACACTTTTCTAGATAATAATTTGCATGCAAAATGACTTTAAAATAATTACATATTATTTGAAGCTCAAACTATATTATTTGCAATCGATGGTTTAAGATTAGTTACAATTGCTAATCACTAATATTCATTATTTGACTATAGAGTAAAGGAGTTTAAACCATGTCAATTAAACAATCACGAGGCTCGACCATAGGGTAAACTTTTACAAATAATGTTTTGTATGCCCAACTTGCCAATGACAATAATAATGAATCTTATCATTATTTACAAAGTCAATTGTGCTTACTTGGTTCTATCATAGTATAGGAACCTTTGTTATAATGTTTCACTTGATATAGACCTTAGATTAAAATTTCTAGGTAGTAAAATCTACTATAGAAGTTACTATAAACTACAACTTATTATAAGTGGGGAAACATTATAATAGTAATATTACTAGGGAGTAAACCATGCACAAGGTTTATAAATTATAGGAATAACACTGATAACGTATTTACCTATGATTTAAACTTTATAAAAAGGTGGTAGGTAGCATTCCATCTTAAGACGATGCATCTAGTTACAAGAACCAAATTTATAATGTCATGGAAATTTCCAGGTAGTAAGATCTCTACAGGATGCAAGTAACATTTAGATTGGTACATTATAAAATAATGTGGTATTGTATGTTGCTACAATAATACATGGAACAAGGCGATAATATAAGTACTGAAGTTTATAACTTGATGCTTAGCATATGTACATACAAACATTAGGTTAATAATTTCTATGGCTAGTAAGATAGAGACAAAATAGAAACATGTACTCTATTGGAAATCCTTTCCTTCAAGATTTATAGGAGTAATTTCATAAATAAATGACAGTACTTTTAAACATAACATTAGCGTTATAAGCATGTTAAAATAGAATTAATTGTATGGTGAAGAACTTGATCTCTAAGCTCACAGTAAGTATCTTTTGTTTAGCTAAGTATGACAAAGTTAACAATCTTTATGACTAAACATTGAATACTGTCGAAGAAACAAAGTCTATAGAAGACAACTACTTTACCTCATCAGAGCTTGCTTTAGAATAATCAGTTTATTTACTAGCATATTAACATGCAACAGAAATACTTCTTGCTATCTTATGAATTTAACTTCTACTTGATCGATCGTTACCTGTTGAACCTATAAGAACCAACAGTCCATCTGTGTTAGCATAATGCTAAGTAAGACCAAGTTTTCAAAGATAGATTTCACCTACTTGCCAAAATGTAAAATTATTAGTAAAGCTAAAAGAAATCTGAATGCAGGTCATTCTTGTATACCTTATGAAAATGAAAGTTGTATTATCTATTGTATTATGAAACTAATTAATACTAATTGTTAAATTGTTTCATTTTCTGCTAACCGCTAGCAGTTAGTAAACTGCGTATTTAGACATTTTATGTTATCTTAAAAATTTTAAATTTTTATGAAATTTTGGGGTTATGACAATACATAAGAAATACAAGTGAATACATTCCAAAGTTACAATTACATCAACAATTAACACATTCAATCCCTCTCAATATTGATTACAATCTCAATTTGCATAGAGGTGAGGCTGACAAATCCCAAAGTACAAATGAAAGAAGATTCTCGATGTTCAAATGGAAAATGTTGCATGTGCTCCTAGGGAATGAATACATGCATTAATAATTAACACGATTCAAAAATGAAACAAGGATAATCAAATTATGGGAATCTCAATATTCAAAGGGAGTATTTTATATTGGAAATTTAAACCTTTTAGGAGAAATGAACCATGTATTAAGAAATGGTCCAATCTAACTGCTATATGCCTTGGTCCTATGATGTGATTCATACATGTATATATTCCTTTCATTGGAGGAGTGTCGATCAGATTCTAGCTCTGACATAAAGTCTTCCATTTTTCCCCAAATGGATCTCTAACTAGACTTCCTCCTCACCTTTCTTTTTACAAAATAGTTGCATTAAAATTGCATGTTACCTCCATATTTTGGGTAAGGCCCTATTCATGAATAATTTCTAGAGACTTCTAGAATTCTGTCTTTTCCTTATCCTTATCATTTAAAATTTATGCATGTTTAGCATCATAAAGTTCTCCAAATTCTAGGAAAAATGTGCATTACCCCTAATAGAACATGGCTAGAAATTGTCTTAAAAGTGCTAAAATGAGATATTCCATAGATGGCTGAAACAAATATGCATAAATATGCTTTATATGACACCCAAAATTTGTATTATTAATAGGAGCATATGGCTGGAAAATAACATACAAAATTTCTACAGTTACCTGCTCAATGTTAGGCTTTCCCAAAGATTCAAAATCTACAATACCTTCACTAGACACATTGCTACAAGTATCATAGATAGGGTCTTTACAAATTTTCTGACAGTCCATGTCCCTACTATGATTCAAAATCAAACCCTTGTATTGACAAAGAGAGGATGAAGTGGATGCTTGTGCGCTTTTATCAACAAAATATTATTTTCTTGGAGATGAATTAGACATCTCTTCTTCATCCACCTCTTCTTCTAGATTTGAAATATGATGCAAAGGTGGTTCATTGGATGAAAAAAATTGCTCCACCAAGGAATATTCATAGTTAAGATCCCATTCCTTGAGAAATATCTAAATAAATCCTGCAAAAGAATATTTTTCTCCTTTTCCCAAATCATCAAACCACTCCATTACAATGCTATCAAGGGAAAACATAAAAAAAATCATCATGATATATTCATGGAAAATAGAAAGGCCCAATATAAGCTTCATGAAATATGTGACATGTCCTATAGTTTAATCAACATGCTCACAAAAAATTAAGCGTTAATAGAGCCACGATGTTGAGGCTTTCTAATACCTAATTTGTAAGATAATAGAGGCATATTGTATTGGTATGTGAGAACATTAGAGGTCTAATTTTATTTCCACAGAAAACAACATTATCACCAACATCCAAGGGTATACTAGAGGGTGCATCCATAACTCATTTCATACATACAAATTTATATTTTTGTGGCATCATTAAACATACAAAAATCATATCTCATCATTACCTTTAAATCTCAAACCTTGCATCACCAAACAACATATAAAGGTGTGTAATCGCATGTGAATATAAATACCAAAACTTAACAAAAAAAAAGCTATTAATTTCAACATCTACAAGGTTGATTTGAGGTTGGGGAAAATAGAGTTATTCCCTACCACTTAGTTTGGGACTACTAGAAGATTTACACAAATTTTACCTTACAATAAGAGGAAATTTGTTCATGTAGTTTCCATCCCATATGTGATGTGAATAGTGTCAAGTTGTATAAAATTGTTTGCTAGGAGAACCGACATTTTTTATGTTGGGAGGAAGTGGTGTGAATCCTCCATGGTTAACTTAGTTTATGTGAAACCATAATATAATTTTTCAAAGGCCAAGACTCATGGGTTTGGGCAGGTTTAAATGATCACACCCAAAATGAATAGCAACAATAATTTGTGCCAAATGAAATTTCGATGTAACTGAGAGAAAGTGAAGGTAATCGGTTCAAAATATTTAGGCTTGGTACAAATGAAACTCAAGTGAATACATAATGTGGTGAATGCCCAAGTCTCAATAGAGTAACAATAATGGAGCTCGCAACCATATAAACATGTTCAAATGATAAAGGTCAAGCTGCCCATTAAATGGTGAGTTTATGTTACCATCTAAACTCAAACAAGAATGAGAGCAATCGAGAATCATTCATTCCCAAGAAATCAAGCATGACTATAACAACCATAAGTAACTCATCAAAATTCTAAGTATACTAAGGTGAAGACACCTTATAGCCAATTAATATCCATTCAAACCCAATTAATCTCAAAGAAAAATGTATTACTACAATATGATGATAGTGGAAAATGCATGCCTTAATGCCTTGTAATTTTCTAATATGAACTATGCATACCCAACAAGGTCCTATTTGAATGTTTTTTCCATGGTGCAACTAGAACCAAACAAGTATTTGTCAAACTTGTACTCCTCGAGCGAGGGGAGTTTAGGAAGGGTAGAAGAAAGTGACACATCCAGTAGGTCTACAAGAGTTATATAAAATAGATGTCAAAATATCAAAAGAAAATTCCATAAACGCATGGAATTTTTTTTCTTTGAAGGAGGGTCATGTTCCTATGATGATGAGACAATAGGTGACATCGAGGTGCCCTTAAGGTACAAATATCTAGTGAAACAATGGGTACCCAAGGATATTCCTCAACTAAACATAGATTTTTTTGTGAATGAGATGATATATCAAATTGCGCCATCTTCAATACATGGTTTGGGGTTGTTTTGCATGGATGGCATAAAATTCGGTTACGGTACATGTACAAAATTGATGGAGTATGTTGGACCCTGTTACAAATACAAATATTGGATGCACCTGATCCAATATACATAAAGTATGCGTAGATATGTGTTGTCAACAAATTATTTACAATTGAAAGGCAAATATCAAAATAAAGGAGCAACATTGTACATTGACGGAAAGCCAAATGCCGCTGGGAATATTGTGGGGTTTATAAACAGTATACAACTGGGGTCTACTATTAAGCAACCCAACTATGAGTTTGAGGGGCGTGAAGGAAAATTTGTTTTTGTATGTGACAATAAATCAATAGCTGTAGGGGAAGAGTTGCCTATTAATTACAATTTGAATAGAGTAAATAAAAGCATGATTAGTATGGGAGTGGTACATCTAACAATTTACCCAACCTTTTATTAATGGATTTAACATCTTAAGAATTTTTCGTTAGTTTATTGTTATAATTTCGTTTAAATTTTCTATGTTTTCTTCGTAGGGTAGTGATCGTGGCATCCCCCAGCAACTAGTCAGACTAGATGTACAACTTCCTAGAGGAAACAGGTATCAATCTTTGTAATAGTAAAAATATAATATGAAAAAAGAGTTTTTTTTTGCTGTGTTTTTTCATTAGTATATTCATTTGGTTTTTATAATGTTATCTGTATTTGATGTAGACTGTTGATCGGGGAATCCACCCAGATGTTGATCAGATGACAGAAGCCTCGAGGCAACAGGTAAACCTGATTGTAATTGGACAATTTAAATATGTCAAATTGTTTTGTTATTATATTGTTTCAGTGAGTATTTTGGTTTCGTTTAGGTAATTTTTTTCTATGTTTTTTATGCAGGGTTCTGTAAGGGGCAGATCCCTCGTAGTAGATGATACCAGACCTGCCTCGAGGTGGCAGGTATACATCGATGCCATTGTACAAATTTAATAAGTACAAAAAAAATTGTTGTGTTTTTTCATGAGTATATTCGTTTGGTTTATATAATGTTATCTATATTTGATGCAGAGTGTTGATCGAGGAAGCCACTCGGCTATTGATCAGACGAAAGCAACCTTGGGGCAATAGGTAAACCTGATTGTAATTGTACAATTCAAATACATAAAAATGTTTTATTATTATATTGTTGCAGTGGGTATTTTGGTTTCATTGAGATAATTTTTTATATGTTTTTTATTCAAGGTTATGTAAGAGGAACCTCCCTATTAGTAGATCGAGGCAGGTCACCTAAAACCATTGATCCGATGAGTAGATCACGATCCTTGAGGCAATAGGTATAATTCATTGGAATTGTACCAATATAATATGTAGCATAATGTTTTTTTTGTTATGTATTTTTCGTGTTTATACTGGTTTCATTATGATCATGTTTTCTACTTCATTTTTGCAGGGGGGTGATCGGGGCAAGTTCCCAGCTGTGGATCAGACAACACCATCATCCAGGAATCAGGTAAACCTAGTTGTAATTTTATGAATCTATCATGATAGATATGTTTTGTTAATATAATTGTTTCCTCAATATATTGCTTTCACATCAGTAATGTTATATATATTTTTGTTGGAGACCAATGATTCAGTGTATGAAACAACATCACAACAATCAATAGATTTTGATGTGCATGAGTTGTTGCATGATGCTAACATTGCTTCTTCTCTATACCTGGTTAAGGTGATAGAGAATACCTTGAAAAAAAATAATAAGGATATCCTTCGTCTGCTATTCATTATTCCACAGACAGACGAGAGTAAAGATAAGGTAGAAGTGTTGGTAAAGAGATCTCATGCCTTGCAAGTAAGTTGCGGAATCTTGAATCATAATATAAGTTCATTTAGAACTTATAATTTTTACTTTTATATGATAGTGAACTTATAAAATATGGTTTGTATTTACATGATTTTTTGTGACCACACACTAGTGGTAAAGGCAGTGTTGGGCCCAGTGATTCTCATGGAGATCTGATGTCACATGAGCAAACGAATCCACGTATATCGAATCATACTCCATTGTTGTCGACTGAACATTTAGAAACATGTTCTGTGACACCCCTGAGGGAAGCAAAGAGTGCACCCGCTAGTGACTGACGCACACCAGATCGTGCAGAAGAAGGGGTCGATGCAGAGCCTGGTAGTATTGATATAGTTGAAGCAACATTTCCTAGATCTTCTCATGTCACTAGCATGGATACAATACATACAATGTTTTTTATGGATGAACATATCTTTCCAATAAAGATAAAGAAGATCCCAGGTAATTTTACATTTTTCAAGTTAGTGTTCATAAATTGTTTGTAATATACCGATAAAACGTTTTTTCAACTAATGGTGGAATAATCATTTTACAGGGAATTATGTTTTTTATAAAAATCTAAATTATTTTTCCTAAGATATATTCTGGACCACCATCCGCACAAGGTGGGATAGAAAAACTAAAAATTTAAAGGATGAGCTCACTAATCGGTTGGTTGGCTTGTTCGCAAATGAGACCTTCGATCGAGCCGCGGTCCTAAAGAAGGTTGGACAACATATGAAGATTGGTTGAGACCAATATAGGGTTCACCTAGAAAGGAACTCTAGGTATGAGCACCCTCCGATGATTCCAGCAAGAGAGTTGAAAGCCCTAGTGGAAGATGAAAAGGAGAGGGCTCTGAGAAAAGAAGGAAAACTACCACCAAGCACAGGGAGGTATGCAATACTTTCCACAATGTAATTCTAACCCTTATTATTATTAATTTTTATATCAAATTTAGAACATCCAATGTATTTCAACACTTGCGTAGGATGTCCGACACATCAAAGGAAACCAAGGCAAGAATAGAAAAAAATGGTCAACACAAGCTTGGGCCTGGTGGTTATTCGAATTTGGAGACAATAGGTTAAAAAACACCTTTGTAATGTTTTTTTAAAATGAAATACTTGTCATTATAATAAAAATATATATCAATGCAACATTTTCATATTATTGCAGCAAATCTGAACCCCTTGCCGCAAAATCCACGTCATGACCACTCTACTAGGAAGACATCACGACAAGTTGATGAAGCACCAAGACCTGAATGACAAGTTCTAGGAGATTAGCTTCTTGTTTATTTTGTAAAGAGAAGAAAAATTAGAAAGAAGTGACTGAAGAAGTATTGTGTAATTATTTTTGATAATATAATGCCATGCATGATTTTTTGCCTACTGAATGAATGAATGGTTTAATGAATATTATATTTTATTGAATGAATGTGTTGACTGAATGAATGAATGGTTTAATGAATGTTATATTTTATTGAATGAATGGTAAAATGTTTGTTTATGATGAAATTTGCATGAATTTGCGCGTAATTTGTTTTTCAAGTACATGCATTGGGTATGGGGAATTGAGAGTGATGTGAGGGGGGGAGGGGCCATAAGAGCTTCCACCTTCACGTGGTTGGCCCTATTCTAGTAGAGAATATTAAATCATTCTCGAAGCAAAGAGGAGCTCAATGAATGGCTACGATGTTTCCTTTCTACAACACACTCACGTGTCATCTAAATTTTGACAATTTCTTGGGGCTTGTTATGAAACTAAAGCATCTTATCCTACTTTCCAAGTCTCTGAAAAGGTAAGGAATTATCCATTTCCCACAGTTATTTATTTGAAGCATTATTTTCATAGCATGTATTTCATGACTTATAAAATTTCTTCTGGTGTATAATTGTAGTGTTGAAATTTTACTATGGCTATTTCACTCATCCCTTGGAACTTGTTACAAATAGCCTTGGGAAACATTTTGAAATTTCAGAATAAAAATTGGCGTTTTGATGTGATCGCTGGTATTATATACTTTGTTTTGGTGTTCTCCATGTTTCCCCAAGCGAACTCTTATTACCCATTATTTTACTTGAATATTATTGTAATTTATATTATTAAATTAAAATGTTCATTATTCATGTTGTTTTTCTTCATTGAGACTACTGAGACTGTATTTTTTTAGGTTCATTTCGTTATTTTCATAAATAAGAAAATATTTATTTGAGGGGTCCTAACATGAAATTATTGCAACAGGAAAATATTTGTATGTTGAAAGATGTTTTGAAAGGTAAAGCAAATGTAGACATTGTCAAGCTCCACAAATCAAGGGAAGTTGTTCCATGAAATTATAAGTATCGGCAACAAATGTGTATTTATAGGACACGGGTAAGAGAAATGATGCAATATCATGACATACTTTTAAATTGTAGCTACTTTAAAACATTTTTATTTATAGCCATCCATTTTCATAGTTCTTTCAAAACTATTGGAATTTTTTGTACACAATTATAGAGAATACAACTAATGAATTATTGAGTCCAAAAAGCATAACATTGTTAAAAAAAAAACTCAATTCAATGGTAAAGGAGGTGCTTTGGTTGTCCTATTTTTCCATCTTGACTTAATGGTATTCAAAGAATAAATATGTAAAAGAGAACGCTTCATTTCCCACATACATGAATAACTACCTTCTAAAATCCAAACAGACCTTGATACCATCCATATCTCTGTTGCTCTAAGTGACAATGTGGTTAATCCAAATAGACTCTTTAATAGGAAATATCATACCTATAGCCATCTTTCCCTTAATCTCCTCAGAATATTGTTCCAAAGATGATCTTCCACAATGGCCAATGGGTTCCTTTTATAGTTGAAGGATGGTTTCATTGTTGTCTCGATTATATTTAATGTCATTGGTCACATGGACTCAATATTTTGTTCGGTTAGTTGTGGGTTGGTATCAATGTTTACGAGTTGAATCAAACCACCATATCTTGCTAATGGAGAAGATTTTATAGTTATACCATTTCCTAGAGATGCTTCAATATTTAGATGTCGTGTTTTTTATGAGATCTGGGGAGGATACCACTACTTGCTGCATGATTTTGGAGCTTATGTTGCCATATTATTTCATTATCAAGGTATGCTCTATGGTTATGGTCTTGGTATGTTGTGAAGGTATGATCTATCCTCATGTGCTAACTTTGCACATAATTGTGAACTATCACATACTGTGGTCATTGGTATAGCGTGGTGACAAATTTTAGATTTGCAATGTTGATGTAATAAAGTTAATTCCACTCTTATTTTATACTCTCATTCTATTGGTGTTGGTAAATAATGATATTTAATAAAAGACACATGGCTTAGCTCTTGGTAGGTGTTGCACTTAGTATATGTCTTCCTTTCACTCTTTAAATATTACTTGTTTAATTTTGAACAGCTGCTCATACTTAAATTTTAGTTGAGTCTCTTATTTCATTCAAGTACAGTGGCTTTAAATGGTTGTGTGTGTTGTTGTTAAACTATATTAATTTGTGTACATTGTTGCTAGATCTCAGATGTAAGCTATAAATTTTGTTTCAATAGTTTGTCCAGATGATATCTAGTGTCATTTAGTCATAATTCTATGCCCCTTGTAACAAAACTTGATTTATTTGGTAGGATGGCATCTGTGTTATAACTTGGCCCCTATGGAACTATTGATGTAATTGTAACTTCGGAATGTATTCACTTGTATTTCTTATCTATTGTAACCTGATGTTTATTCCGTGATGTACTTATGTCATGTCATGCCCCGATGTTCCGATTGGGAATATCTATAATGTAAAAAAGTCATGTCAAGTCATTGTGGGTAACCCTCCTATTGTCTAAGGGTTAAAGTCCCCGCAGTTCTGGGCACTAGGGTTATTAGACTCTCCTAGAGAGGTCGGACCTAGTAGGGTTTTAGTCATGTCGGGATTAGTATAAATAGAGAGCTGGACTCTCTATTTAGTACACATCACATACACACTCAAGTGTAGCACATAGTTGAGGAAGGAGAAGACATTGGGGCTAGATAAGAAGAAGGTTACTGCTGTCGGGAGATCACTTACTATTTTGGGTTTTACTATTTTGGTGCTGATTCTATCTTTGAGGAAGTTGCAGGGTTTTCTCCATTTATGGTTTCCCCAAGGAAAAAAACTGTGTTCATTGTATCTTGTGTTTGATTGTTGTACTTATTATTCTCTCAGTTAAAGATCCTAATAATGCTAGCTTAATGTTGAAAAACTAACATGGTATCATAGCTAACCTAAGGAGAAGACACTGTACAGCTACGGGAACTAGGGCTTCCTATTTTGTGGATCTCTCTCCACATATTTTTAGTGAAATTAGGGTGGAATAACTCTCCTCCCTATGGCACATCTTTTTGTCGAAGCAGAATCCAATTCTGAGGTTTTTCGGTTTTGGACCCGACACTACTACTGAAAATTAGGGATTTTCACAGAAGAGGATTTTTTTAGTGAGCCCAGGCCTAAATTGATATCCTCCCTAAAATCGAAGTTAGGGATAAAATTCAAAGCAATTGGTTGGACAGAACTCCGAAAAAGCAAAACCCTAATTTGCTTCTGAACCAGCTCTGCAGGATTTTCAGCTCCAAATCCAAATCTGACATATTGACCTGGTAAGATCTAATATTTTGTATTTCCATTTGAGGTTCTCAGTTAATATGTCTCATTATAACAAGATTGATGAAAATCTTGAGGGAGCTGATAACTTCCAAGCTTGGAAGTATAGGATCTCCCTGGTCTTGGAAGAGAATGAGTTGGACTCTTACATCTATGAGGAGATTCCAGTTCCAGAGGGAGATGAGGCAAAGGAATTACATAAGAATAATTTGGTTATGGAAAAGAGAATCATTGTTGATTCTATCAAGGATCATCTTATACCATAGGTATCCTCTCTCAAGACACCTAAAGCTATGTGTGATGCCCTAACCAAATTGTTTGAAGGGAAGAACATAAACCAAAAAATGACTCTGAGAAACCAACTGAAGAATGTGAAGATTTAGAATGCAGAAACAATCCAGTCTTACTTCACAAGGGTCTCCCAGATCAAAGAACAACTAGAAGCTATAGATGAAGAAGTGGAGAATGCAGAAATTGTGATGACAACACTGAATGGCCTTCCTAGGTCATGGGATTCATTCATCTAAGGAATCTGTGCCAGAAAGAAGTTAGTCAAGTTCAGCAGACTATGGGAAGAATGCTATCAAGAAGAAGCTTGGATAGCAGCTCGAGAAGAGAAGATGATAAGTGAAGATCAATCTCTCACAGTCCACTCCAAGAAAGGTAGAAGAAACTCTCATCACACCAAAGGTAAGAATCCTTACCATAAAGAAAACAGTAGAAAGGACCTGTCTAAATTGAGATGTTATACATGTGATGAAAGAGGACACTTTGCAAAAGACTATCCTAAGAACAAGGTTCATTCTCATAAGAATAAGGGAAACAAAAGAAGACATCATACTCATGCTATAGAGGATGATGAACCATCTAAGAAAAGAACCAGATATGAAAGTGAAGATTCTTCCAATGAAGATGAATATGTTTTGATTTCCACTCTTATAGGAAACATTACTCATGGAAGAACTAATTGGCTTATAGACAGTGGGGCTTCCAAGCATATGACAGGATTCAAGGAATCCTTTGTAAAACTATCAGAACATGAATCACCTCACAAGGTGAAGCTAGGAGATGACTGCCAATATCCAATAAAAGGTAGTGGGGAATCCTCCTATAAACTAGACTCTGGAAATTCTATGATAATTAAGGAAGTTTTGTTTATACCAAGACTCAAGAAGAACCTCCTCTCCATATATACATTAGATGCAAAAGGAATGAGGGTTGCATTCATAGATGGTCAAGTCATCATGTGGCCAAAAGGAAATACTATCGATGATACGATGGTGATTGGAGAACAAGAAGGAGGATTGTACAAATTAAAGGGCCATCCAGAACAAGCCTTGGTCCATGACACAGTAGAGCCAAGTGAACTTTGGAATAGAAGGCTTGCACATGTTCATTACAGAGCACTACCAATTGCAAGCAAAGCCG
This sequence comes from Pseudotsuga menziesii, assembly GCA_001517045.1. Lineage (NCBI taxonomy): Eukaryota > Viridiplantae > Streptophyta > Pinopsida > Pinales > Pinaceae > Pseudotsuga > Pseudotsuga menziesii. Next base: position 526,335 of record LPNX011002457.1, on the reverse strand, counting down.
TTGAAGGTCTTCCAGAATTCCAAGCAAAACATGATGGGGTCTGCAAAGGATGTGTGAAAGGAAAGAATACAAAGAAGACATTTCCTAGCAGTGAAAGCAAAGCCAAAGGAATCCTAGAAATCATCAACTTCGATGTATGCGGTCCTATGTATTCAAGCTCACTAAGCGGGTATGCATATTATGTTTCTTTCATTGATGATTTTTCTAGGAAGACATGGGTTTACTTCATGAAGAACAAAGACAAAGTATTCAGCAAGTTCAAGGAATTCAAAGCCCTAATTGAGAATCACACTGAAAAGAAGATCAAGAATTTTCGATTAGATAATGGCAGAGAATTCACTTTGAATGAATTCAAAGAGCTATGTAAAGAATCAGGGATTAAGACTGAGTTGTCCACTCCTTATAATCCACAATAGAATGGGATTGCGGAATGGAAGAACAGAACTATCATGGAAGCTGCAAGAGCTATGCTTCATGATCAATATCTTCCTATGCATCTTTGGGTGGAAGCTGCCAGAACAGCTATGTATGTACAGAACCGTACTCCACATAGAGTACTCAAGAATAAGACTCCTAAAGAAGTCTTCTCCGGTAAGAAACTAGAAGTTAGCCATCTCAGAATATTCGGCTGTCCTATATACATACACATTCCAAAAGAGAAGAGAACAAAAATTAGATCCTTCAGGAAAGAATGGTATATTTGTGGGATACTCTAAAAGCTCGAAGGCTTACAAAATATATTTCCCAAGATACAAGAAGATTGAAATCAGCAGGGATGTGACATTTGATGAAGACATAGCTTACAACAAATCCAGAAAGGGACCTGCTGAAGAACCTGAAGAAGTAGAAGCACCCAGAATTCATGATACAACCATGAATGAAGAAACTCAAGAAGAAGATCGAGAATATGAAGAACCACAAAGACCTGTAGATCCACCTCTGGAAAAGAATCCTCGTAAGAGGAAACCTGCTTGGGTACATGAAATTATCCAAGGTGCAGAAAGATATGGGGCTCCATAAGAGAATCACAGAGAAAGAAAGAGGACCAAATCCTACTCCAGGTATGTAGCTTTACTATGTGATTTCATTGATAAAGAAAATTCCAGTTATGAAGAAGCGGTAGAACGAAAAGAATGGAAGGATGCTATGATCGAAGAGTACCAATCGATCATGAAGAATGATGTTTGGGATATTGTTCTAAAACCAAAAGGGAAGTCAATTGTAACTTCCAAATGGATCTACAAAATCAAGCATGCTGCAGACGGTAGCATTGAAAAATACAAAGCAAGATTTGTGGCTCGAGGTTTCTCTCAGAAGGAAGGAATAGATTATGAAGAAAACTTTGCACCTGTAGCCAGATACACTTCCATCAGATCAGTACTTGCTCTAGCTGCAGTGATGAAATGGAAGATACACTAGATGGATGTCAAGACTACTTTCTTGAATGGTGTAGTAGAAGAGGAAGTGTATGTAGAGAATCCACTCGGCTTTGAGACACATGACATGGAGTCTCATGTGTGCAGATTGAAGAAATCCCTGTACAGTTTGAAACAGGCACCAAGGACATGGTACGGCAGAATTGATAACTTTCTATCCAGTTTGAGCTTTACCAAGAGTAAAGAAGATTCCAACCTTTACTACAAGGTTGAAGATGGCAACCCAGTGATGCTTCTACTATATGTAGATGATCTGTTTGTAACAAGTATGGATGGGTTGATTGCTGATACGAAGAGAAATCTTGCTGCCGAGTTCGAAATGAAGGACTTGGGTATGATGCATTATTTTCTAGGTATGGAGGTGTGGAAGAGTGTGGATGGAATTTTCCTTGGACAAGGGAAGTATGCAGTAGAGATCCTGAAGAGGTTTGGGATGATGGACTGCAAGGCTATGGTTGCACCTATGGCATCGAACCTAAAGCTATTGAGCGATGCTTCATCAAATTCGGTTGATGCTATGATGTATCATCAGATGATTGGGTCTTTGATGTACCTAACGAACACGAGACCAGATATTTTCTTTGCTGTGAACACCTTGAGCCAGTTCCTGATAGATCCGAGACATGTTCACTTGATTGCTGCAAAGCATATTCTGAGGTACCTGAGGGGTATAGTTGATTATGGGCTCAAGTATGAGGTGAGTCAGAATATTAACCTGGAGGGTTATGTTGATTCAAATTGGGCAGGCAATGCCACCGATAGGAAGAGCACTTCAGGGTGTTGCTTCAGCATGGGATCAGGTGTGATCTCTTGGTTTAGCAGGAATCAATCATGTGTGGCACTGAGTACAGCTGAAGCAGAGTATATCGCAGCTTGTTTAGCTAGTTGTAAAGCAGTATGGCTGAGGAAGATACTGTCTGACTTATTTGATCTCCAATTGGATGCTACTTGTATACATTGTGACAACCAGAGTTGCGTAAAGTTGTCAGATAATCCAGTGTTCCATGACAAGTCAAAGCATATTGAGATCAAGTATCACTATATCATGGATATGGTGCAGAGGGGAGCAATGAAGCTCCAATATGTTGCGACGGATGATCAAATAGCTACTGTGTTGACAAAGCCATTGGATAGGGTTAATTTTGAGTACTTCAGGGAGAAGCTTGGTGTTCTCCAAATCGAGGTTCCCTCCAAAGGGAAGTGATGATTCCGTGAGCCATTCTGACATGGTGAGAGGATTGGTTCCTTCCATGTTTAGATGTAAGGGCTGAGCCATTCTATCATGGTGAGAGGATTGGTTCCTTCCATGTAAGATATGAGTGCTGAGCCATTCTGATATGACTATAGGATTGGTTCCTACATGATCAGATATAAGGGATATTGCCATTCTTGGAATGGAGGTGCCTAGTCAGTTACCAGGAAAACTCAATCTGAGACTGAGGGCCGTTCTGGTATCATTGTGAGATGTGTTCTCATATGATCAGATATGCATGCATGGCCATTCTGATGTGATAGAGGGATGTGTTCCCACTTGATCAGATGTAAGGGCTGAGCCATTCTGTCATGGCTAAAGGATTAAGTTCCTTCCATGTTAGATGTGATTTCTAGCCATTCCGATGAATAGGTCGGATGTAAGGGCTACTGCCATTCTCTGGGAGAATGGAGGCACCTGGTCAGTTACCAGGTAGGTCAGTCTAGGACTAGGGGCCATTCTGATGTGACTGTAGGATTGGTTCCTACAAGATCAGATGTGAGTGCATGCCTTTCTGACGAGTAGGTCGAATGTAAGTGCAGATCCCTTCCATCATGGTTACAGGATGTGTTCCCGCATGGGTGGATGTAAGTGTAGAGCCCTTCCATCATGGTTGCAGGATGTGTTCCCGCATGGGTGGATGTAAGTGTAGAGCTCTTTCATCATGGTTGCAAGATGTGTTCCCGCATGGGTGGAAGAGCAGAGACTTTTTAGCATGGTTGCAGGATGTGTTCCCGCATGGCTAAATGTGAGTGTTGGACCTTTTTGATATGATTATAGGATTGGTTCCTACATGATCAGATGTGAGTGTTGGGCATGCCTTTCTGACGAGTAGGTCAGAAAAGTGTTGGGCGGGCCATTCTGATGAGCAGGTTAGATATAAGTGTTGAAGAAGACCTACATGGAGGCTAGGCCTACAACCAACATGAAAAAGGGTTGGCTCTGTAGAACTTCCTGTGATGAGAAGAATCATGATATAGCACTCGTGATGATCCAGTGATGATGATCCAGTGATGATGATCCAACAGTGATGATCTAGATCAAGTGATGATCCAGCAGTGATGATCCAAATCGAGTGATGATCCAGATCCAGTGATGATGTCCAGTGATGATCCAGATCGAGTGATGATCCAGATCGAGAGATGAAGATGACTTGAACACGAAGATGACTTGAAGATGCAGATGACGAGATGAACTAGAGAAGAAGACCAGTGATGAAAATTGTGTCGAGAGAATACCTTCCTAGTTAAGAGGGAGTGTTGTTGTAATTGCAACTTTGGAATGTATTCACTTGTATTTCTTATCTATTGTAACCCGATGTTTATTTCGGGATGTACTTATGTTATGCCATGCCCTAATGTTTTGATTGGGAAGATCTATAATGTAAACAAGTCATGTCAAGTCATTGTGGGTAACCCTCCTATTGTCTAAGGGTTAAAGTCCCTGCAATTCTGGGGCACTAGGGTTATTAGACTCTCCTAGAGAGCTCGGCCCTAGTAGGGTTTTAGTCATGTCGGGATTAGTATAAATAGAGAGTTGGAATCTCTATTTAGTACACATCACATACACACTCAAGTGTAGCACATAGTTGAGGAAGGAGAAGACACCGAGGCTAGATAAGAAGAAGGTTACTGCTGTTGGGAGATCACTTACTGTTTTGGGTTTTACTATCTTGGTGTTGATTCTATCTCTGAGAAAGTTGCAGGGTTTTCTCCATTTATGGTTTCCCCAAGGAAAAACACTATGTTCATTTTCTCTTGTGTTTGATTGTTGTACTTGTTATTCTCTTAGTTAAAGATCCTAATAATGCTAGCTTAATGTTGAAAAACTAACAGGAACATGTTTTTTGGAATGGCTTGTATGTTGTATACTGGAGAAGGTGAATATGTAGAAAACATGGGTGAATCTCTTGTTAAAATGTTTTACATCCTTATTCTTGCAACCTTTTAGACTTTCCTAAAATTAGAATTATGTTGCTGTTTACACCGTTTTATCACTTTATAACTATCATTTGGCATAGAACTGAAACCAACGTTATGACAAACCTGGAATAAACAACCAATATAGCCTATCAGTTTTAAGTTTGTTGCAAGTTGATATTCATTATATATTTTGTTGATACAAATTTTCTACACTATGGAGGTTGATTGTGAGAGATGAGTTTTTCTATTGGTTTATAGACTTTACTGAAATTAGAATTCTGTTTTGAGTTTTTCTGTTGGTTTTTATACATTACTTAAATTAGGATTTTGTTATGATTTTTTCTATTGGTTTTATTGTTTTAGATGTACCTTTTGGTATAGAACTGAAACCAACATTACGAAAAATAACCAATATAACCTTTAATTTTTAACTTTATTGCAAGAGTATATTCATTTTGTATTTTGCTGATATAGATGGTCTAAACTGTGGAGCTTGATTGTGTGAGATGAGTTTCTTTGTTGGGGCATTGATATGCAAGGAAAATCATATCTATAACGTAACTTTCCCAGAGAAAATTATTTCCCTTGATTGTTTGGACCTTTTCCCCATGCTCAAATCCTTTTTTGAGTTGGCAACTTGGAATTATGGCACCCAATCCTTATCCTATAACAAAGTCAAAATATATCAAAACAAAAGAGGAAAATTTGTTGAAGTTTATTCTGGTATAAAATCTTAGAGTAAGGATCATTTATTTTTAATGTAGAGTATGTGGTTAATTGATTTTCTGAGTTATATATTATGTTTGAAATAATGTGGTTTTAAGATGTCAATCAATGTAAATATCATAAAAACAATTGTTGTCTTTTTGGTAGAAGTGAGAAATGATTTCACAGTCCAATGGTAATAGTAAGAGTGAGAAGTTTCCTCCACCACATGAAAATGGAGCAGTTGGTTTTCCAATGTATCCTCCAGGTCAAGGTCAACCATCTTTTGAGCACTAGGGTAGATTTGTTTCACCCACTCTCTTGTGTTCCATGGTGTGTATCATAATAGTCTATTCTCATGGGAAATCCCCTTGTTTGCTTCAATAAATACGAGACATAATCAATAAATATTAGGAATTTATCCTTGGAAATTAGCTCATCCCTCAAATTGTGAGTGTAACCAGATCCTAGTAGAAAACCAAATACAAAATAAAGGCTTGAGAATTTTTTTACCAGTCTCTCTAATTCTACAGTAGAAAAAAACCTTGCTTGTAGCAACTCTCAAGAAGATAAAATTTGTTTGTCAAAAACATGGAACAAAAACCCTATAGATGACAATAGAAGGGTTTGGTTGTATGGTAGGATTCAGGAAAGCATGGGAAGATTTGAATTTCATAGTTGGTTTTTAAGAAATGGATTATTGCATTTTATCTCACAAACTTTCACTTTATGTAAAAGTCCCAAGCACAAAATGCAGAACCAAGAGTAACTCAAAGAGGCTACCCATTGTCACCTTAGTAACTCCATGTGTAAGTTTAGGTTGGTTATTTTCCAATAGAAGGGGGTTATCCCTAATATAGATTCCTAATACAATGACAAGGTTCAAGGTGATGTGAAGAGAGGTCTTAGCAAAAAATTTGTCTTTTTGTAGTATAGAAATATAAAATGATGGAAGATAAGGGACTAGTGCCTATCCAATATAAAGGAAAACAAATTCAAGGGATTACACTAAAATAATTATTAGTATATGATTAAAACACATAGTTATGCCACCATATGTCTTAATATGTTGTTAAACAATGGAGAAATAATTTGGAGGGGACCAAAAGGTGCCACACTTGAACAATGCTATGACAAGGCATATCTTACCATGAAGTGTTAAGTTACTACGTTATTTCTCACTTAATCAACATTGTTAGTTAGTCATGCCATATCCTTCAACAAAACCACTCTATTAACTACTGAAATAGTATTATGGACATGTGGACATGACTCACAAAACATTTTTCTGACTTGCTCCATGCTCATGCTGAAATGGTTTTCACAATATTCAATTATCAATGATGGTCATAACCTATCAAATTATAAGCGATGGTACATGGATGACAAATAGTAATATGAATTAGGAATCACTTTTTTGGTTAGAAATTCTATAGTTCTAGTGCTTTGATTTCTGAATTGCATCAAAGGTTTAGAAATCACTAAATTGTATTTGTTTACTATATGTCCATTTCCTTTACTTGTTGACTTCCTTACATACAAAAAATTCTCAATACTTTCTTGTCGTCTAACTTTGACATTTTGTAGCTTCATCCTAGAGTTTCACCACAGTCGGGGTAGAAATCTATGCCTCCAGCAAGCCGATAGATTCACCTAGAAATTGTTTCCAATAAATAAGGTACACTGCAGGCAGTTGTGGGTTTGTCTCCATCAATGCCTCATACCTCATTTCAACCTTCTCTCATCTTCTTTCTACATTTTCCTTTTATATGAAAATAAATCATCTAGTTGCAGCATTAAAGACAGAGGTGTCTATAAAATTATAATTTCTAGCAGGATTGTTGTATCCCATCATCATCATTGTTGGTTTGCTTCTTGTTTACCAACAAGCAATGAAAATTAAATGCAGTAAACTTCCTTTTGTAAATACTAAATAAGTATGCCTTACACGTGCATCTAACTCTTCTACCATATACAGGGAATCAAGAAATTACATGATATAATTGATGTTGGTATTTCTTCCCATGATGGTTTTCCATCCAATTCAGAGGGTCTCTTTCTGACTGATGGTGCAAGTCCTGGGGTATAATAGAGTCTAGACTAAATCTATGATGATAAAATTCCATGCCTTGACCCTTGTTTTGATTTGAGAATAAATTTTTTTGAAGACATGTAGACTTATTGTTCACTACTTATTGGATATCTCATTCTCATGTTCATATGACGATGCAAGTGCTTATAAGGTTAGAGAAGGATGGAATTATTTTCCCAATTACATAACACCCACTTTACTTTTCATATATTGCTCTTAATGGTGGGACATTGGTAAGTATATCCATCCCAATGACTTATTTATTTCACCCTTCGTTTATTTTCAAGGGCTTCTCTCTAAGTATTAACAAAACTTGTCTTCTAGATGCAACTTCATGATTTTTGGTTTGAATAACATTGAAAAAAGTAGATTACTGATATTATCATAACATTGAAGGTTCCATATTATCTATATAATGAAATCATAATGAGAAAAACAAATTACAAGGTATTCCAGACCTACATTCTAGTGGATCATGTTCAACTAGTTTCTGGAAGGAAAATTGCTCTACTAAGATATACGGCTCTGTCAAAAATGTGGTACTTCTTCTAAACAGACATGGAAAAGAAGACACAAGATCGATATAAAAGAGAATACTAGAGAATTTTGGTATGTTGTAGATATGACTGGGGTATAAATAGTGGTTTCATAGCAAGATACACCACTAAACCTATGTGGATGAAGGGTATGTAACAAGCCATTGTTAGAATAATCAAACCCATAGTATTACCCACTTAGACATTAATTCATTTATTTTTGTCTTATTTGCCTAGTTCATGAGTCCCACCATGTGCAAGTTGCTAATTGCCTATCCATAGAGGTCAAACTTGCCATCTTTGACTCAAGTAATGCTTGGGAAAGCCTTAGGAATCAAATATGCTTTATTCCTGGCTTCCTAGGTGCCCTTCTGCTTTTTCTGCTTTATTGACTGCTTTTTCAGTGTTTTAAGGCACATAGGAAAGCAAGACTAGGTAAGGTGAACTTGTTTTCTTGCCCTTTCATCCTCCACTCTTTCCTCCATGCAAAAGCATGTATGAGCTTCCATTCAACCACTCATTAGCTTTCCCATGTGCCCTTGCCAATTCGTGAGCCTCATGACAGATTTGGGATCAACTTTTTACACCTATGGGGGATTTGCCTATTTTGGGTAAGCCTGCTTTATGCTAGTTTTGGATGCCTCCTTATGCATTCGATATCTTGATGTATTCTATATATTCAGAAACCTATGTTATTACAGGGTTGGCTATTGTACACTCAGTTAATATAATTTTGTGTTACAACTCCATATTCAGTCTCTCTTGTTAGCAATTTTGCATGATCAATTGATAATTGTTGTGGGTAAAATTAATCTATTGCTGGCCTGAATTTCTACATGGTATTAGAGCCATTGTAGGTTGTTACTCTCCTTCAAAAATTGTTTTGTAGGTTCGACATCAAGACTGGGAGCCTTCTACTGACAGCCGGGACAGATTTTCTAAAGCTATGGATTCACAGAAAACTATCTTGACTCCTTTCAACTATTTTGAATGGAAAGCAAAGATGGAGATCTTGTTGAGAGCGAAAGGCCTCTATAGGGTGACTATGGCTATAGAAGCAGAGCCCAATGCGGCTGCAGAGAAGATCAAA